>JAYKQN010000014.1:17652500-18155000 GCA_036785175.1 Eupleurogrammus muticus
TTTCCTGTTTTTTTTTTTCCTGTGCACACATGACAGGCAGCGATATTGGAACTGATGATGTTTTACATTCACAACACATAAGCGGCAGAAACCCAGACCTAATCAGGATACCACTGTGCATGTAACCACGGTGTCACTCCACCTGTTTCTTCACCCCTCACATATGGATTGGAGATCCTCCTTTTCTGTGCTCACTCGCTGAGCTCATCTCAGCCGCTGTTTGCCACCGTTTATGTCTCGCTGTCAATCGGAATAAAATCACGGGGTTTCATGTGGAGGCGTTTTAGACCCCGCTGGTTGAGCTTTTCTTGATGTGCAGAATGAAATCTTTTGTGCTTTGTTTGCAGAACGAAACCTGCTCCTACATCTGATAAAAAGATCTATCACTACATTTTTCTGCCTTGTCAGCACTGAAATCTTCTGTGGCAGGTCGATGCCATTTAGATGCCACAGCTTCCTTGTGAGTTGCTGACAGCTGTGGTATGATGCGCTGCCGTGGCTTTAAGTGGCTGATAATAATAAGAATTTGTCAGTCATGCAGGCATGGAAAAACTTAAGCCGTGTTATGGTGACTCAGGTTACAACATAGCCAGTTTTTTTTTTTTTTTTTGCTTGTCCTCTGTGCTCGTCTTTGGATGTACCCTATTATCAAGTGTCAAGTATCAGATGTTGGGTCAATAAACACTCTTTTAAAACAAGAAGTCATGATCTGTTGTTTTATAAATAGGAACGCAGGAAGTCACCTGACTCAAAGTAAATGTTGCATACCGACCGCTGTGTTTTGCTCTTGTCTCTTAGACTTTTTTGGGTGAGCGATGCCGCCGGCGTCCAGCTGCGACTGCCCTCACCTGGACTGCGTGGGTGAGATCACCAAGGAGGAACTTATCCAGAAATCCCATGTGAGTGCCTCTGCCCCATCGTGACCCTGTCTACTACCTCGCTCACAACCTATCATCCTGTAAAGGACAGGGTCACAATTTTAAAAAGTCAAAAACAAGTTTTACTCACTGTATAATTCCCCCTGTTATAAGAGACATTGGCAACATAATCCACGGTATAGTATTTAAAAGTTCGATCTGAAGATAATCACTCACTTAAAGTGTTTTAGTTTTAGCCTTTCTATTAAAAAGAACCCCTGAGTTTTCCTGCTCAGCTGCATTGGAAGGAAAGTCACAAAAAGTGCCCGTGTAAAATTTTTGCACAGAAGGAGGCAGGGTCTAAAATTGACACGTGCTAAGCACCAAATGTGGGTTAATTTTAGGGTTTGAAGTAAAATAATCAGGCGAGTCACAAGCTACACACGCTGAGTCAGCTGGAAGCAGCTGTCTGGAGCTGCTGGGGAAAGAATGAGAAGTTTGCTTCCCAAGTTGCTCTCCTGCTCTGTTTGTGCCTCCATCACTTACATACAGTTTGAAAGCATAATCTAAGAGTCAGTGTGAACAGGACGAGGGTTGTTTACAGTAAGAAAAACACATGTCGGTGTTTATTTGAGCTCGAGATCTTGCGAGATTGTGAACCTGTCATTTCATATTTTAATATCTCTTTAATTAAACTTCCCCTCTTTCTCTGAAAGACACATGTGATAGTGAAGGTGGTTCCTCCAAAACTTGCTGCCGTCTCACTAATTTCTCTTTTATTTCCCTCTAACCTGAATGTCTTCATATTTTTCTAGGGCCAGTGCCAGGACTGTAAAGTTGGAGGACCGAATTTGTGGGCGTGTTTGGAGGTAAGACAAATTCATTCATCTGGTGGTTTTGAAATACTACTTTCTAACTTCTCACCAAGAACATGTGCTGGTTGTTTTTTTTAACACCTCGGTGTCTGCACCCTCTGTTTGTTTTTCCCTCTAGAATGGTTGCTCGTACGTAGGCTGTGGAGAATCTCACACTGACCACAGCACTGTCCACTCGCAGGTAAGGAAAGGCCTCACTTAGAGCCTTCTTGTTTGGATGATAGATAAAGGGGAGAGACGAATGGATGTGTAAAATCCAAACGGTGATCTTGAATAAAAAAAAAAAAAAAAGACCCAGGAGGAGTGGAGGTGTCAGAGAAGAAGCAGAGGGGGAGGCACAGATGGCAGTACAGGACAGGAAGGCCACTTCCATGGAATACATTTGCCTCAACTCAGCATTACTACAGTTTTTTTTTTCTCACATATTCTCTTCATGATCAAAGAGCTTGCACGTGCATCTTTTAGCTTTTTTTTTTTTGGAGTGCACATATTGTTAAAAAAACCATCAAGCCAGCTCTGGCTGCCTATATCTCCTCATGCAGTGCAATTTTAGCAGTGGAACCATCCATAATTAATTGCCACTCCTCTGGGAAGTGGGGCAGATTCACTCGTGCTGTCAGTTCCGTGGTTACAGTATCTGCAGCGCCCGGCTGCTCTGAAGCTTTGTACTTGCCTCTGGTGTCTGCCTCGGTGTTGACTAAGGCTTTTCTTTCTCCAGCACGCGAGGGCCAAGCAGGGGTTAGGAGGAGAGAAGGAGGAATATCGACGCAAACGTGTAATTTGCTTTCCCAACCGGCTCTTTCTGCATAGTCCAGAAAGAGTTGCTTCAAGTGAAAACCTCTCCAAAAGCGTATCCCTCCGCTTAAATTAAGATTAAAAGCGTGCTCTTGAATAAGTTTTATATTAGCAGGCCAATTTTACAGCCCAAAGAAAATGTTCTTTTCTATCTGAAGCCTTCTTTAAGTCTTGCAGGAATGAGAGCCATGCTTAATTAGTGTTCTGGAGGCCCCGGAGGGAGGGAAACATTTTAATCTTTTGACTAGGCAATGAGAGAGGCCGCTGTTGGATCAGATCAGAAGAGCTAGTGTACAGAAATAAATGACTTTCTCAAAGATTTGGTGGTTACAGCTAGGTCAGCTCATTTCAGCAGGAGAAGCTTCATTTCTGTATATACTTCTTAAAATAAGTATCATTCTCATCAGAAATTCTGACTTTATCTGAATACTCGATTAGTTCAGCAGTTCCTCTGCACTTTGTCTACTGAGTGAACCCCACTGTCAGATTCATCCCCAGAGAAGAATTGTGTTCATCTGTGTTTCTTGTCCTTCTTTCGCTCTCTCTAGATTTCTCTGAGTAATGCCTTGGCTGCTGAGAGCCAGAAGGGAAAACATAACAGAGGAGGGTTTTTTTATTTTTTATTTTGCAACCACAACCAGACCCGACCTGCTTTTTAATCAAGAGATCAGACACTGAAGCAGATGTTGGATCTAAGCGTTGCACTGCAATGGTACAAATGTTTCGCAGTGATTGTTAAGTTTGGCCAAAGCTTGATATGAGCCCTGACCTGATTAGACAGATCTTTTTACTACATCATTTCTATTTTATTCAGTTTGCAAGCGCATGTGTTAGAAGCACAAATTGATTTAATTCCGTCACAAAACATGTTCCATGTCCTATAAATCCAGTTTATTAATGCCCCACAACGTGCAGTATATTTCCCTTCATAAATGATTCAAACGAGGGAGTTTTCGTGGCCGTGCTCGGTGTGGTGTGTCCCGTCTGCCAGCTCCGCACCTCCCTGCTCCGCCCCGGCGTGCGACGGCTAATGCAGCCCCGTTGAATAATGCAGGGTCGGCTGGTCGGCTGCTGCTCACGTTTGCTCTCCTGTCGACCTGTCAGGCTGCCCGTGTTTGTCGGAGGCAGCATTGGGTCAGCAGAACTCGGCCATGTTTCCACAGCGGTGCCCCCGTCACCTGAGAACTCTAGTTCCAAACTAGTTTAAGAGTTTTATCTCTCAATCACATAAATCACACACTTGCCTCAAAGGGCTTTATCCTTTATCCTTAGGTCTTCGACTTGGATAAGTTCAAACTCCTAAAACAACCATTAACAGACCAAAAAAGGGAGGGATCTTGACACGTACCAGATGTCGCCATGAGAATAAACACAGTGAAAGTGTTTGTTGAACACAGCTAATGCGATGCTGATGTGTCCATCCCACATTAAGACGTGTGATGGTGTGTGGACTAACCATCTTTTCCCGTGCTTGGGATTAACACTTATTGATCCAACTGAAATTTGGTTGTTACTCTAGGAATCTCATAAAGTCAGAATCTCATTAATGTTAAATGCCAGGTACATTTTAAGGTCAAATAAAACATTTATACATTCTGGACAGGCTTCTTTTTGGAAATGGCTTGTCTGGAAACAATTCCGACCCAGAAATGCGAATTGTCATGATGGCTTAATACCTGTGTTTACACGATTGTAAATGGTAAAATTTATCTAAATTGACTGAGAGCTTTTATTTCAAAAACAAAACCAAAGACAAAATCTGTGTACAATTTAACTTCCTGACGTCAGCCTCTGTTCTCAATTCCGTTCTTTGTGATTGCTGTTTTTTAATTTGTTGTCAGTCTGCATGCACCTATCTCTAATCATCATCTAATCAATTTATAGAAGTTAAAGTTTTTATCTTGCTATAAAAATGGTTTGTTGTCATAGTTTGTACTAAACTACAATATATATATATATAGACCTTTTTGCAGTAGATGGCTGAATCTCATTTAGTTTAACCAGTTCCAGAACCCTGGAGATGCAGATGATAGATAATTGGTGGGACTGAGACACCATTAGTATTATTAGTTCCAACTGGGCCTTTACTGTTACTCAGCTCCAAATATAAGCCATTGAATGGCAATGATTTTGTCTAATATAAACTTCCAATTCAGTGATATACACTACATTTTATATAGCCTCTTGGAGACAAACACGTGTCCAGTTGGCTTTCTGGTCTGTAAACTTCCATTATGCTTTAGGGGAAAATATGTTTTAATGGAACTAATAGCCGTGGCAGAATTCTAAACGGCATCAGCCGCCAGCACGCACATTATGGTTTGCTCCACGAGAGCAACGTCCTGTCGACCAATGAGCTCTTGTATTGTATAAAGGGCACATGTACACAACAACACTGTTTCCTTGTTTCCCTTTGTTTGCAGGAGACACGGCACAACCTGACTGTGAACCTGACCACGCTCCGAGTGTGGTGCTACGCCTGTGGCAAGGAGGTGTTCTTGGAACGCAAACTGGGCCCTCACTCACCCCACAGCAACAGTAAACCCCTTCCCTCACCACAGAATGCCGCTCAGGTACGAGGCGGACCCCTTTCCATCGTCATGTTTTATCACGCGAGGTTATAGTCGCACTTTACAGCCACATTTTCAATTTGAAATAAAATGAAGTGATGAGGAAAATCAAATATACTGTGTTGTTTAAGTAGGCAAAGTCATGCTACCGCGTTATCGCCTGTTGACAGAGCTGCGTGATAATGAATTCCACCAGTGACGGTTTTAACTGTCTGTCAAATTGTTATGTGGTCATTAATTTACTAGATAAGCTTTTTATGATGAGGTCTGTGGGTGTGCTCTGCTGCAGGATAACAGCAGGGCCCCTGGGAGCCCAACCTCTCTGAGAGTGCCCCCTAATGGTGGCTGTGAAGACCTGGACATGGAGACCGAAGAGGAGGACGACCTGCGTGCTAGAGGTCAGCAGCAGACACATTGTCCATCTTTCTGCAACCTGAATGACACAAATAAGTAGTTGGATTAAGGAAGAGAAAGGTCTCTTATTATTAAAAGTAAAAATGTACTTTCTTTTTTAAATGCACCAAGCTCGTATTTAGAATCTGCGCCTCAAAATGAGCCGTTTAGTTATCATTTCACAACTGTAAACCCCCCATTCAGAGCCATTTAAATCAATCCATAGAAAGGCTCTTTAATATTAATGAGACAGAATATGAATGTTTCTAGAGCTCAAGAGAGAAGCTCGAGAGGAGATGTAAATCTATACAATATCCATCCATCCATTGTCTATCCCGCTTATTCCCTTTCGGGGTCGCAGGGGTCTGCTGGAGCCTATCCCAGCGCGTTAAGGCGAGAGGCAGGGATACACCCCAGATGGTCGCCAGCCAATCGTGGGGCACACACACCATTCACACACCATTCACTCTCACACTCACACGTATGGGCAATTTAGAGTTTACCAATTAACCTGAGCATGTTTTTTGTATTGTGGGAGGAAACCGGAGTACCCGGGGAAAACCCACGCAGACACGGGGAGAACATGCAAACTCCACACAGAAAGGCCCCAGACCCAGGCCCAAGGCGGTCTTGAACCTGCGACCTTCTTGCTGTGAGGCAACAGTGCTACCCACCGCACCACCGTGTCGCCCATCTATACAATATCTGTACACTATTTAATACCTTTTAATCAATCCAAAAAGTACAGTATTAAAAGCACTCTTGCTTTTATATAAACACATATTGTGCAAGTACAATAATGTTTACATTATCAGTCAGTCACATTACAATTTGTTCTTGCAATCACTCAAACAGGAATGTACATCCATCACAGGAGACACAAATATATATATGTTTATGCACTTATTGAAAATGTTCTAATCTACAGTCACAGATGCTAGTTGCAGTAGCCAATCATTTCTCGACAATATTATTATACCATTTTAATAAGAAAATCATAATACTTTGAAAGTCAGTAAGGTGGAAACACTGTAATTAAATTTAATCGTCTCTTATTCATTTCTAAGTATGGCAAAATAAAAAAAGGAAAGTTGTTCTTCATGCTGCGTGGCTGTACTTCAGAAACTTAGTTTTAGTTTGAAAGTGTGGGTTATGATTTGGAAATAATGAGAGCAGTAAATGTGTGCTTGGAGACTGACTAACTCGAGGTATACTGATTAATATGTTAGTGCAGGGGTCGGCAACCCAAAATGTTGAAAGAGCCATATTGAACCAAAAAAACAAAAAACAAATATGTCTGGAGCCGCAAAAAATTAAAAGCCTTATATAAGCCTTATAATGAAGGCAACACATGCTGTATGTATCTATATTAGCTATATTAGCCTACTATCAAAATGACTAAGTTGGCTACAAATACATAATGAGCCTTCATGATTGAATGTTTATTTTCCCTGCAGCGCATCCTGTAGAGAATGACGCACCACGTGACTACTCTGTTGTACGATGCCACCTCAAGTTTAACTTCATTACAATATTAATGAATTATGTTTCATTGCTTTGATGAAATTAAAGAAATGCAATAAAGAAATCCGATTTTTAATGTCATTTTTATTTTGACAACAAAATTGAACGTTCATAACGTGCCCCTTATCTGGGCAACAAACAGAGTGCAATGAAACGCAGCCTGCATTTATAAAAATAAAACAGCAGCCTTTTGAAAAGGTAAAGTATATAAAATCAAATTAATACAGTTTAAGTTTGATTTCTGTGCAAATGCCAAGCAAGTCTGTGCAAGGGTAAAACGCAGCAGCATCCTCTTCTCTTTTGACACGCAACCAACGCAGCTATCCTGGGACCTGAGCAACAAAACACAATAATATCCCTAAGTGTCATTCCAAATATATACTGACGAAAATCAGAAATCACTTTATAAAAACAGCCACTTTGTTACTAAATATGTGCCTATGACAGGATTGTGTTCTTACCCGTTTAATGTGACTTCTGTTTTCGGACATCACTGTCCGAAACGGTTTTCCACGCTTTATTATCTCCCGGGTTGCAACAAAACTTGCAGCAGTAGTGGAGTTTGGAGATGCAATCCACTTCTTAAATATATTTTTGCACTCCTCTAATTTCTCCAGAAGTAATGCAATCGCACTTTTTCTCTCACTACCCACTGGGTACTCGGCTGCAAATGTAGCATGCCTTCCCTGGAAATGTCTTTCCACATTACTCTTTTTGTTATTTGACAACTTATCGCTACAGAGCAAACATTCAGGCAATCCTTCCGCATTGGCAATGAATGCAAATGATTCGGTCCAAGAATCGTTGAATCCTCTGTTCTCCTCAGTTATTTTTCTCTTTTTCCCTTTGGGATCCATGGCCCATCACACAGCCGCCGGTTTGTTTACAACAGCCACCTGCCTGGCATCCCGCCCTGCTGATAGAAACGTGTGTCGCAGGCTATGACGCAAATCTTCGTTGACAGAAATGTTGAAGTGTAATATTTATTCTACACATTTTTACAGCATTGGAAAACGTTAAGAATGTTTGTGTCATGTTTGTCCTCCTACAGAAACCATATTAAAACAAAAAATATATTTCCCTCCCTCATCTTTTTCAATTTTGAAACATTTTTGAAAAAGCTCCAGGGAGCCACTAGGGCAGCGCTAAAGAGCCGCATGCGGCTCTAGAGCCGCGGGTTGCCGACTACTGTGTTAGTGGATGCATTGCTTGCACCCTGCCTCGATCGTTCTTTCTTTGACACGATAGTGAATCCGTAACAGTGTTGTCATGTCTAGCCACTGATAACGGCAGATCCACAGCAAAAGCTCATGGCAGCAGTTAGCCACACATGGCCGGTAGGCAGGACGAGCTCAGTGGTTTGAGCTCAGCAGTAACACTTTCAGTACTGAGAGCCTCAGTCCCACCGGAGACGCCAATGCAAATACTCTTTCCACTCGGCGCTGTGACACACACCGGTGAACGAGCTCTGTCGAAGCAGCATATGTTATATGTTAAACCTCATGGGGAGTTGACAGCAGTCAGCGCCTCGGGTATTTTTGTCACAAATACAGGTCACATGATTAGGAATCGGGAGTGAAAAGCCTTTGTAATGACTTGCTGCAAAAATAGTTTGGCCATTTAGGATGAATCAGCTACCTCTGCGGCAATCAGGAAAATAAAAATCTGTGTCCGCTACTCTCATAAATGCTGATTTAAAACTCACCCAGTTGCCATTTTTTTTTCTGTCCAGTCGTAAAATCTTAATTTAGAAATGGAATCGGTGCCATCAAAATTTACAAGCATCTGATGTGTGGCTTGTTTTTTTTTTTTTTTGTTTAATTTCCCCTGTGTGCTGTGCCTCCCGCAGGCCTCACAGGGCTGAAGAACATTGGCAACACCTGCTACATGAACGCTGCACTACAAGCCCTGTCCAACTGGTGAGACATTGCCCTTTCTCCCTCTCTTTCTCTCTCCACCTCCACCTGTCTCCCCCTGCGTCATCTTAACCTCGACTTGCTGTGATTCCCCCCCCCCCCCCCCCCCCCATTGTAACTTTCCACCCCGCCACTCATACTTTCAGCAGTCATTCGCTTTTTTATTCACTGCTTGCCTGGTTCTTGTTGACGGTGAGAAACGGCTCTGGACATTGCTCATTTGGGAGAGTGACGGGCGGCTGAGTGAAAATTGCTGCAGTGCACCATTCGAGAAGGCAGAAATGGCTTTTTTGTAGTTCCCTGTAGGGTCTTCGGTTACAAATGAACACCAACTATTTCCCCATCTCTTCTGCTCCCTGCTCTTCCTTTCTCTTTTTTCTCCTTTCCCCCATGCCTTTTTTATGCATCTCCCATTACTGTTTCTCCCAGTCTGCCACGTTTTTTTTATTGTTTACTGAATTGCCAATCCTTCTGATTTATATTTTATGATTAGATTGTTGGTATGGTCACTTAAATTAGGGCTCTACTGCAGTGCAGAGCCAGAGGCTGTGTTATTACTTATTTTTTATTTTATCTTTCATGGCAGCTGCAAAGCACAGCAAACCCTCTCCTCCTTAGTAATACTATATACCCAGAGGGAGGGATTTTTCGTTTTGAATTAAACTGATGATGCCCAGGCTGGATAGAAGTCAAAAATGAGGAAAAGATGTGGAGCAAAATTTGCAATCTAAATCACATCACAAAAATAGGAGGAAGGGAGTCGCACAGCTGTGGAAGGAGGGAACTTCTCCCTGAAACGTTCCTTTGATGTGTGTTTGTGCGAGCGCTGCTTCTCTCAGTCACTGTCGGGTCGTTATTCAGTCCGAAGGACTTTTCTCTTGCCAAGGGAAGGGAACACTCGATGCCTTATTCATTCTGTAGTTTGTCTTTTTCCCTCACAAATTCCTGTCCACTCTGTATGCATCAAACGAGATCCTCTCAGTTGTTTTTTTCCTTTTCAGCTATTTTTCGATTCAGCTTTGTCCTTCAACTCTCAGCTGTGTGCAAGGCAGTTCCTTAAGGATTTTTAGATAGTGCATAGTGAGTGAAATATGATTTTATTAAAATAAAAACAAATCCAAAATAATAACAAAATGTAGAAATGCAGACATTGAAGCTCTCTAGAGCTGCTTTCATATTTGTCATTTTATAGCTTTTTGTCAACTATATAAAAAGTAATAGCAAAGACATAGTAAATTAAAGATGATTTACAGATCTTTGCAGCCATTTTAAACCTAACATTTCCTGATGCAGCTTTAGAACTAGCCACTACATTACAGGCATTTTGGTTCCCATATATGATATATTAATTCTTTCTTTCCATTACAGCCCACCCTTGACACAATTCTTTCTTGAATGCGGTGGCCTGGTCAGGACGGACAAGAAACCTGCTCTCTGTAAAAGCTACCAGAAGCTAGTGTCCGACCTGTGGCACAAGAACAGGTAGGCATTCGTCATCGTTTGTAATTATTAATCAGGAATTTAGTTACAAACCACAGTTGACTTAGAAGCTTGCTGCTCAGTCATGGTTGTTTTTTAACTAAAAAATATTGTTGGGAATGACCCTAGAGTGATACATTGAACAGCCTGTGTTTTGTCACACTGCAGACCCTCCTATGTGATCCCAACCAACTTGTTCCAGGGGATCAAAGCCATAAACCCCATGTTCAGAGGATATTCTCAGCAGGTGGGTGTTTCCCAGTTGGTGAAACAAATGTGCAAAGTACACATGTGCATACTCATCCAGAAAACAAAACATGGAAACACTTCACAGTTGCAGATGTATTGAGAATTTTTTTTACATTGTTTCATTCATATTTACAAAGTAGTCGGTTGTTTTGATGCGAGCAAGTCATTTTTATTTAGTTTCCCGAGTAAATGTGGATATGAAATAAAATTAGGTTTGAATTGATTATACACTTAGTAGGATACTATCATGTTTGTAGTCATGTTTGTGTGTCTTCAAATGTGTTCATTGTAATGTGGGTCTGACGCCCAGATCTTATACAGTCTCTCCTTTTTTCTCTTCCAATCCATATTCCATGCTTATTCCTTTACAGAAATTACATTAGCTCCAGCTCAAATCACTCGACCAGATAAACGGAATCCTATGCTTGGCAATTACTAATTCAATGTTTGTTCAGAGGAGTTAGCTGAGGAATATTCATTTGCCATGCCATGTTGGGCTGTGCAGAGTAGGAAAAAAGCGTTGCTGTGAATGAAGTTAACATTCCAGGTCCTGGGAGAGAGAGAGTTCATTTGGGTTGAAAGGGAGATCGGATGTCTGAAGCTCATTAAGTTTGATTACGCATTCATGAGTATTTGGTTTCGGATTATGTGATGCGGAATTGGTATAAACAGGGAGGTGAATTGGTTGTTGTTTGTAATTTGGGAAAAAATGCTTTTGGATAAGCTTTGCCGTGCCTGTCAAACACAATTATACTCTGAAAAGTAAAGTGACTAAAATAACTGTTGGAGTAGAGAACCTGTCAATTTTTGACCAGCTAGAACTAATTCACCTTAGCCACGATTTCCATGATAAATGTGAATCATATTGTGTTTATCTCCGCATGATATCCAGGACTCCCAGGAGTTTTTGCGCTGCCTGATGGATCAGCTCCACGAGGAGCTGAAGGAGCCGCTGCTTGAGCCTTACGACCAGTCCAGCAGCATCACGGTGGACGACGGCCCGGAAGAAGACAACCACAGCCAGTCGGACACTGACTTCCAGTCCTGCGAGTCCTGTGGCAGCAGCGAGCGAGCTGATAATGAGGCGCAGGTCGGGACTGTGCTGATGGACGTCACCAACGAGGCGGAGATGCTGATTCCCGAGCAAGATGAGATCCAGGCCAACAGGGAGTGGCAGAAGGAGAAGAACATGATTAATGATCTGTACCGCTCCGGGGTTAATGGTGTTATGGGTGGAAGCAACGGAGCGGACATGGACAAAGATGTCGACACAACCACTGAGACCTTGCCCATTATCAGCAGCCAGGGAGCCATCAAGGTTCAGGGCAGAACATCAGGTAATTATGAAAAAGAAAAGACACATTCCCTGTCATACTTATTTTCACAATTTGTTGTTTTATTATATTATATGTTTTTATACTTGTAATCACTTTTTAAATCCAGCATCAAACGTATGGTATTGAAACACGATTATTTTGCCTGCACTCCATCAGATTCTTTCCCAGACATCCAAATCGCCAACACTGCAAGGCCACAGAGTCCCGTTCCCATGGAGGGACACGTTTCCAAAATGTCCAGCAGCCCGCCCAAAGCTGCCTCCGGCTGGCCCAGTCTTAACCCTGTACACAAGAAAGGTACGAAGCTTCGGTTGGCAGCGTCATCCGTATAATCACAAGCAGCTATATCCAGAATTCTAAACCTTAAGATAGGTCACACAGTGTTAAAAATCTAGCTCATCTTTGTCTATCTTTGCTGATGCCTGAGCGTGTGAGGCTAACATGCACTATTTCTCCATCTCTCTCTCTCTCTCTCTTTCTCTCTTTCTTTCTCTGTTTTTTTCACAGCAGTGACTACATTCTCCCCACTAAAGAGCAAGCGGCAGAAGAAATATCGCAGTGTCATCTCAGATGTGTTCGATGGCACTATTGTCAGCTCAGTTCAGTGCCTCACCTGTGATCGGGTTAGTGTGGAATTCCTTCTTTGTTGAGATAATTTGACTGCTGGGAGAGATTGCAGCAGAGGGGTGAACACTAAAGTCACTCAAGTCATTTCAAGGTCCTAAAAATGCAATGGGTCACACTTTACAATAAGAATACATAATTACATTTACATTTAACACAGACATAGCACAGGTTTCAGATATGTATTAGCTAAAACATACATATGAAACATTATCATATATGATAATAGCCCATTTACAAACAAAAGAATGTAAATATGAATACAGTGGTTAACATGAGCACCATTGGTAAATGATTAGTCAACACAATAGTTAATTGTTAATTAAAGGTTAGTTAATGTACCATCATTGTGAAGTGTTACCATGTAATATATAACACAAAAAAGTTTTCTTTACCTATCTCTGATGTTCTTAAACACCGTCGTTGTAATTGTCAGCCCACTGGAGTGTTGCATATTGTGACATTCGCACTGTAATGACGATAATGTTCAACCACAAGGTGCTGTTTGCTGACCGATAAAAGCTAAACCTTGTCAAGAAATAATAACTGCTGACTGAGTCGAGGCCGTCAGCGGATGAAGCTTTACTGTCTGTGTGTTCTGTGGCTGTCAGGTGTCTGTGACCCTGGAGAACTTCCAGGATATCTCGTTGCCCATCCCGGGCAAGGAGGACCTGGCCAAGCTCCACTCCGCCACTCACCAGACTTCCCTAATAAAAGCTGGCTCTTGCGGGGAAGCTTATGCACCACAGGGATGGATCGCCTTTGTAATGGAATACATTAAAAGGTGTGTTGATTATATATTCACCACATTACAATTCCATATTTCAAGTGCTGGAAGCAAAGTTTTTTTTCCAGAATAATCTCAAGCTGGTAGTGAAGGTATTAATGTCTGATTTTGACAATCATTCCATTTTCATTTTTTGGGTTTTTTGTAGTTGGTTTTGGGGTCCGGTGGTTACACTACAAGATTGTCTTGCAGCTTTCTTTGCCAGAGATGAACTAAAAGGTGAGGAAGAAGACACCATTTTGTTCTTCCAACACAAATATTGAGATGGGCATACGAGTATTTTAACAGTGTTTTTTTCTCCCTCTAGGAGACAACATGTACAGCTGTGAAAAGTGCAAGAAGTGAGTACTTATTTTGAAAGCTTTTGCTATACACTGAGCAGGATTTTTAATGAATGAATGTATCACCCATCTTCTTTATCTTGTTTGCTCTTAGATTACGAAATGGAGTCAAATTTTGTAAAATGCAAAGTTTGCCAGAGGTATACAGACAAGTCCTATACTTAATTTCATGAAAAAAACAAGATATTTCTCTCAATAGTCTTAAAGTACCAGATTTCTAAAGTAAAAATATGTTTGTTTCTTTGTTCCAGATCCTGTGTGTCCATCTGAAGCGCTTTAGGCACGAACTGATGTTCTCCACCAAGATAAGCACCCATGTCTCCTTCCCACTCGAGGGTTTGGACTTGCAGCCTTTCCTGGCCAAAGACAGCTCTGCCCAGACCACCAACTATGACCTGCTGTCAGTCATCTGTCACCACGGCACTGCCAGCAGTAAGTGGGCACGCTCGCTCCCCGTCCCTACCCAGACGGGCACACAAGAGGATGAATTCGCCAGCCTCTAGAAAGATTTCACATGTTCCTGTTAGATTCACGATTGCTAGTCCAACCCATTCCTCCGTCTTTCCAGGTGGACACTACATAGCCTACTGCAGGAATGAGGCCAACAATCTGTGGTATGAATTTGACGACCAAAGTGTGACCGAGGTCTCGGAGTCCTGTGTCCAGAATGCTGAGGCCTATGTGCTCTTTTACAAGTAAGATTACACTACAGTTGTATATTTACAACTTTATGTTTATGCCGCTATGAACACAAACTCATTAATCATCAACATTTTAAGATGATCTCAAGTGGACATTTCCTGTTTTAATCTTACATTTGATACGAGTTTCAGTACTGATTAGTGTGAGGTCTGCTCCTGTCACAGAAAGAGCAATGAGGATGCACTTAAAGAACGCAGGAGGGTCACGGGTTTACTCAACATGATGGAGCCCAGCCTCTTGCAGTTCTACGTCTCCCGGCAGTGGCTTAACAAGTTCAAGACCTTCGCGGAGCCCGGGCCCATTTCCAACGACGACTTCCTGTGTTCACATGGAGGTTCGTATGAACACGTCATTGTCTTACTTAAAGCTCACAGAGGTCAAAGTGTCTCTGACCAGGGATTGTTTTCTGTGCCTTATACAGGCAGTAGAAAAAAACAGCACAATGACCTCTATTAACACAGTTTTTACTTATGCTCCTTGCCAAGATTTTTGACTTTGACAAAGACCACAGAATAGTTGACATAATAAAGTTCAAAAACTTGTCTTTGTGCAGCTGAACCCTCCCCTCCAGAAAACTTTACTTTCAAGCCTTTATTTAGAGAGTGCTTAAAATCCTGGAATTGAAAATCATCCATGAGGAATGTGTCTGATAATGCATATCAACACCTTCTTCATAGCTATGAGCTCATAGAATAATATCCAACTAGTCATGTACAAAGATGAAGATCATATTAATGCTTTGAAACCTTGTTTCGTAACAGTATAGCCAGTTGCTATGCTAATTTGAAATTACAACAGTGTATTTTTACTTTCATGCACAGAGCCATGGGTGTCATCTAAAATCTATATTAAGTCATGCAAAGTCTTTATTAGGAGCTCTGGCAGCATGTTTCCTCAGGAGAGATTTCTTCAAATGAAACGGCCAAATGATGGCATTTCAAGAGGAGGGAGGCCACAAAACAAACGTTGTGGAGTTCATTATCTTATCTTGTCATGATTCTCTGGTGTGGCAAAGCGTCTCTGGTTTTCTGCTGCTTTGTCCCTGCTGGATTCTAGTGCAAGCCAATTTTTGTTTGTTATGATTTAAAAGGTCAGCCATATTGTGCATAATCAACCAATAAGAAATTAATTTAAGAGGGGCTAGTGTGAATTTCCCATCTATGAGCATGGCTCATTTAATTCAAATTTTGCTTCTTACGGTATGTGCTGTTCAGATGACCGTTCATTTAAATAGGGAGAGCACCATAAATAAGGATTACCATTCTCTTGTCAGTAACTTTGAATACTAAATTGGTTATTATAATTTGTTAGGTTTAGCTATGTTGGATAAAGTATTTCTGAAATTGAATGTTTTGTAGCACACCAAGGATTGTACAGTCTAATAAATATAGTATAATTTATTTCAGTCCATATTTATTTCAGGCTTTTTTATTTCTAACCATTAGAAGTGTCTGAAATTGGATTTTTTAATGCATGTCATTTTACGTCCTCAAAGAGATGATGTAATAAGAGCGGTTATAGAGAACAAAAGTAGTGCTCTGTTTCTATTCTTTTTTCTTCAAATAACTATTTGTCATCTAATGGAGTGTTTTTAAACTGTTTTGGCTTGCAACCCCTTGAAATTAGGTAGTTTGTTCCACCCCTTGTCACAGCTCCTAGCCTTGTGGATTTGGGAGTATTCAGATTCTTTTTTTTTAGGGCTCTGAAGAAGTTAATGTAGATCAAATATTTCTTGAGAGAAAGAGGGAAAAAAGGGGAAATGGTAAAAAAAAAAAAAGAAACATTTTTATACTGTAATTATCTAGTGATGCCTTAGACATATCTTGGGACATCGGCTACTCTAATCCTGGGGGACTGGGGATGGAGGAGACAAAAAATTATATTGGACAGGAAAAGTTACATAATTTGAGCAGTGGTGTCGACATATTTCTGCATAATTCAGTTTCTCTGCCTGTGAAACAATTAGGTTTCCAACACTGATCCGACACAAAATATTCTACAAGTCTCTGTATACTATCATTACCTTCTAAAATATTACATTTAAGATATGTGATGGATGTTGCACTCTGTTTTATCAGGTGTGCCCCCCAACAAAGCAACATTTATCGACGACCTTGTAGTAATGGTGCCGCAGAATGTGTGGGATCACCTCTACAGCAGGTACACTGAACGTCCCACTGTGACAGCTCCCGCCACTCGTTGTTCTCACAGCATAATTTCTTTTTGTAGTGTCACTTTTATCTGTGTGAATAAATGGACCCGGGCTTCTTCTTGCAGGTACGGAGGGGGGCCAGCTGTCAACCACCTGTACGTTTGCCACACTTGCCAGATTGAGGTAGAAAAAACAGAGAAACGACGCAAGTCGGAGTTGGACATGTTTGTCAGGGTGAGCATCTTCTCCATACATTCACAGCAAAGCTGTAATAGAGGGCGGAGAAACCGGCACCTAAACCAGATACAGTTGAAATTGGTGTGTGAGATAATGCATTGTGTGTCAGCGATGTGCGTAGCCGTCACTCATGTGTGTGTGTGTGTGTGTGTGTGTGTGTGTGTGTGTGTGTGTGTGTGTGTGTGTGTGTGTGTGTGTGTGTGTGTGTGTGTGTGTGTGTGTGTGTGTGTGTGTGTGTGTGTGTGTGTGTGTGTGTGTGTGTGTGTGTGTGTGTGTGTGTGTGTGTGTGTGTGTGTGTGTGTGTGTGTGTAGGCCTATTCCTCCAGTCTATTTTAACCAGTTGATAGGCTGCATGTGTTGGTGCTCTTCACCCCAGCAGGAGATGAGAGGTGTGAGCCTGATGAAAGCCTTATCATTAATGCATTGGGGCAGATGCTGCTGTTATTGTCTGCTCAGTCTGCCCACTCTCACAATGGCTGCTCAGACGGGAGAGATTGATGTTGAGTGAGTGCGTACGTGTGTGTGTGTATGTGTGTATTAGTGTGAAAGAGAGAGCTTCAGTAGGCTTACAGGAGCAACAGGAATTGTGTCATTTCCAAGAAAGATAAAAAGGGGTGCAGTGTGGTGTTAAGATTGTCTTCTTACTGGAATAACTACCAGAGAGAATTGATTAGGTTTTCCATCTCCTCTCCTCTCAATCCTTTCATCCTCACTTAATTTTTTTTTTGTCTCACCCCCCACCCCCCCTGTTTCTCCTCCCCCAACCCTTTGCATCTTTTCCCCTCCCTCTTGTCTCTACCACTCACTCCTCCCCCATTTCCTCTCTCCCTCTCCTCCTCCCTGCGCTCTCCCTCTCTGTAGCTGAACAAGGCGTTCCAGGAGGAGGAGTCTCCAGTGGTCATATACTGCATCAGCATGCAGTGGTTTCGTGACTGGGAGGGCTTTGTCAAAGGAAAAGACAATGGTAATTGGACAGAAGTCGTGCCTGTCCTGCAATAATCCTGCTTAAATGTCCGATTTAAAGGCCTCTGCGTGATATCTGATATTTGATGAATAGTAACGATTTATCACAGAAAAGCTGCTTTTATTTTTGTTTGATGCACATTTCTCTTTTAAAACAAAAAGCAATATGCATTTCATGGATTGGAAAAATGGCAAATAATTTGTTTTTCTGTAGAACATCCAACCTGGTTTCAAGAAACGGCCCACGTTCAAAAGAAACTGTGAAGTCCCAGTTCCTTTACTGCTTTATCTTCAAAGAGCTTGCTTTAGTCCCCTGAGTCAAGTTTCACTCCTGAAGAAAATGAAGCCTTATTTAGTTTTTATTTCACTTGTTTTCAATTATGGCTTTCCTTCCTTTGTATTGTCTTGTCTATTTATAACAGCTTACATCTGGCGCGTTTAACAACACCTTTTTCCTTTGACTTCTGCTCCTCAAATATTTATTTTCTCTCTGTAGTAAGTGGGGGAGCAGAATTTGCTTAGAGTATGACAAAAACATTTAACATTTTAACATCTAAGCCCTTTGAAACATGTAAGAGTGAACTTTCTATGCTGTAATTATGGTTGTCTTCCTTCATTTTAAGATCCACCGGGACCTATTGATAATTCCAAGATCACAGTAAACAAGAATGGCCATTTAACACTTAAACAAGGTACGGTTATATTTTTATTACCTCTCCACTTTAGTGCTCTAGAATGAGAAAATAGAGAAATATGAAAACTTAGATATCACAATTCATAATATCTATTTTAAGAAGAAATTCATTTGCTTATGTCTTACAAAGCTCGTATGGATTGATATGTTGAATTATATATGTGCTTGCAATTGCCCTACAGGAGCTGACTCGGGGCAAATCTCTGAAGAGACGTGGAACTTCCTCCACTCTATTTATGGCGGTGGCCCGCTGGTTACGGTTCGGCCAAGCATCAGCCACCCGGAAGCAGAATCCTCACAGTCCGAGGAGAAGATCGAGGTGGAGACGCGCTCTGTTTAATCAAGCACTCGACAGCAAACAATGGAAAAACATTTACGAAATGACAAAAGCCTTTTTATTTTGCACTTGATTTTTATTTCACAAGCATTCAAGCAAAGGACCTCATCTTTACTACTACATTACAGCCTTTGACAGCTGACAGAGGGAATTAACGTGTCTAAAAAAGGTTTGGTGTTGTAAAAATCTGTATAAAGAGCTCCTGAATTTCTATTAGCACTGTAGTATTCATCCTATGTCAGGTTGTTTTCAAAACCAAGCATTTAAATTGTGTGCAGCTAAAAATTCCACTGAATGCCATATTTCTTTTTTTTCCTCTTGACCAAATGAGCACATATTGTACGTCCATGTGTCATTGTGTTGCTGATACTGATGAATCACAATACTTCTTGCTGTAGATATTACTCACTTTTTCTGTTGTAAGATAATATTGTCCAATCAATAGTAAGAAGAACAAATTGTGACACTTAAAGTGATGAAAATCATAAGGTTATGAAGGGACTAATTACTGAGTAGTCTCAGGAATGAATTTTGTGTTTTGCACTGTTCTGTAGACTTACAAATTGGCATGCTCACGCAAATGTCTGGTTTGTATTTGAATGTACCAGTACTGATTAGTAGGTTGGTCAAGATTCAGCACCTGGTTATTTATCACAGAAGGGAGTGATTTAATATGATGTTAATAGATTTTTTGTAGAAAATATGTGGCAGGCATAGATAAGAATGCATGTTTTAACACTAAATCCCAATTTAACATCACATGTAACTGCATGTAAATGCAAAAGCTGCTCATAAAATGTGTATGCAAATCACAATCTGGATCTATCTTCACTAAATTGTACAGCTACAGAAAGCACATTCGCAGTATGTAATCAGCATTATCATCAGCAATCTAATTAAAGGCATTATTTGTGTGTATGGGCATGGTGTTGCTTCACGTTTTGGCTGAAAAGGGGGTCAAACAGGATGCTGTACTGTAAGTTTGTGCATATGGATGTCCCTTGCGTAAGAATTATTCAGATTTTTGCTGGCTGGCACTATTAAAACTTGATGGAAACTTGTTGAACATTGTGGTCACTTTGATTTTGTCGCCCATGCCTTGATTTATGCATCTGTGATGAATATGGGGGGGTGAAACTGAAAATAAACTGAATTGTATGTTACACATCTAATGAAGTGTCGTTAAACATTTGGGCATCAGATAAACCTTGTTACCCAGGGAGACTGCACACTTGGCAGGGGCCAAAAATGTACAGTAGCCTTATGGTGTTACATTTTGACGAGCGCGGCTGAATCGGCTCACACACCCCGACTAGTTGACTGGGTTGAAAACATGGCTGCTGCCGAACGTGCAGCAAATTTACGGAAGTGAGGTATGTGTAAAATCTTGAGCTACAAAAGCTATTTTAGAAGTGAGCCTCCAGTTCGGCGCTTTTCGTGAAGAAATTGATAAAAAGCCTGAGTTTATTAGCCCACCAAGAAATGTCTTTAAGACACCGGCATTGTTGGCAGTTCACGAATACATCGGCAAAGTTGTGCGCGGAACAATCAGCTAGCATTCGGCTGCTTGCGGCTAGCCGTAGCTGCTAACTGGTGACAAATGAGCGTTATATCTGCTAGCTGCTAGCTATGCAACTCATGCTTGCAAGCAGCACCTGGGATATAAACTTCAGAGAAACATAATGTTAGCTACCGTTTATTCCTTATGTATTTGTATACAATGTTTTCTGGTGGACGTTTGCATTAGTTGTCGAGCTAGCTAGCTAGCATCTAGCCGATGTAACTAACGTTAAAGGGGCTAACACGGGGAGCTACATCGCAGATAGCGAGAAGAACCAGCAGAAGATAACGTTAGTCAACTTGACCAACTAGTTAGTCGTTCAGTGGAAAAACAATTATCCTGGATAGATTGTAATGTGCATATTCATTGTATGTTATATGGACCATGTGAGGTAGAACATGTGTATAGATTTTAAGGATGCAACAGTCTGCAGTTTGGTGCTGGAAGCGTTAATGTGTTAGATTTAGCTTTTGAGGAGCTAAGTTAGTTAGACCGCTGTTTCGATTTAAACAGTGACCGTGTTAAATGGTGACTTTCGGGCCGAATGGTTACTCCTAGTGACGGCAGCTGTTGTATAAAAAAAGAAAACACAAAAGAACACGTATACAACGCCTTCACTTTTTAATTTGAGATTTTTAACATATTTTCATTTGTATTTAATATCTACGCTAAACATGTTTCTTGTTGGCGAGACCCTTTAATGTACATCATGTAGGGAAAAAAGGACCATATTCATTTTTATGTATACATACATACACTGCATTGAACATTCAATTTAAGATAATTTAAGGCTTTTCAAGAGCTGCCGTCACCACGACAACCATAGACGCATTCGGCTGATAGTCACCAGTTAACACGGACACTCGTTAAACCGCAACACCGCTAAACAGCAAGCTAGGTCAAGCCAAGTTGGTCCCTGCTAACGTGTGTAGTCTGCTGCCCGGCTCTGAAAACACCCCAGGGTCTCGAACGTGTCACTGTTCACGTTTAGTTTTAATGTGAACTTTTAACTGCAAACTGATGATAACTTAACCGGCAGCACATGTGGCTTCAGTGCTGTCTGGTGTCGGTGTTTTTAGGGGCTTCACCGCGCCTTCAACTTTTAACGTTACTGAGCTCGCTGCAGCTGATTCTTAGCTGGGATGTTGGGATTTGAGCTATTCTCCCCGGTATGTATACCAACAACGATTCGTGGATGTTTTTGTTGCCAGTAGGCCCTGTGGAAGTGTTGAACTACAGGTCAGTAAAGTAACAAGCCGCTTGTCGGTTTATATATTCTAATATATTTCTTACCATAAGCGCACGGTTACGGACGTTAGCTTAGCTGCTTCACTAACAATAGCCTCCACACTCTGCTTGTTATGTATGTGTGTTTACTTATGCATAGTTAGAGCTTTTAAATCTCCTCGTGTCGTTAGTGTGACCGTGTGTGCGCCAATAACCCGTATTGTAAGCTGGATCTGTCATGGTAATAGTAATGTAATCAGCACGTGTTAACATAACTTCACAACCAAACATGCGCTTTAGAGGAGAACAGGAAATGGGTTGATTGAGAATTCACAGCCTCACACGGGGGTTGTCTATGTTGCTGCACTGACTGGTAGAATATCCCGACTTTTGCATTTTAAAAATGAAGGTTAGACTGCTACCAGGGAGCCAGTGGTTTATGAAGCACGTACAAGCCACACTTAGTACAAGTATCTAACCAGAACATTGCATAAAATGACTAAAGTAAAAGTTAGTCATTCATTAGAATAGCACCCGAATAATAGTATTCAGTATCTGATTGTGCTTGCATATGAAAACTCATTTTCTGATAGTATTGAAAGTAAAAGTACAAGTAAATACCATTAGTTTATTCTGCATATATAACATATTCACTATCATTAAATCAGAACATATAATATCTTAACCCCTCTGTCAAACATTGGGTTGTAGCTCTAAAGCAATACTTCCTGACCCCTTTGCCTTGTGACCCTTTAAATGAAACAATGTGTAGTTGCAACCCTTCATAACCCCAGGGTTATAACCCTAGTGTTGACATAAATTATAAGCAGCAGATCAAGAGTGTTTTTATTTTCCTTCATAGGACATCTTGAGGCCCAAATATTTGAAAGCATTAATTACTTCTTGAAGGGGGGGTGCTGAAATTACAGTCCCCCAAAAGAATGACCTTGTAGGAATGCTGATTTGTCTTTTCCATGCTTGTAACCATTGGACAAAATTATATATGTTTAAGAGTAAATAGTATGCATTTATCGGGGAACCAATGCGAGACATGTGGTTGGTGTCTAATTCACCAATATTCAGCCAAGGAGAGCCCTGTCACTTTACAGTATTTGTAAAATAATTTGTCCTACAAGAGAAAGTTATTGCATAACAACTCAGTAACAGTGTGGACGGTGAAAAAAAAAAGCAATCCCACGCACTCTTTACTACTTGTACTCCTTTTGTTTTAAGAGATTCCAGCCATAGCTCCCCCATCAGGTGTGCTTTACAGGAGCAGGAGCAAAGTCATCACAACTCATTGTATATTGTTTCAGGGGCACCAAACGTACTTGTATATTTCCAAAAGGCTCTTGCAGGCAGCATTAGTTGTTTCTATATTAATTATTAATTGAGGCCTTATCAGCGATACCAACTCTATAAAATCTTTGGGACAAGCAAGTGTGAGCAACATTTTCACAGTTATTCAGCGAAACCGCAACCTTGATCAGTTGGAAGTTGTGATTAGTTTTCTAAGCAGATTTAATTAGTTTTGTCATGTTGAATATGAGGTTGAGTTCTCCACCAGAATAACCTACCTCTGTTTTTCTTTCCTTTTTTCTCTCTCTCTCTCTCTTATTTTATGCATGGACAAATCACATTAGCTTTCTCAGCTGGAGTCTTTAGTGGAGTGTGAATAATATGTGCATCTGGTAGTAGTGCATTATTGTTCCAGGTGACTATGGCTTTGACAGACTGCAGGCAAATCAGAGTTGTTTCTCAAATCAGATCTTTAAGAAAGCCTGTCCGCATTGTTATTTGTAATTGATTGGATTAGGTTTGTGTCCAGACATCACCAATCTATCTGCATGGGTTGCTGCGGTAACGACATAGGCATCAGTAACTACGCATGCTGGTGACGCTGCTTTCTGACAGGAAAGCATGCAAAATAACCCCCCGCCCCACAAAACTGCCAGCAGACAATTTATTTCAGCATCTGTCCATGGACTGTTGTTGTCTGTGGTCCTCCGTACTGCTCTGCTAGCAGCAGCATGGATTCTGCTTCTGCTCATCAGCCGCTCTGATGCACTCCAGTCTCTGAATTTCACACCATCGTGTCGGGCTATAAGTGATGCAAAAGACACAGAAATTTGATTTGAGTAATCATGTCATCCAGAGTGAGATGCGACTATAGAATTCCAATTGGAATCTCATTCATACAATCTTTAAATATATGGCTTGGGTGTGATTTTCAGAAATCAAATTGCATGGGTTTTCTTTTTGTCCAGATGTTTTTGATCAATTTACAAAGCACCCTTAACGTGGTCAATACAAGTGGTCTAGATGATATAACATGTTGAGAATGGTGTGCAAGAGCCTGAGACATAATAGATTGTCTTACCTATAAGTTTTAGCACAGGACAAATTGCTAATGTGCAAAATAAGATGCTCAAGATTGACATCTTATTAATGGCTGGCAGAATGGTCGGTGTCCATTTCACACAGAAAGCCATTTTTCTGTAGTTCATCTGCAGGACACCACAGCTACACACAGAGTGAGTTTGGGAAGGCTTTGTTGTGTAAATTGTGTCAGGAAGCTAATCGTCATGTCCTAAGCTTCTATGGCAGTCGACACTGTAATCCTGTCAGCCATGTGTAGGTTTCTTTATTTTTCATATGTTCTGCTAAGTTGTGTTAGAATCCTCCAGCACACCTGTCACAAAGAGATAGTCGGTCTACAGTGTGGATGATAAACCCATGTCTGCATTGTTATCTCTGCTGAATTGGAAGTAAGAACTCAAGGTAGCTTCTCTCTCAAATCAGTCAGCTGGTAACTATTTTTTTTAAATGTTTGTGTCTCAACATTGTGATAATCTATACATAGTGAAAATCTATATGCCCTCACTGTAACATACAAACACAATCTGATGGATGACCTGTTTTACTTTTTACTTACTTTCATTTTTCGTCTTACAGGTTCATTTATTAAAAATCATATGCTCTTAAGCTGTTCTGATTTTCATTGCTTCAGATGCTTGATGCGCTTGTTTCACCTTTATCTCTTTAGTTACAAAGCACATCCAGATAAACGCTGTCACAATTGTCACTTAGGCTAGGTGGAGGATCCAACCTTATTATTTGTGTTTTGTCTTCTGTCTCCAGTGTAAGATCTAACACCTTTTTTTAAAAAAATATATTCCCTTTGTACAGACCTGTGATAAGACATCTGGTTTTGCCTGTGGACAGAAGGTGTTGCTTAGTTACAATGACAGGAGAAATCAATACCCCTCTGGTGTGAGCTGAGAAATTACCTGAGCAGTATTTAACAAAGGCCTTTTGTTTGAAACACATCTCAGGCTTCTGTTCCTGCATTAATTTTTAGCTTGGCTGGATCGTTAAAGCAATCAAGCCCATAACATTAGTGCTTTCGTGTGTTCATTGAGCTCTAAACCTTTATTCAGTGATTATATTGCCTTAATAAAATGCATATATGTACTTTTGTGTGTTTTTTTCAGGTTCCCACATTCTGCTGCAGAGGAGAGAGCACCAGGATGAGGAGACTGTAGGCACCCGCCGTAGTATGGCCGCGTCCCGTTCCTCGCGTGTCACAAGGTCATCAGTGGGGCTCAATGGATTGGATGAGAACTTTTGTGGTCGAACCCTCAGGAACCGCAGCATCGCCCAGCCGGAGGAGACCTCCGTGTCTCCGCTACCCAGGGCCCGCTCGCCCAAGAAGAAGCAGGAGTCAAAGCAGCAGGACGCCAAGCAGGAGTCGAAGCAGCACGAGACGAAACAGCAGGACGCCAAGCAGGAGTCGAAGCAGGAGACAAAACAGGACGCCAAGCAGGAGGCCAACCAGGAGACGAAGCAGGACCCCAAGCAGGAGTCGAAGCAGGAGTCAAAACAGGACGCCAAGCAGGAGACGAAACAGGACGCCAAGCATGAGTCGAAGCAGGAGTCAAAACAGGACGCCAAGCAGGAGACGAAACAGGACGCCAAGCAGGAGTCAAAACAGGAAGCCAAGCAGGAGTCGAAGCAGGAGTCAAAACAGGACGCCAAGCAGGAGTCGAAGCAGGAGTCAAAACAGGACGCCAAGCAGGAGTCGAAACATGAGTCGAAGCAGGACGCCAAGCAGGAGTCGAAGCAGGAGTCAAAACAGGACGCCAAGCAGGAGACAGAGCAAGACACCAGGCAGGAGTCGAAGCAGGACGCCAAACAAGAATCAAAACAAGATGCTAAACAGGACGCCACACAGGAGTCGAAACAAGATGCTAAACAGGACGCCAAGCATGATACAAACACTCAGCAGGAAGGCCAGCAGCAGGCCTCACTGCAGGGAAAGTTAACAGACTCAAATGTTCCTCCAGCTGAGGCAGAGCAATGGACCAGCTCCAGGAAGCGGGGCGTGTCCTGCTTGGAAAAAGACAATAGTCCTGAGAAGTTGGAGAACTGTGATAGAGGGAAGGGGGTGCAGGATGCCTCTCCTCAAATTAAAAGGGCCAAGCGATGCTCCCGCTCTGGAGAGTCTCAGGGACATGAGGAGGACCCTGAGCTTCTGAAATCGGAAAGCCCAGTCTCTGTCCCAGAGCCAAACAAGGACAACAGTTGTGAAGAACTTTCAAGCCTAAATTCTGCTGACACAGCTCCTGCCTCTCCTATCCTTCGTAAAGAGGAAAGTGAGCTGACAGGGGGTGAGGCAGAGGATGGTCATGTGGAGACTGACGGGGCAGCTCAGCCCTCAAATGCCCACAAGGCCTCTAATGGACTCAGAGAGAATAACACAGAGGAAGCTAGCACACTTACTGAAGAGCCTAGTGCAAATCCCACCTCTGCCACCAATTGCCCGTCGCTGCTCAATGGTAGTCAGGCAGGGCCTCCCTCATCCCCTGACCCCGCTGTGCCTTGTAAAAACTCTGGCCCTGTGCATATGGAGTTCCCCGGCCTCGGGGAATCATCAGCCTCAACTGCTCGGATGTTTGAGGCTGTTCTAGAGGAACCTGTGCCTGAGCTGGTTGTGGCCAAGGAGCAGGAGGTGGAGGAGTTGGAGGTGGATGTAGTGGGGGACTCCTTGTGTCTGGCCCACGAGGAGCAGGTGATAGAAAGCGAGAGTGACACCAACGGCCTGCCGCTAACACCAGTGCAGGAAGAATCCGCCTCCACTTCCTCTACCACCAACAACATGAATAGCAGTCCAATCAACAACAGCAACTCAGGAGAAACCACACCCCCGCTAGCACCAACCCCCTCCCCCACAGAGCCAGGGTGCAACCCCTCAATATCCAGCACGCCCTTCTCTTTCACAGAGCTCCATGAACACAGATACACCCTGCGGACTTCACCCAGGAGGGCTGCCACTGGTGGCAAAGCCTCCTCCTCCAAGCCCAGCTCTCCTCCAAGAGACAATGGTTCCTTAAGGGAGGAGGGGGAGGTGGGTGCGGGGCTGGAGGAGGACTGCCCCATGGTGGAGGAACCTGTTCCCTCAGACTCTTTGAGCCCCTTCACAGAGGAGCTGGTGTCCATGGATACTGGAGACAGAGCAGGTGGTGAAGTCAATGTTCCTGTGGAGGGCAAAGAGTCCGAGAGCAGCAAGGAGCTGACACGCAGCCAGACGGCTGAGGAGGAGGAGGAAGAGGAAGAGGAGGAGGAGCCAGACGTGTATTACTTTGAGTCCGATCACCTGGCTCTTAAACACAACAAAGAGTATGTGGGAGCTCCCTGGGGATTCTGCTCTCCTCTTTTCTTGTTCAAGTTGCTCTCACACGTTTGTCACTATATTTTGTGATCATGTGATTCTTGCGTTACTTCTGGTCTGTGGTTTCCAAAAAAATAGAGATGCACCTGGGTTGATTTTTAGTTGTTAAGAGTTTTCTGATATGTTTTGTTCATATGAAATTTTGTATAACCTCAGACTTGTCTTATTCAAGGCTAAATCAATGGTAGAAAATTCCATCCATCAGTTCATCCTTTTGGTTGGTGTCTACTTAAATGAAGTAGTGTCTTGTGACCCCCCCCCCTATTGACTCAAAAATTATCAGAGTAATATTCTCCTCTTAACCTCGGGAAATAGGCAAATATAGTTTAAAAAAAGGAGTTGATTCTTGAAATCCTGGCTATGGCCTTCGAGTTCTTTTATTTATGTTTTGTGTCTATTTTGTTTTAGTTTGTGGCAATAGCACCACATAGATACAGGAGATACATTTTATGTAAATGTAAATCTTAAAAAAAAATCTACTTAAAAAGAACTATTCAATAAAACTATAGTCAGCCGACATGCCTACCCCTTATATCTAAATATCAGATGGTAGGGAACATTAAATTGGCATAGAAGCTTATCTTGGTTTTCACAATGTTCAATTATCTGTTATTTTCAGAGTAATTTCTCAGTTATTATGGGAATATTGGTGAGCATTTTAGGATTAGCTCCAATTGTATATAGCTTGTATGGTTGTAATTTCCATTTTCAATCTGGTGCTATGATTCAATTATCTGCCGCTTGTCACTTTTCCAAATGGAAATTGGATGTTAAAATTGCATTACGTCCTCTTTCTCTGCTCTGATCAGTAAGCGGAGTCGTGACTGAAGGAAGTGATTTCCCTGTGTCGAGCTGTGTTCTTAGTATTGATGTCAGATGTCATGCAGGATTGAATGTTTATGTTGTTGGACAGGTCCCACGCTGCGCTCAGTCAGGCTCTAACTGCACCGTGGCAGGTAAGCTAATTCACGTTGCGCCTTCCTAGGAGGAAAGAGCGCAGGACCTGGAGGTTTAGAGGCATCATCAGCTGAAGTCCCTTTGTCTTTGTCACTAGTATTGGTGAATGTATCAAATTTGGCTTTTAGAATAACATTCATTGCTCTCATATTACAAGTAATTTGATTAAGTTTCCGCGACATGCCAATATTTGGTTGTGCTGAGTAAGAGAAATCTTTAAAAGGTTGAGATCAATTCAACAAGGAGTCATTCATAGAAAAGCATGACTAGGCGTTTTAGTGCTGCTTAATATAAACAAAACAACACCGACATGATTAATGATGTTTAGATAGAATGTCTTTATTTGCTTCTTATAGCTTTGTGAATTTTGTATTTGTTCCCTCTCTCTGTATCTTTTTTTTTCCCCCCTCCCTCCAAACCCCTGATCCTTGACTATGAGGCATTGAGTTCACAACACTATTATCCAGGACAGCCTTTCATTTGGCACTGGTTTTTGTAAGTGGACCTCAGGCCCAGCAGGTGGCAATGGTACACCAGGCTTGTCCCTGGACACCTGGAGAGATTCCAAAGTGTTGAAAAGCAGAGCCAAGTTCTCCTCATCCCTCCCCAAACAGATTAATGCAAGATCATCTGTTCATCTGAGGAAGTCAACATGCTTGCTGCTTTCTTAGACATAGAACTTGAATCAGACTCACTGTGTAGTACAGAACATATGCAGTAGTATGTTTGGGTACCATAGTTTGCATTCTGCAAACAAAGCAGAGATATGAGGTTAAAGAGTTGACCTATCTAAATATTATGCTTTTAGGATTTTCAAAACTACAGGCAGCTGTTGAATAAATTGTATCCTGTGCATTGATTTTCATTCATGTCCTGTTAAGAGGAGATTGATCCACTCTGCTTCACTGAGCTCCTGCATTGGGATAGTCATGTCGGATGCTGTTACATTCCTGTCGATTCCTCCAGCTCTGTTCGCACTGTAAGGCCTCTGAGTCAGTACCACACTTAGTCACTTGACAGCTCAGTTTGCGGTTCTCTTGTTGCCCCCAGAGAGTACAAATAGAAAGGTCAAACTTCTATAGCTCCGAGTGCTCCTCAAGCACTGCGAAACCCAACTGTTTGACACGCAAAGGTTTTTAAACTGTGTAATTTGAGGGATGGTAATGTTATAAATCAGACCATTGTTTGAATGTATTTTCTTCTACCAATTAAATTTCTATTGAAGCCCACACTAGAAAAGTAACTCCAACTGTGAGATTTAATTAATACACACTAGTTCACATTAATAAATTATGCTTCAATACACATAATTTGTAAATTTGATGGAAAGACCAGGAAAATGCCTCATGTTTTGTGCAACTCCTTAGTTTCTCAGCACCGTGGTTGAATTATGCATGGTCTGAGGGCTAAAAGTTTGATGCACTGCAGCATTGCAAGGTTAAATAATGTAAGCAGCCTTTTGCTTCTCCTCTTGTCTAACCTTGCTTCCCTCCGTGTCAGTTATCAAAGGCTGCTGCAGACCATTGGCGTTCTAGAGGCCCAGCGCACACAGGCCATCCTAGACTTGGGGACGCTGGCGCGTCACCAGAGAGAGGCACTTGCAGATCCCATCATCTTTGTAGAGCAGCTGCAGAAAAGGGTAAAAAAAATACACACATACATACAGACCTGTGTCCTTGAGACACAGAATGCAAAATGTGTGTGTGAAATTTGTCTATTTTGCTGTACTCTATTTTCCAAGACTAGATTTAAAAGTAGGGGTATAAAGGCACAGATTACGAAGTGATTGTAACACAGGTATTGGCATGATAAAAGTAGAAAATGTCCCAAAATATAAAAGGATGTCATTATTGTCATTGTGTTTCATCAACAGAGCTTACAAATTCACTAGCAGATCAAAAAAATCATGTTACTTTTTGATTCTGGTCATTGTTAGGTAAATCTGGGCTTGCCGTGTCCCCAGCGAGTTGTCCAGGTCCCTGACATTGCGTGGGAGCAGTACACCTCAGGCCTCGGTGATTTTGAAAGAGAGTTCTGTGATAAAAAACGCAAAACCAGGCGGCTAAAGCTGATCTTTGACCAAGGCATGTATAAATTCAGACACTACTGTGATTTCATTTTGATGACAGATTTTTTTTTGTCTGGTAGAATGTCCAGTTTCTGATAAATAGATATCATGGTCTTAAGAATACCAATTCTGCTCATCTCCTCTCTTCAGGTTTGCCACTTCGACCAAAAAGTCCTGTGGAGCCCAAGAAAGAAGGCGAGTCCTCCAACATGTACTCCTCTCTGCCCACTAGTGACGCCTTGGAGAACGGCAGGCAAACACAGGTACGCCTCAGCTTCCTAACTAGCAAGCTATACAGTGCACACAAGCTGGTGCTTTTATCACAACTGCTATTGTCTCTCAGGATGTTATTAGTACAGATGCAGCTAAATCTACTCCTAACTAGCTGCTACACTGGTTGCCTCGCATAGCATCAGGTTATTTCCGTTTTCCTCCATCCTCATCTTCCCCCATGGATAAGAATGCAGCACGTGAACACAAAAGATGGTATCTATGGAAACATGACGAGCCGCCTCTCACACCTCTGATTATATCTTATTCTTCCTGTTATGTGTGTGTATATGCATTTAGCCTGGAGCCAACAGCTCCTTGTTTATTTCTGTTGCTCTCTCACTTCATACTGTGGAAACCTATTTGCATTTTCAGACTACACTCTGAATTCTAACAGGATTTTGTTTGTGAGTCAAAAGAGTTGCTGTTTTCTGTGTCTTCCGAATGACACATCTCGAGTCACATTTGACAGCTGGTCTTTCTCTGTCAAACTGATGGATTTGGTGCACCAAGCAGTTCACATGTATAGAGTACAGGTTCCCCATTATTTTAGTTTTTTCTTTTAACAAGCCTGTCACTGGTGTTTTCTTGACAGATGATCAGAGGGAGAATTTGTCACCCAAACAAGCCTGACACATTTAACCAGCTGTGGACTGTGGAGGAACAGGTAAGCACAATATTGCCCCATATTTAATCTGTTAAATGTATAACCCAAATATGTGCTGGGCCACTGAAAATACTTTAACAATCTACATAAGTTTTTTAAAATGAATAATCAATTTCACTGATTGACCTAACAAACGACAGAAAATAGTGTAAAGCCCATTACAATTTGCCCAAGGTCACGTCTTCAATGTGCTAGTTGAGTCTGATTAGCAGTCAAAAAACAGAAGATATCTTATTATAGATGTTGGATGCATCTATATATTGAAAATTTTGACTTATGAATATACGTTGATTAGTTTGCCAGTTAAAATAAAGAAATCATCTTATCAAATGTATGTATTATACATACTACAAATGCTAATCTTCGACAAACAAGGGTTATTTTTGCAAGCACTACTCAGCATTTCTGTGTTACCATACTTCTCTAAAGGTGTTATTTGTGTTGTGGATACAAGGATTAGAAAAAAGCATAGTAGATATATACTAAAAATGAATGTAACAAGGTTGAATATTTTATCAATGTTCTTCATTTTTTGTATTTTTCGTTAGAAAAAATTGGAGCAGCTTCTTGTTAAGTTCCCTCCAGAGGAAGTGGAGTCCAGACGATGGCAGAAGATTGCTGATGAGCTTGGCAATCGCACAGCAAAACAGGTGACACAGAGAAAGTCAGAGCTAACTGGAACATCGCTGTATTTGGGAGACTAATTACCAGCTTTCTTCAGATAATTACATTCAGTTTCATATCTACACAAAGATAACGATAAGAATTTACAGAAAAGATTGACCTATGCTCAATAAAACTGTCTTAGCTAACATTTACAACATATATTATAGCTGTCTGTGAACCAGTTAAACAACTGTCTTCTGTTTGACAAATCTGTCTCTTTACCATGGAAACAGACTGTAAAACTCTCCAAATGTACACACTGACTGATGTGATAATTGCGCCCCCTGTGAGAACCTGGACGATATTTGTGCGTGACCTCAATTACTTGAAGCAGCTGTTCCTCGGTTTTCAGAGATCATTAACAGAGCCATTTTCCCTTTTAAAACATTCCAGGTTGCCAGTAGGGTTCAAAAGTATTTCATCAAATTGACAAAAGCTGGTATTCCTGTGCCTGGAAGAACACCCAACCTCTGCATGTACACTAAAAAGGTAACTCTTTAACTGAAGCCTGTGACCGTTCTGAATTACTAATCTCATTAAAGAGAGTGGTTTCCTTTATGAATATTAATGTTTCTGTACTTGGAAAAAGAGAAATAGTTAGCATTGCATTGATTTTAAAATAAGCAACGGGGAAACTTCAGTGAAATGCTCTTGTAACCATACCCGTTTGTTCTCAGGCATCCAGTAAAAGGCAGCATCACCTTAACAAGCACCTGTACCGGCCGTCCACCTTCCTCACCTCTTATGAGCCTCCGGTCTTCATGGACGAAGATGACGAGCGGGCGGCATATTACAGCAGCATGCAGGACCCTTCTGTTGATGATTCGGTCAGTTCTCTCTATTTTCTTTTTTCTCTCTGTAGACTAATTGCAGAAAAAACACAGTTTATTTGTCCTGGGAGAATATAACAGATCTTATCCCCCTTACTTTATTATCGACCAGACGGTGCACTTTGCGGTGTAATTAAGCTAATCACAAGCTTGCATCGCCTCCTTCTCTCACCTTTGTTGTGCACTCCTGCTGTAATCAGTGACCTGTCAGATGTATGGAAGTGAAAGCTGAATGTTATGTGCATTTGGAAGCTTGTTTCATTCCTAACTTCTTTTATCCTCTTCCTGTGACCGGCTGTCACTCTTAAATTCAGTGTAATGCTTTAGGATAAAATTAAGTATCTACCCACTGATCATATGCTTCTGTCTTTTCATTTTCAATCCACATCAGAATATTTTAATCAGACACTCACCATAATCCAGGCGCTGACATTTTCATTCTCTCCCTTTGATGGCAGTAACCTTTAAGTAAAACCAGGTCGTCGTGCCATGCTGAGAACACGGGCTGCCAGCTCCACCAGCACGTTAACAAAACCTCTGACAGGGCCATTTTAAAGTAAAACCAGCATGGGCCACAATATTTCCCCACTTCCACAGCTTGTCTTTTACTTTGGCTGTATTTGTAGGATAAAGTGGAAATCCGCTGAAGCAAAATGTTGCAAGATTCTCACAAAGCCGTTTCCTGCCAAGACCACAAAGTTGTTTTTTTTGTTGTGGTTTTTTTTCTAAAAATTAAGCTGCACCGTCAGACTTTATCCATGAAATTTCCCTTTCCACAAGAGCACTGAGGTTCGGAAAGGGATAGAAAGAGACATTTTGTGCCTCTTTGAAGGACAATCTCTCTTTAAACAACACTGCTAGCCAAACCTAGATTATTGTTTAATCTGTTTGTTAAACTCTGTCAGTAGGCTATAACACCCCAAGAGAATATCTGCATCAGAGTGGATGCCTGGGGTCATCTGCAGATGTCCTGATCAGTCAACTCGTCTTTGTGTTTTTCTTTCTGTGTGTTTGTTTGCCTTTCTGCATACCCAGGACGAGGAGGGTATACCTGTGGAGTTTAGAAATTTGCCAGAATACAAAGAGCTTTTGGAACTCAAACGGCTGAAAAAACAAAAACTCCAGGAGATCCATGAGGATAAGATTGGGGTGCGGCACGTAGGCTTTAAGGTGAAGGATCTGCTTTTGCTTATGCTCAAATCTATCTGAAAGTGAGGGTCTGCCCTAATGCTTATTATGTAATAATAATAGAGTATTTTGCTTGTGTAGAATGTTCAAACTGGACAAATGACAGCAGCAAGTGCACACAAACACCAGAATCACTCCGTTTTTGAGTGTCATTTTATTTATCAGTATTGTCTTACAAATACAGTGCTTAATAAAAGTGGAATATTCTATAAAACTTCTTTGAGACGTTTAGATTTTAGATTTGCAAAGAAGAAAATACCATGCTCAAACAAACAAAAGGGGGACTGCAGTGCATGTAACAAGCACAAAAACTATATTGTTCCTTTATATTTAGTTTTCTGCATTTAATTTGAGCACAGGGGAAATGCACAGATACTTTGGCTCTGCCAAGTCGAATTTGGTAAAGAAAACTTAATAAAAGGAATAAAGACCTACAGTTTGTGCTCCAAATTCTTTTGGGCTTTGAGATTTTAAATAGGGTACAACGTAGTTCTGCAGTTCCATCGATTTGACATTTGTAATATCAACAGTAGTAAGTAGTTTTATTTTGTATAGTGGGATATTTTGTGTAATTCAGAAGACATTCAAGTGTGTCTACAAATTCAGGATCATTTTATCATCAGTGTTTTGTCGGCTGTTGGTTTTGCATCACTGACTGAAGTGAGACCTTCTTTTATGTTTGCATGGTTTGTATGCAGTGTGACGTCTGTGGCATGGAGCCTATCCAGGGAGTGCGGTGGCACTGTCAGGAATGTCCACCGGAAAACTCTGTTGATTTCTGCTCAAACTGCTCGGACTGGTGAGACCCTGCACCTCCGCCACCAGAGCACAGCTACTTACTGTAGGGTTGGCGGAAACAATAGGATATATTCATAGCCTCATACAGCAGCTGAGGCTTTTTCTCTAGGATACATTTCATGATAGCTACTTTTTTAGTATAGATGGGCAATGCTGCAAATGGAAGAACATAACGCCGTTATGGTAATATGGCATTTTGAGTTTTGCATCAATATGGTGATGGACCTTTTTATTTATTCATAGCCATCTATATGTATGCATATATTCTACTTTGTGCATAAACAGTTTTGTAATAGATTTTCCACAATATAAAATATTCTCACTATATGTGTATATTGATATTATGATATATTTATCTTTTTGCCTTTACTCAGTTTATGCATTGTGTTCTTCCAAATTTATTTTAAGCAAAAAATATTCAGCTGTGAAAAGATCTGGTTTCAAAAATGTTTTTGATGAAAGAAGTTCATAGATCAGTTATTAATCGAATATCTTCTCTTTTTTTGTCTTCTACTAGCTTGTTTAAGACAGAGACCCACAAGCCTAACCACCGCCTGGACCCGGTGTATCAGTCAGAAACCTTTCTGGACAGGGACTACTGCCTGCCGCAGAGCACAGGCTACAACTACTTGGACCCAAACTACTTCCCAGCCAACAGATGACAGGGTCCCAGGTGCCCCTAGCTCCAGGCTCTCTCCACCTATCCCACAGGCCACTCTGTGCATGGCTCCATCCTCCAAGTCCAAGATAACCGCTTAACCCGCCGCCAGGCAGGAGGGCCAGCAGGCAGGCAGACAGCCGGGGGCCTCAGAGCAGACCACAGTGCTGCTGGTGGGGGGCTGTTGGTAAACTGGCCTCCCTGACTCGAGCCAAGGGCCATGTTGGTTCCTCAGAACAAAGTGGCCCCTGCTCCACCTCAGCCAGGTTAATCAACGGATCTGTGATTTGAAACAACATACTATTTTTAAAAACAAATGGAAAAAAACAAAAAACAGAAGGCACACGACATTCCCGAGCTCCGTGACTCCAGGAGGGCTGTCCCAGTTTCCCTCTTCCCCCATCGACCTCCAGTTACCTCCCTGTGCTGCTTTGAAACTGGAGAACTGATGATCAGTCTGGTGAAGCGCCACCTGGTGGAGATATGTGGTTGACCAGTGTCATAGTGGACTGTAAGGTCATCAACTGAGATACACATAGGTGGTTTGTATGTGTGTATGTGGTCTCTGTGTTATGCAAGAGTGACAAAAATTTCTAGCTAGGTATCTGTAGATTGAGTATTTATGAGTCGCATGTCCCCAGCGGGAGCTGGGCGGCTGTGAGAGAAGTTAGGCGGTGTGAAACTTGAGGCTGAGGCCGGTGTGTGTTTTTGGTTGCAGACTGTAGGAAGTTCTGCTGATCCGGACGACGTTCTGCGGACAGACCTGTATGTGTTCAACGGTTTGTGCGCCATGTTTTCAGCATGGAGCCATCCAGACCACTGTCACACAACGCTGCTCTCTACACCTCACCTTTCAAACACACACACACACACACACACTGTCATCTATTTTTTTCTTTCCCTTTGCTCCCTCCACTAAAACATGTCTAACAAGTAAGCACTACAGCATGGAGAGCAAATGTTTTCAAGGCAGGCGAATGAGAATGAATGGGGGGAAAAATACAAACAACTGTGTTTTTCTTTTTTTTGCTTTTTTTTTTTTTGCTTTTTTTTTTCTCTCCCCTGATGTGTGCCGTTATTGATCATGTTGAGTGTATAAGTATATGGTGAAAAGTAGCCAGCTCTAGTTGCTGTGTGCCATTTTTAAAAAAGAAGCAGTTATTTGGGGGTAATTCCACCTCTGAACTCGGCCACAACTTCTCCCTTCCTGCGTGGCGCCATCGACCCACATTGTTCTACATCACTGATCAGTCATCATGCCTCTAGATCCTCTTTAATTTTGCAGTCCACTTTAAAGGTCCATTTAAAAGATTGTATTTTTATTAATCTATTTAAAAAAAAGAATTGAGGTAGTGGTTGGTGCCTCCACAGTGGAACAACCCACACAATTTTATACACATAGATTTTGTTGTGCTTGAGTAGACACCATTTTGTATGGTTTTCGTCTCCTTCCCTCACCCCCTTTCCCCTGCTTCAATATCTGTGTATAACAGTCTGTTCTTATGTAAAAAAAAAATAATAATGTAAAAAAAAAGTGCTAGAGGAGAACCGTGGAAATAAAAGTATGTGAAAATAGTGTTTCTATACCTGTGGTTCCTGTGTTTTTATTCCTCATAGACACTCAAAGCTCAAGATATACATGAGTTTATAGATAAAATACTAATACTGGTTCTATTTCTTTAAGTGTTGCATCAAAGTATTTGGGTTCAAGAGTAATGGTCTAACAAAACAAAAAAGTGAACTGGTTGTAACTCTGAATCAGGCACAGCTTGAAATGTTTAAAATTGTATGTAGATTTAAGTATCGGATTGTTTTCATTCAGAGTGAATGAAGTTGATTGGACCTTTATGGAAGACCATGGAGATAGTAATAGCTTATTGATGGATATCTAATTGCAAAAAACAAGAATTAATTCCTTGACAAATAAATCTATAAATACATAGTAAAATTTTTTTTTATTATTTTTTACTGTAATTATTAGATTTCTCTGGCACTTGTCCTCTGTAACGAGCTCAAAAGCGTGCCTAAATATGTCCAACTTAACAGCCCCAAATCCAAATATACTGACTTTACAAAACTAGAAAAGCAGGAATATAATTGTGTAATAATGTTTTACCTGCCAGTATAGGGTGCCAGTCCTGAACGACAGCTTTAATGTTCTGTTCTGTTTCGTGTAGCAGAGACTTTCCAGTGAGTCAACATACACAAATGCAGTGCCTGACACTGTTTGACCTGATTGGAGATGAACTTACCACTAGTAACACCTGTTTTGACCTATTATTTCATGCCAATATGTCTGTAAATATGTTCTGCTGATCAACTAGTTATCTCAGTTGTACAATGTTCTCCTGACAGTTTTACATTAAAAGTAGTCCACTGTGAAGTTTTTAAACTGATCAAACCTTAAGAATGCTGCTATATAATTCAGGTTTTGGCATGAATCTAAAGGAAAAAGTCCATTAATATTTTGTATTTCTAAATCTTTAATATCTGTGAAAAAAAAAAAAAATTTGATGCATTTGTCAATGCATTGACTTTCTGACGTGCAAGAACTTTCTACTAACTGTTCCCATTAATTACACATCAAACCAAAACCAAGACTGAAAATTGTGAAGGGTTGTTGAAAGGGAATATGCATCACACCTTCTCTCTGAGGAGACAAAAGAGTGAACACACTGAATTTATACACCCAAATGACGCCGCTGGTTTATTATTTTTTTTTAAATAGAATGAAAGCAATCTGGAAGCCAGTGGGGAGTTGTCAGGAGGGTGTGAAAATGTTCCAATGCATTTAAAAAAATGTTTTTTTCAAACATCCCCAGAGAGGCCAGAGGTGAAGGTCACTTGTGGATCCAGCAGCAGGACACTTGAATAATTGCTGTGCGTTTTAAATCCTCTGTTCCTCTGTCCTGTTTCATCTAAATATCTCTACCCTTTTGAGCTTTTCACCAGCAGATGGGGCTATCAGATCATCTGTGATCATTTCCCCGTCCTCGCACACACTCGCACAAAACACCAAAGCACGCGCACACACCGAGAACTCCTCCTTTTATCAAATCCACTGGCTTTTTATTGAATGTTGAATACCAGACTCCAACAAGCACCTGTACGATGAGCTGGGAAACATACAAATGCAGTGATCGTTATGTTCTTCTCTGCTTTTTATTTGAACTCACAAAAGGCAGTTAAGCTTGATTGTAATGCTTGCATGCTTGTTACATTATGAAGCATGATGCTGTGTGTGAGAGCATGAACACCCCCACACCCTCACACACACATACACCCAAACCTCACACACACACACACACACACACACACACACACACACTGACGTTTTTTTACTTTTCCAGCGAGGTGGGAACCCTCTCTCAGGAGCACAGTGACAATATTCCCCACATTTAGCTAGAAACATGCTCTCAGTCACAGGTCACAGCAGAGATGCGACTTTCTCAGTGCAGTTATCTTCCTCAGTCCAGCGGTTGGTATTGAGGTCAATGTAAGAGAGAGAAAGAGAGAGAGAAAATGCAAGTAATTGAAGCAGAGGGGGGGACGGGACAACCAGGCTCGTCTTCGTCAGCGTTGAAAGCAGAACGGTTTCACTGGGTTGCTGCGAGCGTTTTTAAAAACAGCAGGTGGGACATGCATACCACTGGAGTTCAATGAGCGTATGTCAGGTGCATGTGTGTGAGGTCATGAGGGTGAGTCTTTTCTGGAGTGATACGGTTGCGGGGGGGAAGGGTCCAGGACAACGGGATTTTGGGAGCGGAGGTCGTGGGAATCAGAAAGTTGAAGAGGAATCCATCGCCTGGCAGATCTGGGCGAACACATCCTCCGGGGACTTCTCAGCGTCAATCTGCAGGCGGAGAGACAAGGCGGCTGAGATGAGACGCCTTTTTAAAAGCCGCCAGGACAAACGTCTGCAACCTAGGCAGCTCACAGCAGACTGATGACCTCAATAAATATCTGTGGTGGCGTTGAAGCGCGCACACACACACACAGTTCACTCCAAAAACAAAGTATTTTAAACGTATTTGTCTAAGAAAGAGATCATCGCTGATTGCAATAATGTTTTTTGCTGCTGAAGGGACAGAGGGCCAGATCAATGATGTGCATACTTGATATTTTAATAGCTCTTAGTAAATACTGACATATCTCACATCCAAGATTTATAGAGGATGAATCCTACTGAATGTGGAGATTCCCTGACTATTCCTCCAATGCCACCACCGAGTGATATTTGTGAAATATATACTAATACTATTGGATACATTACTAGCCACTGTGACATTGACATTGTTGGATTATTATTATTATTATTTTAAATCTTACATTTTGGATAATTATAACTTCATCTGCGTACTTTTTTCAAACATTTTAATATGCATGTCACAATCATAAAAAATATAATTGTCGTACATTCTATATCTTAAATAGCTCATAACACCTGATTTAAGTCACATTTGTACTGTGGTTCCATCGCTATGTGCTATATTTAACAATCTCATCACACACTTATGTTGTGACCTTCTTCTTCTGCTGTACAACCATTATGAGAGCTATTGACGGTAATATTGACTTTTTGACCCAGGAGGCAATTTTGTGGCCGTGAGCAACGGGGAATTTGATGGATACAATAAATGTATTTCTGATAAAATTGGCCTGTTAACGCACATACTCCACTCACAAGTGTTCCTCTGAGTGCAGTAAAGCCTTGTTGGGAATTGAAGTCCTAACCTCGGCAGAGAAGTGTGAAGCTCTACTTTATTGTCAGTCTTCACGCAGGGACCCACACATGGTTCTGCTTCTAGCAGACCATCTTACCGTGTGCAGAAGCTTCCTGGATTCGTAGTAAGCTTCCACCGGCTGGACGTTGCTGCGAAAGCTCTCGGTCCCCTGGTGCTGGACGGCAGATCTCCCACAGCGTCTGGACATGGTGTCGGCTGAGCAGTTCAGCAGGAGAACTGTACTGGGATCCCCCATCTGACACACACACACACACACACACACACACATAACACACAGAGAAGGAAGATAACAGCAGTGAAAGTCTGTGTCTACATCTGCCCCATTCAGAGATTGTAGATTTTCCCTTTAAACAAACATTCACCTCTGATAAATGTCACTGTTCTGGTGCTTAAGTGTTTCTGAGTCATGTTTAAATAACGTCTTCACACTGATTCAACGCTGCATGGCAAACACATCCAATGAGCCGGGTGTTCCTGCGCCTTCTGTCTTTACCCTCTTTTTCAGATTTTCATGTCTAACAGTGGACTACAGTCAACCCTGACCTTGGCCTCGTATTCCTCCGCCTGTCTCAGGTCTTTTGGGAAGCCGCTGATCACGAGACCTTTCCCTTGTCGTGCGGACAACGCCACCTCATCACACAGCAGCTCCAGCAGTGTGTCCTAGAAAACACACACACACACACACACACACACACACACACACACATTACTCAACATGTAAATACAAACTTTAAGTTTTGGCAGACGTGATTATTTTAGTTGCATTCCTGTGCAGCAGGAGCCTGTCTGGAATTATAATCTTAAAAGTTCTCACTAGTAGCATATGTCAACGTTTTGCTGATTTAAGCCTGTATTTGTTCAAATTGGCACAAACTAAATGATACTGAAAGATTTGGGACGGGCGACACGGTGGTGCGGTGGGTAGCACTGTTGCCTCACAGCAAGAAGGTCGCAGGTTCAAGACCGCCTTGGGCCTGGGTCTGGGACCTTTCTGTGTGGAGTTTGCATGTTCTCCCCGTGTCTGCGTGGGTTTTCACCGGGTACTCCGGTTTCCTCCCACAATACAAAAAACATGCTCAGGTTAATTGGTAAACTCTAAATTGCCCATAGGTGTGAGTGTGAGAGTGAATGGTGTGTGAATGGTGTGTGTGCCCCACGATTGGCTGGCGACCATCTGGGGTGTATCCCTGCCTCTCGCCTTAACGCGCTGGGATAGGCTCCAGCAGACCCCTGCGACCCCGAAAGGGAATAAGCGGGATAGACAATGGATGGATGGATGGATTTGGGACGGTATTTGTCTGGCATGGGTGTAGTAAAATGTGGCAAAGCTGCTAAATGTTACATGCATGTGTGTAGTAAGTACTGTGCACTGTATGAAATGGGTACATAAAAGCAGCAGGATCCGTATACAAAGAACAGAGAACTGGAAGACTGGGGGTTTACCCATGAGGCTTTTGGATCTTCTCTTACAGCCCCTGCTGTGAGCTAATCAGTTATGCATTCATGCATTCATATATAAAGTATATCAGAATAAATGTAGGCACGTGGCTGTGAATTTATATGCTGTATGTAGGGCTTGTCACTGCAGGGTTGCTGCTTTGACCTGATTACAAAAATGTGTATTAAAGGTCCCTTATCGTGTACTTATTCTGGGTTTTATTTTAAGTTTCGATACCCCTACTGTGATATATCTGCAATTTAAAGTACGTAAATCGGTTGTTTTTCTCATCAATATTCATGAGCCTCTCTGGCTGAATTTCACTTGGAGGACTGAGAAAAATGGGACAGCTGGGCCTCTACAGGTGGAGGGAGCTACGACATGCCAAAAGTCAACAAGGTATAAACGCGCAGTGGAGTGGAAAGGTTTCTCAATTCAGCTGGTGTGGGTTTCTCTGTTTTTCTGACTGCATTGGGCTGCTTATATATAACCGTATAGAGTAAATGTAGAGGTTTGATCCACTATTAATTAATAACACAGGTTATCAGGTCACAGCTTGCATCACACATGATACACCAATTGAAACCTGGTCACATGAGCAGCGGGTGGTTAGGTGATAAAAGCCTGCAGCGTGCAGCAGAGAGCCCTTCTTGCCCGGCTGCAGCATCCTGTCACCACTCTCCCTCTCATACAGCATGTATTACTGCTTCCTAGTGCTTGAAATACACAGTCAAACCTGCATCTTTGGCTTTGATTCCCACAAGGTCATAGTGTAGTGGAAGCAGACTATGATTTAGTGTGTTAGAGACTGCTGCATTTGTGTTTGTTTTATCTCTTTTTGTGCAGGTTGTACTTTGTAACTGCTGGTTTGGATGTGAAGGGTTGATCATATGTCATTTTTAATGTGTTTCAAATAGTAGGGTCCTCCTACTTTTTCTTGTCTTAATTAATATATGTGCAATACAATTTATGTATTTACTTATAAATAACACATACAATTCTCTCCTCTCCTTTTTTATATAAATTTGTTTAAAAAAGTTACACTATTTGTTAACCTCCAATTGACAAACAGAAGAGATAGCATAAAAGAGGAGTACAATTTCAACAATAGCCTTGGTGTGGCCTCTCTGACTTAATCTCCCAAACCTAACTAATATGTGCAGTAGCTCTCATTCCTCAGTGACTCTGTCTCTAGTCTGAACAGCGTTGCTGCTCTCACCACAGTTTCAATCTACTCTTACTTTTGATTTAAAAACATTTACTCATTGAACAATATTTACTTGTTTTATATATATGTTTTAAATCATATTTTTATTGAGCCCTGAAAGATTTCTTTAGGAAATAAGAACTGATGATTGTCACACTTCATACAGTCATCCAGTGGTCCGGATTGACCCTTCAGTGGCCCGGTTCTGGCCCTGACGCCGCATGTTTGACATCCCTGAGCTAGAAAATAACTTGCTTCAATCTTAGTAGAATCAAGTGCACCCTGGTTCTGCTCAGTCATTGTTTTTGTGTGTGTGTGTGTGTGTGTGTGTGTGTTGTTGCTGTCCGCTGTGTGTTCTCTTGCCACGTGCTGCAGCTGCCTTCACTCTGTGGCGTCTGTGGACAGCCGATGTAGTGTGTGTGTAATACTTTCCTGCAGCTGCTGCCTGTCCTTCCTGTGGTTCCTGTATGTGCAATAAGTGCTGTGAGCTGCACATAATGAGCAATAGAAAGCAGCGGGATCCATACTTAATGAACACAGACTTGGCGGAGGGGTTGCAGCCCCTCATGTGGGCGGTCACTTATGCATATAAACATTCATGCATTTTGTTACTCTTGATGTTTATGAGAATGGTATCGGCAGATTTTTCTGTGACTTGCTTATTGCTGTAGTTCTGGAGTGTTTTTCTATTGAGTCGCTGCAGACTTGCCGTGATTCGTCCATTGACAGAATAATTGCCAACGTTTGAATGCTTAATTATTAAACAGGCTATAATCAACTTTTTTTTTCAAATCAATGTTTTGAATGACTATGCATATTATAGCTCCTCTTTGCTGTTTTGTTCAGCTCATTGTTTGTCTGTCTGGCTGTAGTTTCCACAAATACCAGAGTACATTGATTGACACGACAGCTGTTTCTTGCTTTCATCGCTGAAATCTGGAGCACTCCTCTGTGGTTGAAAATCCGTTATTTAGTGGTGTGCCTACAAACATGACCTGTGCATCATGATCTTTAAACATCACTCAGCTCTATCTTGTCATTTATGAGGATTTGATGCAATTCCCAGTATACTTTCATCATAAATTTAGCATGTGGAAATTTGGTTGTACAAAACCATGATTAGTTACTTTTTATAATGTACAATAAATATAATTCCATGAGGATGCTGCTGCTGCATTGAGCTGCTTTTATCAAACTATTTGGCCTTTTATTCATGCTTAAAGTTCCCATTATGGGTGATGCTTAAGATCTTCAAGATTTGTTAAATAAGGGCTTCGTGGATGGATGCACCATTGTGAACTTTTATTCAAATTGAAATAGTGATTTATCTATATTCTCTTATTAGAGTTTAGGGATGAAGTTATCTGCAGAGCAGATATGAGTGCTCACTGTAGTGGACAAAAAAGACAGTTTTCACTTGTGTTTTTGTTATCGGTGTTATAACAGAAAAGGTTGAATGCTAATATTTTTTTAAAATGGGAAAATAGATTATAGTTTATTTCTCTCAGATAATGCACCCATCATCAGAGGTCGACTGCTGTATGCTTTAATCAATGAGTTCTCGATCACCATTATTCTCAGTGCAGCACTAAAATGCTGCAAATAACATACTAATGTGCCTGTACTGGTGATGTTGGGCTGAGTGGTTTCTGGTCCCGTGATCTCAGCTTTTGAAAGTCCTTGTTTTGTGAAATTTGCCCTGACATGACCTTGTCAGAAGCTGAATATGTCTCTAGAGTATTCACGGCTCACTCTGCTGCCAGAGATGCATCAAATACTACTCATCAGCCACAGGAAAACATTCAATTAACTACTTCTGGTTATTATTTCGCTTAGTTGGGCTTCTGCTGCAGAATTGTTAACTAAAGCACAACGAGTGTGTCTGTTACGTAAGATCCCACGGTGTTGTGCTGAAGTTTTCCTGCTGGCTGTCTGGATGTGTGCACAAGTGAAGCTGGAACAGGTCAGGCAGGAAGCAGACTGTCTGCAGAGTGATTATACATCACAGGAAATACTAAATGTCACTTTCTCCGTTTCCAGGCAACTCAACACTAACATTTGAATGAATCAAATCTTATTTTGTACAGTTTCACGCTCGTCTGTGAGCCACACACGACAGAATTTGATCTCAATTGAAGACGCGATGATTTTGCATGGCAGCCGCTGTTGTAACATGTTCTGCCGTCAACCTGGTGAACCTCAGTAATCCCAGAGTGGGATTATTCATCCGCCTTTGAATCATTGTCTGTCTCTATATGATCCCCCTCGTATAATGTGAAAATAAGCATTGGGCAGTGACCTTAATGTGCTATAAGGAGCTTAGCCGGCTGAGCCTTTCCTTAAAAGCCATTTGGTTTCTCTGGAGATGACAGAAAGTTAAAGTGAATCTGCGTGTGGGCGTCTTTCTGCTCAGTGCATCACCTTCTATAATCATGAAATAATAGAAAGTCTAGAGTATCCCTTATTCTATTTATTAATGTATTATTTAAGATGACATTATGATAAATGTGCCCTTAATATGTGATCTAAAGAATTTATTCTATTCATATGATTGCTTATAGGTGTCATTAGGACACTTTTCATAATGTTTACATTGTTTCTTGTTGTGTGACTAGTGTCATTACTGTTAGGTAACACTGAACTATTGATTGCTCTAACATCATCTACAGACCTTCTGCTACTTAGAGGATTAGCACTAATGACTTTAATGGGCTACAATAAGCCGGAACTGTGGCTTTGAGTGAAATGTCAAAATCTATTGGATAAAGGATTATCATGAAATTTAATACATTCATTCATTCATGGTCAGTTTTGCATTTGTTGAGCTAGTCCAGTATAGTATTACATTAGCACTAAATTTACTACAATCAGGTTGCTGATGTTCTCAAAGAGTATTTTATAACTCAACACTTCACTGCTCAACTTTACGTTTTCCTGTAAGTGACTGTTCCACTCACCCCGGTGCACAGGTCAGCTGGGATAGTGGTGGACAGAGAAATGTAGACGAGACACAAGCAGCGTGGGGTCTCCCGATCCAGGAGCTGAATCACCCCTGACTTTTATGCTTATGCTGCACAATAAGGAACCGTAATATTGACAAGGTCTGACAGCTTTTATATTTAACCAATACACTGGAGTACAAAATCCAATAGAAGCGTTTAGTGAAGAAGTGATATCACACATCCTATCGAGGCAGTTTCTTCTTTTGGCTTGAGAAGGATATTTTTTTATGGCGGAAATGCTGCAATCAGCAGATTTGGGTGGTGGTAGAAGAGGGGCAGGTGTGTTTTATGCTGGACTGTATGTGGACAGTTTATAAATTAGATTTCTGAGGATAATCTCACTGCATTGGATGGAAGGAAGAAAATGCATCTGCTGTGTCTTTGCACTGCAGTTAAACCCATTGTGCTTTATTTTACTGTTGGCAGCAGATAAAACTGACTACTAATACTTTACATTTAGAATCTGGAACCGAAAGATATTTGGTTGCTGGAATATATTTGCATGATTTACAGTAATAGTTATCTGCTACTGGCCTTTCATAAAGCTCCGCAGTTCTGTCTCTACTGATGAGCCCACTCTGTTCTGATTGGCCAGAGACTCAGGAGGCACAAAATCACAATTTTCTTGTTCTGAAGTTGAAAATTGAAACTCACAAAATAAATCTGCTCATGTTCGAGGCTGAATCTGATGAAAAATATGCGAGTGGAAATCTCAATCTGGAGGTGGAAGTAGAGGCACTGTTTTCGAAGAAACTTTCAGAGAAGCTCGGAGGCCCCACTTTTCACCTTTAGGGACTATTTATATATGTTTTAACCACATGTTTTGCAACAAAAACACAATATGTAATAATATATATATATACATCTCATAAAAAGGATTTGTGACTCTAAATTTTACCACACGGACTGTGGCAGCACATTTGTTCTCATTAAGGATTTACATATTTTGAAAACTAGTCAGAAATATATATTTGCATATACATTTTTAAAAAGGGCTCAGTCATTTGCTAAAACATTTTAGGTCATTTTCAGCAAATACTACTCATACAGGAATAAATATTAGCTTGCTGGGGACTATTTTCTGCTGTGGATTAATACACATTTGATGTTCTAAGGATTTATGGTAGCGTTAAAAATGTCATCCATGTAACACGAATATGTTTTTAAATAGTTTTATGTTTCAAAAGCATAGAAAATACTTGTTAGATGGACCAATTATTTGATGGTTTGTTCTTCCCATGGGATTTATTGTAAATAGGAGAAATATCGCCAGGCTATTATGTCTCTTCCATTATTAGTCTAATGAAATTGTTTCAGAACCACAGATGTGTTTTGTAAGTAATCAAACGGGCTGTGTTTCAAAGGGCTTTCGCTTTTTTCCCTTTTTTTTTTTTTTTTTTTTTAAAGAAAAAAATCATTTTCTGTGAGGTTTGATAAATTGTGGCAGGCGCCGATTTGTCAGGTGGAGTGAACGAACACGCAGCCAGAATAAATGTCCTCTCAAATTTGCTGCGCGTGGAGTCCAATCAATATTTGTGATTCATTCGGGCTGACAGTCGTTTATGAGCGTGATGTTCACACACACACACACACACATACTCACACACACACACACACACACACACACACACACACACACACACACACACACACACACGTTTGAACGTGTGAAGCGCAGTCTGTGTGTGTGACAGGCAGGGTGTATTTTGATGTGAAATGTCAGCGACTATATAACTGAGCGCTTCAATTAAAAAGCTCGCTGCCGACCACTGGCCTGACTGGGGGGGGGGGGATAAATAATCACCAGCAGCAGAATGCACCACGGGTCATAATGTCTGCAGCCGTAACGAGGAATGTGAATGCTGCAAACAGGGGCGAGAAAATAACAATTTGTCACCTCCACCTGGCACATGTCATACTATAATGTGATTTAAGGCCCCTTGGGATGACAATAAATATTAGAGGGGAAGGTGTTTTACAGGAGTAAATGGAACAGACCAGGATGGACTGCTGGCAAACGTGATGGGACCTCTGTCGTCAGCTGACCTATCAGATGATTTAATTCTATATTATTGATACTGACGCTCCTTATTACCCATTACTGCTCTCTTTTTAGGCCTATGTGGGCCTGTTAGTAATTGATGGACATCTGCAAACATCTGTTCCAGTAGCACCTCAGCATGCTGAGCCTTAGAATTTGGAGTGAAATGTGCACAGTTTTCATTTTTCTGAGGGCTGCAACCAACAATGACTTTCATTATCAATAACCAGATGAAAATAGTAAAAATGCTTCATTGTATTTAGAGCTCATAGTGACATCTTCAAAAGATGGTTTTGTGTCATCGAATGACAAAGACATTGAGTTTATCATCTATCAAAGAATGATAAACATCATGTTCATCATGTATCAGTTAAATGATATGAATGAGAAAATCCTGTCGTCAGTGAGAAAGTTCAGACAACGCCTCTGGAACAAAATGAGTGATTTGAGTGTTCCTTTCACTACAAAACAATATGGAAAATGTCCAAATTATTTTGCTGCTTGTCGAATAAAAATGTAAATCAAGAGGTTCTGGAGCTGTGCCAGTCGACCTTGGACTCACGTCTTCAATATTTCTAAAGCCATGAATTATTTCGAGTGCTTACTTGGGATTTTTAAAAAATGCATGTCTCCCTCAGTCCTCTGTGGATAATTTAAGTGTCTCATCCATTCTAGGAGTTGGAGGGGTGAGAAACGTGGTCTGAGCAGATTTGCCACCATTAGACTATACAGTGGTGACAGCTTTCACACTGTTGTTGGATTCCCTAAAACTCACGTGGTGTTTGGCTTGATTTTGGCTGCAGGCTGTTGTTTCTCTCTGTGAGGGTTTGGTGCTGTAGATGTGTTTTTTGTTGTTGTGTGTTTTACCCAGCCTGCCGGTGAATTACTGCCACAGTTTCCAGGCCCAGGCTGCTTCTGCAGCACGTAATCTCTGAGAAAGCCTCTCCGGCCACTCTTGGCTGTGAGATATTTCAGCTCCTTCTTTTATTTATTCCATCAGGCTGCCGGCAGTATTTTCTGAGCTGGAGAGCTGTTCTGTGTCCTATCTCTCTGTGACGGTGTATAAATATTTGTCTTTTCTGTTTTTTTCTGACTGAGCAGTCAGAAGAACAGTCGTCTGTGATATATTTTTTAGTAGTTCATCAGCTTTCCGCCCAGAGCGTGTTGCTCTGTATAGAGATCACCTGTCCAGTTGTATAATACAGTTGTAGTAGTTGTATTTAACATTTTTCTGGCTACCTCCATACTACATGATTTTGCCTCCTATATATATTATTCTTGTGTTTAATATGTCATAAATTTGACATGCCATGTAATTTTTTTCCCTCATAAAACAAGCAGGCAATTGTTGTTTAGGGCTGTAACTAAAAAAAACTTTCAAAAACTATTAATCTTATGATTTATTTAGTTTGGTTTGTGAATAATATAATGGAAAAAATATTCTTTCATTGTGCATTTTTTTTTTTTATTTTAGTTAAGTCTATGGCTTATACACAAACTGTGCCGTGCAGAAAACCCCCACCATAGTAGAGAAATACACACAAACTGAAAATGACCTGGACCTTCTTACAACTAAATGAGTGGAATTATTGTGCTTTAAACTGCAAATATATCATGTTAATGGTATCGAAACAACTAGAAAAGTGAAGCTATGCAACCCTTTAAGAGGTTAAACTGACTATTTCATGTCAAACAGCGAATCCTCATATTTAAGTCACTGGAATCTGATTTTTTTGGGCATTTTGCCTGAAAATGATGAAAACTAAAAAAAAAATAATTATAATAGATTTTCTCCTAATTAAATAGATTTGAATTGCAGCTCTATTGTTTACATAGATTGTCTCCAAGTATGAACTGCAGTAGGACCTTGGACTATATACTCTACCTCTCTCTCCTTGACATGCCAGAATAAATGTTTTTCCTCCCTTTTTGAGTATTTTCTCTGAGCTGTTTTTTTTTTTTTTTGCTTTTAGAGACTACAAAAGCTTTTTTGTGCATTGCCTGTGTAAAGTCAGGATGAGTGATCATCTTGTAAAACAGCAGACAGCTCCCATAACAAAGAGCCGAAGCCCGGACACCACCTGCAGCTCTGCTGCTCCTCCGCTGCCTTTTAGAACTCATTGCAATATTTCACTGTGGATTTCTCTCTTCTGAGTTCAGTGAAATGTCTTCCTGGGATCTACTCTCTGTTATCAAGATAAATGAATACATGACTGAGTTCCAGCTGCACTCGAGCTGTCCATACATCACGTCTGCAGCGCATAATGTTTGGGGGCGTGGCCACACTCACCTCCGGCAGCGGCTGTCCTCTCTCCAGGACGGCCTGCAGGTGGCGCCCCCTGCTGCTGTGGGACTGCAGCTCGGTGGACAGGAGGTCACAGAGAGTGACCCGACGCAGGCCCAGCTTCTCCTCCATCCGCTCACACTGCAGAGACTTCCCCGAGCCGCGGCCCCCTGGGAGCACACACACACACACACACACACACACACACACACACGCACACACACACACACGCACACACACGCACACAGAAAACACACACAAAACACACACCTTAATTGCTACAGAGAAGTAATCATTGAGACAGAACAAAGTGAGGGGAGGTGAAGAGGAGGAAATTGAGAGGTGAAAGAGTGAAGAACAGTGTGTGTGTGTGAGAGTATTGCAAAAACCAACACAGTTTTTATGACCTCCTGTCACCAGATGAAGTGAGGACCTGTTGGATTCACTTTTATTTCCGATGGACGTGTCCTCACAACGACTGGAAATTTTTTTTTAGCTCGGAGAACGAACAAGCCAGTTTTTTTCCTTGAGCGCGGGTGTGAGCGACCGACGCGGTCTCCCCACAAAAGGGATCAGGGCAACCAGAAAAGAAGCGGAGACAGGAGGCAGCGGAACTCAGTTAAAACATTTATTGGCGGCGGTACCAAAAAACACAAAACCCAACACGCTCACGTCAGCAGGAAAAGTCCACCTCGCACCAGGTGGACCAGACAGGCAGTCCAACGCGTCGCGTCACCTGTCCCGCACGCAAACATGTCCGGGGGGGAACTCCCTCTCTGCTATGCAGTTCCCCCTTATAACCAGGTGAGAAGGGGAGGGCTCATCACCTTCTCACAGTGGGCCAGGACAGAACATCACTCTCTTCAAAACAGCTGATACTGGCTGTCCATGACCCAACTTTAAACTTCCAGTCCATGTTTTATGCTGCTTTACCATTTATTTGGCAGATTAGTCTCTTGAACTTGAACCCTGAACTGAAGTTGCAGGGTTAATATTTTGTTGCTTCATGCATTGAAATACTGATTAGTAAAGTAGCTTAAAGCTGTGATGTAAATGTAGTGGAGCAGGAATATTTCCCTCTGAAATATAGTGGAGTAGACATGCATAAATATAAATACTTAAGTGCTTAAAAATGATGTGTTACATTCCACCACTGGTCTTACTGTAATACTAGTACTTCTGACGCTGTACTGCAGCTTTGGTGCAGTTCCAGCACGATGATGAATGCCATCAGTAGCCCTGGCCTCTCCCGTTAAAACTAGTGCTATGGTCACTTGATCTCACATCGCATCACGGCCACAGCATCAGACCGTCGGGAAAAGGACTGGAACAGAGTGTAGAGGCTGCCAGAATGCATAAGCTCAGTGGTATTTTACAGGGAAAACATCAGATGTTTTTAGGACCTCTGAGACCAGTATTATCTGGTTGGAAATGAGGACGTGACCTTTTCAAAGTGGAGGATGGAGAAGAATAAACGAATAGCAGGTGGCGAGGTGAACTCGGTTGTGTGAGTCAGTGTGTTTGCACGGCGTGCACGTACAGTATGTGTGTGCACGCCGCAGCTCTGATTCATCAGTGCCAGGGGCTCGCTGCCAGGTTATCACAGATGATTAGCATCCACCCCTCCAGCCTTCACTCCTCTGGCTCTACACCAGGTTTTAGAAAGCCGGGCTGCGGTGCATTTGCTCCCATTCAGGCACAAAAAAGCATCAGGGAGGTCGGCCACTGGTGTTTAGCGCTGATGCAGCATTCATGACATATCATAATTACTGCAATCATGAGATTAGGACTTGTCCGTGTTGTAATTTAAACTAAAAAACAGTTTTCTTTCTCCTCTAAAAGCTCTGATAGATCTGCCTCGCAGTGTCATATGGACGTCAAGCAAATGGGGAGATTTCATGGAGATTAAATCTCCATTCACTGGATATGGTGTTATGCTGTCAAAGTCTGTAATCATGCGGCTATCTGGAGATGCTCTGTAATAAGGAGATCTCTACGATCTCTGAGTGCAGCGATCAAGGCCCGGATATAAAACACAACATCGATGTGCGATGTGAGGTCGCAGCACTTCATGTCATGTGCTTCTACTGATTTATGAGCAACATTGCAATAAAATGGCGATAAAAACAAACATATATATATGTCTGCTCCGATATGCTTTGACAGCACATTTGTGGCACAAGCTGTAACTTGACTCTAAGTGCAGAAAAGTAGCACAGGTCTGCTCCGTCTTTAACTTCTCATCAGTAGACTCTCGATTACCTGCAGAACATCGCAAATGCACGTAGAGCTGGAACCACTAACTAAATATCTATCAGCCTTTTATCATCTTTTTATTCTTGCCTTAAATCAGGACTAATCGGTTAATGTTGTTAACTAGTTTTATATAGATTATGTGAAAGTAAACTGAACATACAATGTGTAGCTTCATCTATTAATTTTATGGACTAAATAATTAATCAACAATGACGAAAGCTTCCTAAATGTACAATGTACAAACTAACCCTAAACTTAACCTAATGCCTTAATCCAACTTAACCCCTAAACCAGGTCTGAACCCTCGAACGACGGATCTGAAACTCAACCAGATTCACACACAAACAGACGCATGCACTCATATGCGTGAACGCACCGCAACTTTCAGAAACACCAAGCCATGTGAAGCATGGCAGGGATTTATTATTCCTGCTCAGACTGTTACTTGCATCAGTATTCTCCTTGAACCCTGAGTGTCCCTGCTCTCAGCCGACAGCCACGTCCCAACATCCCTCCCAGATATGCAGACAGATACGGGCGGCGTGGCTCGACTCGCCGTGCCGCCCTGGGGAGAACGTTTTCAGCATGTAGTGCTGTTCCTCTGCTGGCTGACACTTCTGGCAGGAAGTTTGAAAAGAAAGAAACAAATCCCCCTGTGAAGCTTGTTAGGGACTTAGGGTGAATCTGGAATCTCCTGGATAAACTGTCCCTAGGGGTTTTATTTAACTTGCTTTGGGAGTCAAACCTTCCAGCGAATAACATGTATTTGCACTTTCTTTGTGCTGTTCATGCTTTATTTTTTTGAGAAAAGTCTTCTACTTTAATTTGAGTTCCTTTTCAGATTTTCCACTAATGTTTAATGCCTCATTTACCATGAAACTAAATGAAGTGTCGTCGCTAAGGAAAAGCTGTAACATTAAATCTTGAACTAATTAAATTGTTTTCAAATTAGGCCGAAAAAAAACAAACCCTAAAGGAGACATGTTAGAAAGCAGATAAGGCCATTAAAGGAGCAGAAAGTCGAAAAACCTGAAACAGACAATTAAAAAATAAGTGCTGCAGTTCTACAGACAAAGCGATCAGCAGCGGTCTAGTCTCTTTCTGAGGCTCAGGTAGGTTTAGACTTGAGGCGCATGAACATTTGTCACCGGTGTCCTCGCAGAGCGCCAAAGTGACAGATGGAATATATCTGTTAGTTGGAACCGAAGATGGAGTCAGAGATGAAACAGGAATGGAAAAAAAAGGACAACATAGAAGCAAAATCTCTCTTGCCGTGCAAGACTCCAGCCATGCTATATAATTCTATTTTTCTTGAAACCTCTGCAGCTACTACTTTCTTTTAACAATAAATCCAAACCACAAATGGGCTCCGGCAGCAGGGACGAGCTTCTCGCCTCCACTGATTGAGATGCCCCACTTATCAGGTTCAGACGCTGGCGAACGGAAGCGACATATTCTCCCAAATAGTGCAGAGTGAAGGCTGCATCGAATGTGTGCTGGATTGCCAACGGTGGTTAAATCAGCCGCCGCGAACATCTCCTCAGAGGAAGGACGATGTGGCTGATGCCTAATTTAAAGGGTAAAACAGATTGCAATAACATGGTGTTAATGTCCAGACATCAGCCTGTTTCTGCAGAGACCTGAGGTCTCATCTCCTGTGATGTAAGAGGATTCATTGTAAAAAAAAGACAATAATAGTATACTCCATCCAATTACATTGTAGTGTTGTTTTCCAGGCTGAACGTCCTGATTAGAAAAGAAAAAAGCTACTTAGTATTTAAACCAGATCATCGGTTGATTCTTTTCCAAATACAATTCCCAGAGCAGCCACTAACCCTTACTTATGCACATGATGGAAGACTAGGGGAATTGGCACTAGGAGGAGGTGATTTGCAGATTGCACACAGATGCTGCAGCAATTACACTGTTACCAATCAACCTGTTATCAATTACCCCGTTAGCAATTATCCTGTTAGCAATTACCCTGTCAGGAGTGAGTGCATCTTCATCAGCAGCACTTACTGCTCTACCTGTCCACAGAGCTAGAGAGTGTCACTACACTACATTATTTCTACATGACCACATTATTCCTCACCATAACTTTGCTCCCCTACTGTAATCTATAATATTTATTTCTATAATAACTAAGTTGTTATATCCAGCTTCTTCTCCCATAGTCCAAAAACATGCTGAGGTTAGATTGGAGACTCTAAATCGCCCGTAGGTGCGTAGGCTCACCCAACGTATGCTGGGATTGTCTCCAGCAGACCCCTGTGAGCCTAGTGGGGAATATACTGGCATAGAAAATATCTGGATGGATGGTTGCCATGGCAAACTGTAAGATTAACCTCATTGTGTCGATCTTCACGTGGATTTTCATCGAGCGTTTGTGTTTTTTTTTTTTTTCTTAGAAAAGAGCTCTCTTCTTAGAGCAATTGTTGATAAATGAGACCCCCCCCCCCCCCGGGGTTTGGGTCTGCCGTCAATGTCGTTGTATTTCTAGTTTTGAGCCAGAAATTCAGTATTTGTGCAGCAGAGTGCAGCTGAGGTGAGAACTATTGAACAATTTGCTTTGGGAGGACAGCCTCGCAGAAGATGGATTTACAGATAGCTGCTGGATAACGTGTGTGTCCCCCCCCACACACATCAGTGAAGAGGGGAGGGCACAGGGGGGCAGGGGGTTGGCGAGGGGACATTAACCTTTAAGAAGTGAGGAGTCATCATGCTGTGTCAGGGAGTCTGGAGCCAGTGTTTTACAGAGTCAGCATAAAAAAACGGAGCTGTCCTGTGATCTGACGGACACAACACATACATCTCAATGTCACAGACTCACACAATGTAAAAAGCAAATTTCACATTCACCCTAGCTTCATTTTGCACTTCTAGCAGTTGTTTCTTGTTGCCAAACTACTTCGATGGTAGAAAGACGGCGTATTTGTTAGTTGGGGCTGCAACTTAACATTTTTTGGTTCATTCTCCTCACTCTCCGGCTCCTTTTCAATGAAGAATAAAAACACATCAGAGACAAACACGAGTTAAAGCAGGAGAAACCGATGCTTCGCTGATCGGTATCAGCTGAGGGACAGAAAACGACTCGTGGAATCATATAAGTCTCCAACAGAGAAGCAGAACACAGTTTCTGGCTGTGATGAATTTCACTTCCACCTGCAACACCCAGCATGATTGCTGGTTGTCGTAAACACTATAAAACTAAACTGTATTCGTGATAACAATGTATGGCCGACTTTTTGCTGTATTGGTATAAAATCTGCTCATGAGATAGATTTGTGTTGAGATGACAGTGTTTGTGCCCCTGCTGAAGGAAAAAACTCTGTTAAGGTTAAACTCATGTGGGTTTCCATTAAAAGAGGTTTTAACACTAACACATATCTGAGCTATAATCTGAGTGTGACAGCCAATACACACACACGCACACATGCACACACTACATGTACATGTATTTGTGTGCACACATGCATGTACACTGCTCATTATATAATGTTTTAATGGATATTTCTTTAGTATTTGACTGTAGCACAGTAAGTGGTGCCTAATGGAGACTCTGGTTGTCCCAGATCTGTCATTAACCTCCATCTCTCTGACCTGTCTTCAATTAACAACACGGCTGCACTGCATTATCGCAGAATAACAATTAATCAACAAAAAACATCACACACTGCCTCCAGAACAACTTGTACTTGCTGATACTACACAAGTGAAGTTGCAAATACTCAAACTGCATTTTAGTAATGTCGTATTGCTGCACATAAAGATCAGTATTCCATTTGGAAAGTGTTGAAACAAACCTCAGAACTTTATAGGACTGAAGAAAAGTAAAGTTGTATTCTGCTCACACCTGCTGCCATCCTTTCAGCGTGAGTGTGTGTGTGTGTGTGTGTGTGTGTGTGCGTGCAGCTTCCCCTAATGAGGAGGGCTCAGTGGGTGCATGTGTTTGTGCTCTACATACATTGTACATACCGATCATGAAGATGACCTTTGGTTTCTTCTGCTCTGTACAATAACCTGTCAGAGAAAATGAATCAGTTACACATGCAGCACGGTAAATAAGAGCTCACATCAAAAAAGAATTAATCACTCATTCAATAATTTTTTTATAGGAGCTTCATAAACCTCAGATCACTGTTGCCATGGAATCTCTTGACTACCGGGCACCTGAAGAACTTCCGAGCCTCACACTGTGTCGTGCTACTAAAACAACCGGCAACCATATGTTGTTGTTGTCAGCTGCTGTTTTACTGCATTTTGAGCACTCTTATTTGCCTATTTATTTAATTTTAAGATGATATATTTGTAAAACATATCAGGGTCAATGTGAGTGTCTGTTATTGTGTGACTGTAATCTTTAATGTGGTGAAGTTACCCTGGAAATGCACTCTGTGGTACCCTCAGTCTGTCCTTGGGGTTCCCACTTTTTTCCTACATAATGGCACAGCCTGACTAACGGGGAAGCTGAGGGACTAAGATTAGTTGTGATAACATTAAGACAGCGAGGACTGAACGGTGCAGATTAAAAAGTTTCCTATGGAGGAGAGTATTATACAGGTCCTTCTCAAAAAATGTGCATATTGTAATAAAGTTCAAAAAAGTAAAGAAAAACCAAAAATCCCTATGTCAAAAAATTAGCATATTTTATCTGACCAATAAAATAAAAGTGTTTTAATACAAAAAGTCAACCTTCAAATAATTATGTTCAGTTATGCACTCAATACTTGGTCGGGAATCCTTTTGCAGAAATGACTGGTTCCATCTGATGTGGCATGGAAGCATCAGTCTGTGGCACTGCTGAGGTGTTATGGAGGCCCAGGATGCTTCAATAGACCTTAACCTCATCCACAGTCTTGGGTCTGACGTCTCTCAACTTTCTCTTCACAATATCCCACAGATTCTCTATGAAGGAGAGTTGGCAGGCCAATTGAGCACAATAATACTATGGTCAGTAAACCATTTACCAGTGGTTTTGGCACTGTGAGCAAGTGCCAGGTCGTGCTGAAAAATGAAATTTTCATCTCCATGAAGCTTTTCAGCAGAAGGAAGCATGAGGTGCTCCAAAATTTCCTGATAGCTAGCTGCATTGACCCTGCCCTTGATAAAACACAGTGGACCAACACCAGCAGCTGACATGTCACCCCAGACCATCACTGACTCTGGGTACTAGACACTGGACTTCAGGCATTTTGGCATTTCCTTCTCCCAAGTCTTCCTCCAGACTCCGGCACCTTGATTTCTGAAAATAGTACTTTGGACCACTGAGCAACAGTCCAGTGCTGCTTCTCTGTAGCCCAGGTCAGGCGCTTCTGCTGCTGTTTCTGGTTCAAAGGTGGCTTGACCTGAGGAATGCGGCACCTGTAGCCCATTTCCTGCACACACCTGTGTACGGTGGCTCTGGATGCTTCTACTCCAGATGCAGGTGTCCCGAACTCTGGAATCTTCTCCACAATCTTCCTCAGGGTCCGGTCACCTCTTCTCCTTGTGCAGCGTTTTCTGCCCCACTTTTTCCTTCCCACAGACTTCCCACTGAGGTGCCTTGATACAGCACTCTGGGATTTTCTTCCTGTGTCTTACCCTCTTGCTTGAGGGTGTGGTTTTGAGTAATGAACCAGGCTGAGAGTTTTAAAAGCCTCAGGAATCCTTTGCAGGTGTTTACTGTTAACTCATTGATTCAGATGATTAGGTTCATAGCTCATTTAGAGCACCTTTTCATGATATGCTAATTTTTTGAGATAGGAATTATGGATTTTCATGAGCTGTATGCCAAAATCATCAGTATTAAAACAATGAAAGACCTGAAACATTTCAGTGGGTGTATAATGAATCTAAAATATATGAAAGTTTAATTTTTATCATTACATTATGGAAAAGAATTAACTTCATCATCGTATACAAATTTTTTTAGAAGGACCTGTATAAGTACTGCTGCTACCACAGTTTGCATGAGTGCAACTGTTCTTATCTTGTTAAAATTACAAAGGTTGCAACTTGTAACATCAAGCGCTAAAACTGATTCTCCAGAATGCGTAAATTATGCTGATGGTTTCACACTGGGAGGCAGGTGTAACTACATGAGCAGTGAAGGAGTTAATCTTGTTAATTTCACCTCAGCTCATCCTGCTATGACTGTGTGTCTGTGTGACACACATCACTGTAGGTGCTTGTTAAGGCTGTAGAATCCTGACCTCTATTACAACATTCTCAAACTGACACAATCGGCAATCAAGGATCATACCATTTTCCCAATTTTCATGTTAATTTCCAAATTCTCATCTTTCCTTTACACTCACTGTTTTCTTGAGAAAAAGTATCCTCTTAGGATTTTATAGTAAATGAGACAGGGGATGTGACATTCTTTTGACATTTTAATGATGTATGAGAGTGCAGAGTTCGACAATGCTACAACGTTGTTTTCACATTCATCCGCTGAAGGGGGAACGTTAACCGCTCATTTTAAACTCAGTTTGACATGTTTACCGATACGCAGGATTCCTGACATCTCAACTAGCCTCACTGAAAACACACTTTTCAGCCAGGCAGCAGACGTCTGTGTCTACTGGTTGAAATTGGGAAAGTTACATTATTTATAGGTCCATATATAGATGGCTGGAGAAGCAATTCTGAGGTATTAAACTCTAAATCTTATTAAAAAAAAAGTCTGGAAAGAAAGTTTTTACTCATATATAATGTATGTAAACACGTCATAATGTTTGTGCATGAACAGAATTAAAGCAGATGTGCTTATTGTATAATAGACCATGCCCTATCTCCATATGAGAATTTAATAGGCTCCAAAATTGGTTCTGCCTCACACACGCAGCTCAGCCGGTGTTTGTTCTCCCTTTTAATCACACGTGTCCTCTCTGCCCTCTGCCTGCTGCACGCTGGTGTTAGTGCCGCCGACAAGATAAACATCAGGTCTGGATCCAGAGATGAGACCTCCTCCCCTTCCATTACACAATCAATACTGTTGATGCAGAGTGACGCTGATGAAAACAGAACGGCGGCCAGGGGTTCATTCAGCCGTCCGCTGAATAACGTGTGAATGACATGTGTGGCATTTACTGAGATGGAACTGTGTGTGTGTGTGTGTGTGAGACTGAGATGTAATGTTGAATGGAGCTGTTTCGTGAGTTGAAGTCAGAGGAGAATAAAAACGCCGGTTGTCTCTCCTGGAGTCTGCTGGCGTCGTGTCGGGCTGTCACCTGCAGCCCATAAACGTCACGTCACACGGTTCACGCTTGTAAACCTACGAACTTTCATCAACTCACTTTCTGCGGTTGCTTCGGCGTACCCGGCTTCTTCCTCCTCTTCCTCCTCGACCTGGAGAGACAGAGATTCAGATTAACTTCTTATTTCCTCTATTGCAACGATATCTGACCCAGACTAATAGCATGTTATATAACATAATGCTATATAACACAAATATGATATGTAGAGTGATCCCTGTACAGCTTCCAAAACCAGCCATGTTCCATTTCTTTCCAAAGGTTAAAGGTCAGCAGGATACAACAAACGTGGGCAAAACATTTCTTTACAGACAGACTATGAGAGCAGGAGCACTGTCAGGTTAATAAAGGGGAATACCTTATAGGTAGGTGCTTGTATAGGGTATATGGTAGAAGGAGAATACATTATATTATAGGTATTCTGTAGCAACATAATGCTGTAAAACAAAGTGTGCCAGACATTGCATGACCATTGCCGTATTTGGCAGAATAACAGTGAAGTCCCTGTGTGTGTGTTCTCCGGCTGCTGTGTAAACCCTCAGTCTCCCTGCAGCAAACACTGGAGGCTCCATTCACCCGACGAGCATCACGGCCACATGTCAGAATCACAGGGCAAGAAAAAAAACTGCCTGAAAGTGACATTTCACACTCTTAATCTGTTTATCCGTCCCGAATCTTATTCGCTCGATTCAAATGCATGTCAACTGCTGCAGAGCGTTTTCAGCGAGTAATTCCCCCCCTACCCCATCCCACCCCACCCCGCCTCCCGTGTCTCGTTTCAGCAGGTTTCCATGGTTATCCTCCCGAGCTTGAGCCATCTGCTTCACTCTGGCACAAACGGCTGATGACAAATGACTCGACGCGATCACATTAAAAAAAAAAACAAAAAAAAAATCGTTCTTACAAGTTAGCAGTCTGGTGAGGGCACAGACACGCCGGAGCCGACATGGATGAAAGAATGTGTTAAATGCACGATTACGGTGTGCTGATATGTCTGTCTGCACAGACGAGGATGATGTTCACAGACGAGAGATAAGAGCAGGGATCCTTTTAGTCTCACTATGCCACACGTCCGTTTAGTCTCTATTTAGACTTTAATGATATCTGGTATTTCAAGGAGGCTCAATCATTCCTCCAATTAAGGAATTTTAATCCACCTCATTCAAAGCTGTTATAATAAATATTCTCACAGATTACCGGTTACAGTGTAAAGTGAAAGGAATTGCTTGTTTTGATGATAATCATCCAATTCTACAGATCCTCTCCTCTCTATGGATCAATTATTTCAGTTTTCCAGAGTTAATGATCTTCACTTTGCTGTCATGCAATGTGTTTTTGTTGTTGTTACATTTGTGCTGTCCTTTATCGAAATATTTGTTGTCTATATGTTACGTATATATACCTATGTATAACTTAGGACAGCTTTTAATCAAACGATGATGATATGGCAAATGTGGCTGAAACTCACTGACACACCCAGCAGATGTAGAGCATCAGCATCAACATGTATTTGAAGTTCAGTACTCTCATTTTTAGCTCTGGTTCGGCCTCTGAGGGAAATATCTGTCAGTTTAGTAGCTGAGTGTTCCACTTTCTTTACCACCTAGTTGTGACCTGGTGATCATGATCTGCCACTTTTCTTTTGAAATAGTTTGTCTGTGTGTTTTTCGTCCCTTTTCCTTCCTTGATTAAATCTGTGTTGCGTCTCTCCCTGCCTCGTTCACCTCTCCTGTCTCCTGTACCCGATTATTCTCAGTGCGTTTCAGGCCTGTTTCCAGGTTGAGTCCTTGCTGGATCATCTCATATATTACGTGTGTCTCCATGTTATCTCTGTGTTTCCCGTCAACCCTGGGCGCTCTCGGGTTCCTGTTTTGGTTCTGTATATGATGAATAAATACACAAACATAACACCGTATCTATGTGCATAAAGGGACAAGTGCAGGCTATTGAGAGTTCTCTGTGGGTTTATCACTATGAATGAAAACTTTCACATTGCATTATTAATTTCCATCCTAATGAATGTACTTTAGATAAAAATATTTCTATCAAAATGGGAAAAAAAGTATTGAGGGATCATGGGGATAACATGAAAACAATGTATTGAGGGTGGAAATGAACAAATGCAAGGAATTAAATAATTATGTTTAGAGCAAGAATTCATCAATTGCATAAATGGTTTCTGATTTTGATTTGTGACAATTTGATTGAATTATTTATCAATCTAGTGCATCCCGCTACTTAAAACAATCACAGTGCAGAGATGATTCAGAACGGATCATTTAGAGCAAGCAGCGGGTTGTGGCTGTAAGAAGGGGATTTATTGAGTTTTCCACCTGGATGTACGGCTAGATCGTCCCTCAAAGCTCGAGGACGTGCAGCACAAATCGTCTCTATCTAAATGTTCTGGCCCGTATGCTACATCAAACATGGTTAATTTCCGTCAAATTGGACATAAAACACACATTTTGTTGTCTCTACTTGACAGAGGTCAGTCATGCATTGATCATCCGAGCCCACAAAAATGCAGTTGGAAAGTTTGTAAAATTAAGCATCTGAAAGAAAAACACATAATGTGCAACACTGACATGTCAATCCAATGAATGCAATCAGATACTTCACTGAAGTTCTTTTGACTATAACTATGTGATTAAACACTACTGTACTGTAGATATCAGACATGCTACTGAGGCCCTGGAAGAACAACCCTGTGTTGCATGACTGCATCAGTCAGAATTAAAACAGAACAACAAGGAAGAGGACAGACAGGTGTTGTATTATTCAAGATGCATGTCCCTGTCAGCGTTCTCTGACATGATGCACTATGAAATATACATTTTCTGCTTGTGCCCAAGCAACGGCAGCGAGTTCCCGTTGCATTTCACTCAGCAGTTTGCAGTTTGGAACGCGCCAGCAAACATGTCAGAAAAGAGCTCGCCATCGAAGCTAATTCAGAGCACGTGCTGCAGACAGATGACAGAAGAGGAAAAAAAAAAAAAAGGCACTGCTGACGATTTTCATCTATTGCTGTCTCTTGACCTCGCATAGCTCTGACGCAGACTTCTATCTGGGGGATTTTAGTGGAGCTGCTGCTGGTAGAACGGGGAGAGACGGGGGAAATCAAGTGAGGCGGCGCTCCGTTGGTGTTAAATAAACGGCATCAGTGCGGGGGAGTGCTGGGTGGCCACGGCCAGCCAGCTTGGCAAGTGGGTGCACCAACTGGTCCCATGACTCAGAGAGAGAGAGAGAGAGAGAGAGAGAGAGAGAGAGGCGGAGGAACGCACGCAACAGCACGCCGTTCTTATACACATGACCGAGGCGAGTCACGTCTATAAGCGTACGTTGGGTTGGACGGAGGCTGCAGACGCAACTTTGCTGTTTTTGTATCTTCCCAGTAACGGGTGGAATTGGTAGCATCAGAGAAAACGTTATACTATACTAATTTTTCCATTGGGGGCAGAAAATATGGAAAATAATAGATTATCTGTATAATTTATTAGAGATGCAGTTAAAGTGCTTTCACTGCAGCAGCAGTTAGTGTGCACCACACGATCCGTACGAACCAAAGCCGTTTAGTTTGGTTCTTCATCGATGGTGTGGAAGCATCAGTCTCACTAACTCTAACAGAGTGAGACCTCCTTTGGTGTGCTCCTTCTCATGAGAACGCAAATCCCGGTTCAAAAGAAGTATTCAATCATGCATCATGGGGGGATACTAATTATTTAATTTCTTATTTGAAAAAAAATACATTTTGGTTTATTTGCAGGTGTGAAAGCGGAGACTATATGCTACTGAATGTCAGTCTATATACTGTACAAGTCTCTACTTTCTGTAATAAACCATAAACAATCTGATCTTCTTCTAACCCATGCTGCCAGTGCATAAACGTAACCATAAAAAGTTTCATGATTCTGTAGTTTTTACTACTATTACTATGATGATTTGGTGTTTTACTCAAAAGATCAGCATCAACATACTTACTGTATGTTAAGATGTTCTTATTATGTTGACAGAGATAGTGCTGCAACACAGGTTTTCTCCTGCACTTTTAGAATAGTCAGTCAATCTCGATCTTGAGAAAAAAAAAATCCATAATAAGTAATAGTTACTAATACACAAGACAGCCTCAGCGACATCTACAGTTTGAAAGATGCTGCTACTCCACCCACGACATCCTGTGTGGTGTTTCAGTCCTGATCATCAGACTGACGTCTTCATGCCACCAGAGGCAGAGACTAAAAAGGCAGCGCATCACAACCATGTAACACAAGGGGGGAGGTACAGTTAATCCAAAACCTCCGCTTGACATGAATATCAACCGCAAATTCCACTGGATTTCAGTAATTAGTTTTGGAGGTTTCGCATAATGAACTAAAGGTTTGTAACCAAACTAAAGGTCAGGGGATAGCAGAAAGTAATTATGATGAATCCTCTGGTGACGAGGGGAGTCAGCTCTGGAGGACATGACGGGGGTCCACCTCTATTACAGATGTCGTGGCGTGCGGAGCAGGATGATGAGGTTGTGAGCAGCAGCGTGGGGTCCGTTGCTGATGATGATCCTCAGCTTCACGCTCTCTGATGACTCACCTACGTGATGGAATCAAAAAAAGCAGCCGCTGCCGCGCCATACTCATTATTTTCAAACCTCCGTATCTGTCGTGTCTGTCAGACAATCATTATCAGTACAGCTGCACGACAGCTGCAGCACAACATCAAGTCTATTTCTAATGAGGCGGTGATGAATTTTTGTGTTAAAGGCTTTCCACTCCCTCGAGCAAAGTACAGCTTTACAAATGTGTTGTTTTTGATTGCTCATCACTAATTTGTTAAAGCAAAAATATCAAAATATCAAGCACACTTCCTCAATTTAGAACTTTTGGCACTAAAACTAATTTTTGTTTAAAGAGCCGAGAGAGTCAGTGACAAAATCTGTTACCCAAAAATTAACTATTTTAGTAACAAACTGGCAGCACTTATCCAGAAAGTTACTGTATTTTTTTTTTTTTTTTTTTACAGTAGAAGTAATGTACTATTTATAGTATTTATAGTATAATATAGTATTTTCTGTAAAAATAATGAAATACTGGGATTTTAGTTGTATATATGTATGTATGTATGTTATAGTATTGGGTGAATAACTGTAAAATGAGAATCAATGCTTTTTTATATATTTGATTATGCCTATTACTTCATATATCAGAATTTTTTCAAATATATGTACAGTATAAATTAATGTATGTGTGTGATGACAACTACATTATTTTACTTTTTACAATACAATGTGGTTATTGTGATATATACCTGTATATACAGTAACTACTACTACTATGATTTACTACACTAATACTTCAACTACTGTGATTAATTGTAAAATATACAGGAATCTACTGTAATAATACTTTATAGTAATATTACTGTTTATCACAATAAATAATTTGTGTATTTCACAGCAAAGTTTTACAGTGTAGGATGAGTGGAAATGATAAATAATCAGAGGAAACTGAGTGACATTTGATGCCAGAGACACTAAATCGCTGCTCTGCCACATTCATGGAGCAGCATGCCGATGAAACCCATCTCCATATCTCATGTCCCAGGTCTCAAAGATGAGATGACAGGGCTGCACAGCGTCTTTGTTCCACTTCACGGAGAAGTGTCGCTGCTCGCCACAGGACGCTTCACCGAGCTGCCTGCTGCTTTTTATTTGCCCTCCGCGTCCTCCAGTATTGTGTTTAGAAGCCAGGCTTCATCCTGAGCCCGAATAAAGACGAGCAGGTGACATCGATCAATAACCATCGATTAGCTCCGCCTTAAATTCGCTTCTTTTATCCGGTGTGACTGAGGGTGTTCTGTTGTGTAATCACAGCCGACCATAGAGCCCAGATGACTCCCAGCATGCCGCTGGGCAGGTAACGAGGCGTCCGCTGAGAGGGATTGTGTTTGTGGACGGAGCTGCTGGACAATCAAACAGGGATGACACGTTCTGTACCGATGCAGGCTGAGTCTGGAGAGAAGGAATCAGTGTTTGATAGGTAAAGCAGGGCAATCTGCTGCTGTTTGTTTCTATTTTGCGTTGCTGTAATCGGAACAAATAATACCCTTTATTTAGTATTTAGTATTGATCAGTCTGCACGCTCTGTCTGCACCTGGAGTGATGCCATCTGTGGCAAATCCAACAAACTGTCATCTATTACAAGTATTATTCCTAGTAAATTTACTGCAGCAGTTAGTTCAGTGCAGGGATCTTATGCAGATATTGATTAAATAGGGAAAAGCAATAGGATAAAGTCAATATTAAGGCAAAGTGTTTTATGCAATGCTCTGACTGTGCAAGTAGACAGCATCCTTTCAAAAAAAAATCTGTAGGGGGACATGAAGCACCCTTCTGAATGGATGTTTCCCATCCTTCCAAGTCCTAACCCGCTGCAAAAACACAACATGACAGCTTGACTGCAAGAAAAATCTGGATATTTATAGGATTACCAGTTACAAAACTGAGGTATAATTGAAATTATAAAATAACAGGCAGGAACATGACATTAGAAAAAAATAAAAATAAAATGAAGTTGAAGAAACAGAGAATCTGAAAGGGGAGATGGAGGTGGGGGTTAGGCTACAGCACGGCTGAACTGTGCAGGAATGCTGCCTTTCTGCACCTTGGCCGAGCGTTACTGAACACAGACGCTTCTCCGCCTGCTGAATCATCTGCCCTTTGAAAGGAGTTCACAGTTTGCCATTTTTGAAAAAGGTAATTTGCAGACTGTCATTTATGACTTTTCTTTTCTTCTTTTGCTGGTTATGTGATGATTGGAAATTAGATTTCCAGTAATGGGATAAAAACACGGCTGCTTTTGCTGTAAAAGGACAATGAGGTTGTTATTGAGTTACTGCAGATGAACAGAGATGCTGTGGAGATGATTGAGGTGAAAGGGTCACAATTGAGCTTTTTGACATTTAACTCATTCTCTTATCTGAAATGCATTACAGCTTAGAGCTTCACTGTCATCCTCAAGGCTGCTGCAGGCTGCTGATGGAGCCAAGTAGTTCCTGCTGTACACTTTGGACTTCCACATTGGCATAATACAACTGTAGTCAGAAACTCCTTTGTTTTTGGAGTAAAACTAATTGTATAATTCATTTGCCCTTGTGTGCAATTTGGATGTGCCTTCTAAATAGTATTTCTTAATAGTAATTTTTTCAATTAATTAAGCCTACATTATGTATTTTCTAATATATACAGTATATTATGTGCACTGGATAAACGGGGAACAGGGTTAATTGTTAGTATGTCAGTGTATTCTAATAGATTTACGAAATCTAGAGAATGTACATCTTGGAAGCTGGATTCAATGATTTATCAATGATTGATTAAAGGATGTTATTAAATAAGCTTAGCTTCTTCAGAATCACATTTTTAATATGTCTGCAATATGTTTGGCACAAACTTTTTTGCTCTGTAACACGGAAGGCATTCTGCATGCAACATTGACCTCGTTGCGCTTGCAACGTTCGAAACAACTTGCGTTGCTGAATTCATGCTCAGCCTCCCACTAATGAATCCTGGTCTTACCTCCTCGTACTTGCAGGCGACGTCTGCCAGGCTGCTGCTTTCCCCCAGTAGACTCAGGTCCAGCTCACTGGGCCCTGTGGAGAAAGCATCGGTCGTCACACGCTTTAAAGAACACTTCCACGTCACCTGGACGACGCACCTGCTCGGCGCCCTGCTGGGAGTTAGACGAGAAGTTCTGTGATTCACACGTTCCATGTCAGCGTGTTAAGGATGGAGGTGATTATACTAGTTGCCTGGCAATGTCTTGATGAGGACACGCTTCCAGGAAGCTGCTGCACCCCTCAGCTCTTCAGTAAGAAGATAGTTAATGTATAGCTCTTACCTTTTTTTTCCCCCTTCTTTCTGTCAGGGACAGAAATAAACATGATATGATGTTAATTTGCGATATTTATAGGTTCTGGTTCACAATTTTTCATCTTTCAGTAGAGCCACGCAAACCTACCAATCTACAGTCATTATAATAGATAAACTAATCACCTACACATTTCAGTAGCTGGACATAGGATAATGCTTGATGAATTAGTTAGAAATGTATGTGTTTCAGTCTGAATAATGTTTAGGTTGCGATAAAAACGAGTAAAAGTCCCCATATGTAGATGGACATGGCAAGGAGTCACTCGTTGGTTTGTATTGAAGCAGCAGATGAGTCCACGCAGTAAACGTCAAAACTACCGAAACTCTTTAAAATCTCATCAATGGAGCAATCATTTTTCAAAACGACCACCGGCACAGTGATGAGATGGTCTGATTTTAGCCATGTTTGGATCCACATTGGCCTCACACTCCAGCAGTGGAAGTTGCTGTATTTAGAAACATAACCAGGCCTTGTCTCCTTTGAAATGCATCATTGAAAATGAAAAAATTCATTCCTAGTGTCTGTGCTGTATTATCAGATAGTGTTTGTTTACCTGTATGGATGTGGTATTGTGTGTATCTCTGTGTTATTTGAGCTCGTTTTGCAGAGGCATGTCTGTGCTCGACGTTCAGTCTGCAAAGAGAAATCAAAAGTCTTCGCTCCACAAACACCTGACCCGAGCTTCCTGCTGTCAGAAAAGCAGCTGACGGAGAACACGTTGGATTGTAACATCTTCCTCCCCCTCCCCCAGCGGAAGAGACCTGTGAACATCTCATCCCTTTGGCAGATTTTTCATGCACGTCGGAGCCTCCTGAGTAAAAGCTCCTGGTTAGATTCTGGGCGGATGCCGCTTCAGACGGGCAGATTCCAGACAGACGGGCCGCTGTGAGCTCCTTCTGATGCGTTGCGTGGAAAAGCTCCTGAACGCACCTGAACACGCAAACAACAAAAAAGCTGTCGCTGTCTCCTGAAAACTCACTGCAGAGTTGGCAACATATGAGGGTGAATCCTGCTGTTTGAAAAGGAGATGACAGCGAGGGGGTTTTTGCTTTACTATCAAAAGCTAGTGATAGCAGCACTTTAGTCCATATGTGCTGCTGTGCAGGGCCGGTTCTGGCCATGTCAGAACCCTAGGATTTAATCTTTAGACTTAAGAGAAGCACATGAACACAACACCTGAAGATTTGTTGTGGATCTCACCCCATGTATCCCACTCCTGCTAAACCCCCACATATACAGACTACAGTTAAAAATATTACCACACATCTATAACTATACATATATATATAACTTAGTACCAGGGAGTTTTTCTCTCTTAAAATATTTATAAAAAAATAGTTTCATATTCTAGGTGGATGAAATATTTAAAAATGTATCATTTTTTTCTGTTACACCATTTGACACAAAATGTACATTTTGATAGACCTGATGAATGCTTCTTAAAAGTGTCTTTCATGGATATGTATAGGAACATAAAAGTGATTCATTAATATAAATTTTAAGCTACTATTAATGATCTGTTACAAGAGATTTAGTCCAGGCTTTGGACAACTTAGTGCTTGTTTTTCAGACATGACATCATCATTACTGGTTGAAAATATCACCTAAAAGTGAATAAAGACATCCGTTTTATTTTAAAAGTAGAACCAAGGTGTCAGTAACACGTGTGCTCAGCTCGTAAAAATGTTCTGTTCTTAATCTAGTATTTTTAGTAGCTCCAGGGGACATGATCAAATCAACTAGAGAGCTACAGAGGCTCAGATTACAGTAGATAGTTGAAGAGCTGTAGCTTACCTAGCTTTGTTGTGAGTTTTTTTTTTGTTGTGAAAATCTATGGTGTGCCAAATTAAAATATTTATTAGTAAGATAAAATACCTTTTCAGTTTGATTTTTAGAAAATTGAATATCAACGGTTTAAAGCTAGAGGTTGCACACATGCAATGCAGAATTCCAATTTTTATTATTAGATTTCCTGTGTGCATTAAAGTAATCCAGTGCTATAGGAAGCCTTGTATAGTGGTCCTTCTGAACGCTATTCCATTCCCTTTTATCATTACGGCAAACAGCTACTCTAGCCCGCGTGTTGATGTGTCCTGTGGCGCTAAGCCCAAACTGGCTGTGCCGTCAGCGTGTGAATGTGTGTGACTGGATGAATGGACGCGTGTAGTGTAAAGTGCTTTGTGAAGTCACAACAGTAGAAAGACGCTACACAAACGCAGTCCATTTCCCATTACTGTACACGGCAGAAGTCACACCGCTTCTGCTTTAAGTGCAGCTACATAACGCCCCCATCAATTAAGCTCTAGATATCTATTTTCTCCAAGGTTTTCCCTTTTCCACAAGACCTATTGTATGTATTATCTTGAGAACAATTATTTGAGGTTCACCTGATAATCTACTAGCTTTTCGCTGGCATTAATTCATTGCTTATTGAGGCGTTAAGCATTTTTCTTTTCTTACATGTAGTTGAGGGTTATTTTTGAGATTTTGCAGGCTCCGTGCTGCTGAATTCCCCCTTTTTTCCCCCACCTGCGCCTGTTTGACATGTGGGTGACTTATCCTGTAGTAGACCGGTCTGGAGTATTAGGAGAAGTGTTGCAGAAGAGTGTCTGGTAGCTGTCAGGAGCTTCACCATCACGGATCACTGGAAATGTGAGCCTCATTCCTCATAATTTGCTCTGCCTCTATTGCATGATGCATGGATTGTATAGAAAACTATTTTTATGGCTGATTTGAATCTTTCAAGGCAGGAGAAAAGCCTTTTCTTTTTAGATAAAAATCTATTGTGAGAGTAAGGATGAAGCTGCCTGTATGAACAATGACACACAGACTAAGGGGTGTGAAAATGATGTGTTATATCACCAAAGTGATTATTTTGGTGGGCAGCAGCTCTCTGATCACAGAATCCAAATCTGTTTCTGCTCCCTGAAGTGCCATATGTTCCCTCCTGGTGATTCTGCACTTCCTGGTATGATCTTCATTTTCTTGTGGCAAATGTACCTCAAACCACTGTTCCTTTCTTCTCAAAAGTTTCCAAAGCACGTCGCTACGGATTGCTTTCGAAGGGAAAAGGAGACGATTCTGGTTGATCGTCACTTTCTAAGTGGCTCCCCGCTGTGCCAAAGCTGTAAAACACAGGACAAGCAGGCGTCCAAGGCAGCTTGACTCATTAAGCCTTAAATCACTTTGATTTCACAGCGACACTGTCCATAGAACCAGATATGGGTTTAAAGTTAAAAAAAATCACCTCACTGTGAACAATATTGCATTTTCATATCTAAAGAAATAAGCAATAAACACTGAACTCACCATACTAAAAAAAAACCCTGCTAAACATGCAATTAACAACAGTGACGCGATCAACGCTCATGCTCGCCAGTTGTCATGGTAACGTAACACGCTTCCTGGCACAGAAACATAAAGCCTGTCACAGAGCAGTGATGTAAATGATGTTTACAACATCGCCAGCGCAGTGGACACGCGCGGCCCGTGAAATCCACAACGCGACTGGAACATCAGAAACCAGGCTCAGCTCTTACGTATGCGTACGTACGTAATGCTGGGAATAAAAATACAAACTAGCCGTCCCACGACAAACAGGCCGTGTTCTGACACGAATCTTTGTAGCTGGAAATAATGTGGTTTATTTCATGCAACTAAGCAGCAGAAAAGGAAAAGCGGAATCAAGGCTAAGGGATGGAAATAAAATCACCATCCTTATTCTGGTTTAAAAAGGAACAGCAGCACTACATAAATGAAGAAGAAGCATTGAACAATGTAGAGAAACGGGGACAACAATACTACAAAGCAGAGACAATACCATTCTAATTAACCTTCCTGGAAACCTAAGTAGGGCGACACGGTGGAGCAGTGGGTAGCACTGTTGCCTCACAGCAAGAAGGTCGCAGGTTCAAGACCGCCTTGGGGCCTGGGTCTGGGACCTTTCTGTGTGGAGTTTGCATGTTCTCCCCGTGTCTGCGTGGGTTTTCACCGGGTACTCCGGCTTCCTCCCACAATACAAAACATGCTCAGGTTAATTGGCAAATCTAAATTGCCCATAGGTGTGAGTGTGTGTGTGAATGGTGTGTGAATGGTGTGTGTGCCCCACGATTGGCTGGCGACCATCTGAGGTGTATCCCCCTGCCTCTCGCCATAAATGCGCTGGGATAGGCTCCAGCAGACCCCTGCGACCCCGAAAGGGAATAAGCGGGATAGAAAATGGATGGATGGATGGATGATGGAAAACTAAGTAATTGAATTCATGTGTTAACACCAGTGTTGCCATAGTTACACTGAAACAGTAATCTGACTACTGACTACTGACTACTTCTTTAATAAGTAACTTAGTTAAGTTACTGACTACTGACTTTTAAAAGTAACTAAATTAGATTACAAGTTACTTTATTAGTTACTTTCAGCAGCGGCTGATCCCCCACCTCCATAACATAAAAATGACTACCAGTTTTGCCAATACTCACTTTATTGACATGCATTTTAGCCGGAACATCAAAAATGACACTGACATTTGAAAACTATTTCCTGAAAGAAATAGGCCTACATGTTTTTTTAGAAAAAAAATAAAGACAGTCTTTCTTGACTTTAATGAAAATAAAAACTTATAAACTTATAAACTTTTAAAAATAAAATAGACATTCCATTCCATAAATATTTCTTTTCATAAAAATAAAATAGTCCTGACTTTATTTAACGTTACGGAATGTAATGGCAGTTATCCACTCCTGCATTTGTTTTTTTCGCACCGGGCGGGACCTGCTCTGTTAACGTGGTTGTACCATGCTGTGTCTCTAGATGTTTCTTTAGATTTGATGTTGTATTCTTGAAGGCAGACAACACTTTGTCGCCAGCACAGAGTGTACAACGAACCTTTATATTGCCATCCTTAGCTGAAATAAAATCGAAATAATGCCTGTACTTCCAACTGCAAAAGGCGAACCTCTCTCCCTCCATTGTTTACATTTGACTCGTAGCGGGGCGGATATGGCGTAACCTTATAACGTGTCACATAACGTAGGTCGCCAAAATAAATGAATGAATGAATGAATGAATGAATAGTAGCCTAACCTATGTCGCCTCGAAACGTAAAAATAGTAACGCACAGTGTGGTAAATAAGTAACTTAAATCTGACTACTGGTTTGGAAATAGAACTGCGTTAGACTACTCGTTACTGAAAAAAAATAGTCCGACTACAGTAACGCGTTACTAAGTAGCGCGTTAGTGGCATCACTGGTTAACACTATGTGCTGCAGTAAAGCAGAAAAGTCTGTATTGGCACAGCTATGAGTTACACATTCACTTTATTACGAGGGAAATTAATCGCTGCTTTGTAACCAAAACCAAGGGATATTTCCCAGCTGCTGTCTGTGCCAACATTAACATCTCCTCCTCTTTAAAAAGCCCGAGAGATGCTTCTGACAGTAAAAATGAAATCAGTGAACACCTGCAGAGAGCTCACTGATCACATCTTTCAAAGCCACAGCAGGAATGTGGATCCTGTCTGGCTCTTCAAAAGCATTAGAAATGATCATTTTCTTTTTATAACTGACTGATCAAACACGGATCCTAACCTTGATTAGGATCAGTTTCTCACAAAGCTAGCCCCGGTTGCTATGCCAACGCCCGTGGTGACAGACGAAATGGCGGGGGGATGATTTTTGTTTTGCACACATTGAACAGCTCTGGAACTCCGTAGGATCTCCTCGAGCTGTTGGCACTTTGGTAATTGACATGTCTTGGCGTCAGATTTCATCATCAGCCAACAGCTACTGTGGGATCAAATTTCCCTCACATCCAAAGTATTTTCACCAGTTACAGTGTAGGCTAAAAAATGCCACTAAGAACAATGATACACCAGGTCCGTGTCTATTCTGGTTTTGCTGTGATTTCATCTACTGTGAGTGAGTCAGAGGCATCGCTCGCACAGAAAACACTTTCATTTAGAACATTTTGTTGCATTTCCGACTATTTACCTGCGTCAAAACAAAACACCTAAAAAGAAAAAAAGAAAGGAAAAATAAAAGAATATTCAGAGCGGCACAGCATCATATTTTACAGGATCCAATTAAAAAAAATCACAAGAAGAGTATTTGACAGCAGCATTGCAGCAGCCGATTCAAATGACCAGGGGTCAGTCAGACCACCAGCTAATCCCCAGCCCACAGAACTCTGATGGGGGGCTGCATCAAGATGGGTCACTCAGATTTACAAAAATATCAGCGTATCAATAATAAATCTAACCAATACTTTCATCAATTACAATCTATAACCTGTAATATATGGAGATGAAGTGAGGTTGAGGGCCTAGGACCCTGTCAGAGGTCGGTAACCCAGCTTCTACAACCCTACATAGATGTATTTTATCTTAATGCTGCATCTAGCAGCATAGATCAGGCATATCAGCTGCTTCATTCATGCCTCTCCGGTTCATTCAGCAGCTGCAGCTGCCGGCGGATGACGGCAGCTAGTGACAAATAAAGACCGATTAAACCAGTGTCTGCTACACACTCGTCGCGCCGAGGTCACATTTGCTCCCGTCACCAGCCCTGCCTCCACCTCGTGTAGTTGAAATCAGCCTATATGTGATCAAGCAGCAGCTTCAGCTCCAGCTTGAGGCTGACACCGATGTGGAAAGTACCTTAAAGTGGGAAATCACTGACGGCTACGAGGTGCTGCCGTTCAAAAGTCAAGATTGTTTTTCAATGAGTCATTATGGACTCAAGGGCTGAATCCAGGCCCTCTATTAAGAGTGCTGGTGGTCACATAGGAAATTATTGCTGTGTTAATAAGATTTGAAGACTTATAGTAGCGTTGATTTGATATGATCTAAGCAATCTTATTAGTTTGATGCATACCACAGTGTGTGACCTGAGAGTAGGTCATCATCAATTTTGATGTATGCAGAATCTAGGATGTCATCTACTGAATCACAATGTGGGACGGAATTCAATAAAAACATCATCAGTGCCAACTTTCTTTACACCAAGCTTCCTATCTTTTTCCTTTTACTTTGAATTTCAAGAACAATTATTTTAGACCATTAAAGTTCAAGACCATTGAGGAGACTTCCTCATTTACAATGGTGTTAAAAAAACAACACAGCAATACAGGAAATGCATTGTATGAAAGGTAAAATTAGGTTAGAGGCAGTGACACACACCGTTCATTCACACACACATTCCTACAGGCAATTTAGAATCTCCGATTAACCTCAGCATGCACAGAGAGCCCACGTAGACACGGAGAGAACATGCAAACTCCACACAGGAAGGTCCCAGCTCAAGGTCATGAACCTGTGACCTTCTTGCTGTAAGGCATCATTGCCCACTCCACTGTTACAATCAGACACAATGTCATCTGAGATAAGACTTCTGAAAAAACATCTGTAGTGATGGTAAAGATGATCATTTTATGTTTTTTTGCAGGCTGTTTCAAATGCTGTGTAAGGTGATATGAAAAAGACATTATTCCCATTTCATTCCTGACTAATTGAGTATTGAACAGGTTTGTGTTCCAGTGCCTTAACAGTGTGATTTTAGAGTTAACAGATATGTTACATAGGCCATAATTGTAATAAAGCTTTACCTTGGAATAACAAATTTATATAAAGAATCGCCTTGTTTTTGAAATGTGTTGAACAAAAAAACAGGAAAACAATGAAGAGCTGGTCTAGTATTACATTGATCAGTGCTTTATATCAAGCTGCATTTCTATTGGTAGATTACTAGACGCTGCCATAGCTGCTGTCACACAGTCTACAGGCAACCTCACACTCAGATTATCAGTGAGCAGGGAGAAACTTTTCAACTCCAGCACAGAATAGGAAAACAGCTCCTTGTGCCAAACCCTGCACAAACCTGTGTCCCACGATATGACTCTTAATTAGACTGCCACTTTATGTGTTTGATTAAAAATATCGCTCTAGGCGCTGTTGCTGAGCCTGAGCTCCGGTTTACCGCGTGGACTGTTAATCCCACCTGCAGCAGGCTCTTTGGAGGGAAACAGCTTGTTGTCCAGAGTCATGCTGATGTCACAGAAGACCTCCTCTTCATCCCGGTCTGCATCCAGCTGGGAGGAGAAGAAAAAACACAAATTAATGCTTCATTTTAAGTTTATCATTGGAAATTAATGTCTTGTCTCAAGATAACTTTGAGCAGAGCCACAGAAGTCACGACCTGAACGTTACAACATCAGCAGCATGACGGACACACTCAGCGTGGTAAAGCCGCCGTGACGTCCACAATGAGAGTCATTATGGGATCAGACATTCCAAACTTATTATGTATTCAACACACAGCGGAAACATTAATTACACTAGATTAATTAACCCCTCCTCTTCTGTGGTCAGTTGGTCTCTGGAGGTCGCCCCGCGGCGTTCTTCTGCTCGTACAACGCGTGCAAACGCACCATGAAGGCTCTGCTGTGTGAGGGAACCAGAGGCTGATTGAGAGGGACGTACCCCTCCTTCCCAATCTGCTCCCAGTCCCCCTGCTCCCATAAGTGCCGAAAACTGAAAGGCGAAACGCAACCAGGCGCCTCGGGAGGGAAAAAAATGGACGCGGCATAATTCCTCTCGAGTGTTATCCCGCCAAGTTCATGTGTGTAGGAGCCGGCAGAGGCTGAAAGCAAAGAAAACTGTAGAAATGAGCGCCAGAGGTCAAGCAAAATGTCAGATTAGATTAGTTTAAAACAACCAGCTTCCTCCGTGAGTGTCCATGGTAACAACCTCACAACTGTCTGGGAGAGTCCCCTGTGTCCTGAAGGCCCCGCGCATTCCTACCTGCTGAAGAGATGTGGAAGTGATCACGCTGAGGATTCCCCAGAGTGCGTGACATTCACAAACCCCATTACACCGCGCCGTTCTCAGCATCCTGAGCGGCTAAGAGGGCCGATGTGAATTCCTGACCCGTACTCCCAATAAAGAGGCTCTGTATAATCAGTTTCTCTTCTCACAAGACGAGGCGGTCGGACCCTTTCAGAGAAAGTGTCATTTAAAGGACAGATTAGTAGCTTCTGTTTTTTTTCTTCAAATGTCCGACTGATTCAATGTCAGTGCAGCGTTTAGATACCAGACAGAAGGCAAGGATCTAAACTGGAAAAAAACACAATACATGCAAATATATCCATGATGTAGAATCTGAACTTGCCCGTATAGATTTGCTTTTTGAGCATTTGAGTATTTGTGTATATCCGATCACATATACAACTGTCCTCATAATTAGAACTAATAGAAAATGTAAACACTATATACAGGCCAAATATATTATGTTTAATGTATTGGAATGTTTAGGATGGTTTGAAAAGATTTCTTTACACGTGGAATATACAAAAACACTAGGAAAACAAACAATATCACACAGCTGCAGAGGTCCTGACCACCCTTTAGTTTTATAGCTGACATTTTAAAAAGCTATATTGTAAGAAATAACACTGGAAAAGAAATATGGCAAACAAATAAAGGAAATTATTTGTGGATTACTGAGAAAAAGCCAGTAGCTTTAGACCATCCCAGAATGCATTTCACTGAAGAAAAGCAGTCATGGCAGGAGGAGTAATGGATAATCAGCTCTTCCATCATTATTATCTGAGATGCTCATAAATGAACAAGATAAATGCTCATTAAAAAACCTTAATCCACTAAACATGCAATGTATGAAATATATTTATACATTATATTTTTATACACTACAAACGAGACTCATAAGGAAAATGGCTGATTCTGAGCATTAGAGGCTTGAGACAGTTTAGAGCAGCAGCTTCTTTCAGAAAAGAGGCCATGACTCTTTTTTTTTTTTCAAGAATATGTTTTGTGCATTATTCATGGTCTGTTTGATCATTTGGAATGAAATTCTTCAAGAGACAGAACTGACAAAAGAACTTGCAGCGATTCAAGTTACATCAAGGGCAGTGTAGAGGATGGAGAAAAGAGAATGTTAATTTAAAAAAAAAAAAAAGATATAAATAGATTTTGGTGCACAACAAGGTGCAGCTTCATGTTCATGTAGAGTCAGTCCAGTCAGAGCAGGACAGAGCCTGTAATTCAGTTCCAGTAGAGAGCTGGATATTGAGTGAATACCTTGTAACTGTCCTTCATTTTTAATCCTTGTGTCATCTAGCAGCATGAGAAGAGACATCTCTAGCTCTAGCTGACCTTACTCACAGGAAAAAAACTTCATTAGATTAGTTTTTTATTTCTAGAATGACACGACCGCTTGTTTCAAGGCCCCAACAATTACCTCTCCCCTCCTTCAATTTCCTGTAAGGCTTCACTGTGGAGGTGTGTGTGTCTGTGTGTGTGTGTCTGATAAAAAGGCTGTCATTCCTACATCATGTTCTTCTCCTTCATACACAAAAACACAAAATGGATAGACACTGTGAATCGCTCGTTTTTTCCAACAGACAAAACCATTGTACGATTGCTGGGCTCAAACACGAGAGCCAAGCAATCGAAACAAGTCTGACAGGAAAAGAAGTTAAATCAATGAAACACTGAGAATTAATGGACTCGTAGATGAGAGTATTGACACTTCAGTCATTTACATTTGCCATTGACGATGTCGAGTAATGAGTCACTGTGATTGTTCCTTTTGACAGAATTATGCTTTCTCATACCGGACCTGACATTTAAAATAAAAAGATTAAAGCCTTTTGCTTTCTGAAAGCAATTAAGCCCCAGAAGGTGATTGCATTCATTAGCCAAGAAAAGGAAACTATCGAATCCTTTCCCCCCGGGATAATTACTCAAGAGCAGAGCAGGAGGAAATAAAGACTATTCACAAATTTCACAGCTCTTCAGGACACTAAAAGCAAGTGAAGAAGGTGTGTGTTATAAATAATAACCCAAAAGCTGCTGTAAAGCTTAATGTCAGATTATTGTTACCTAATATTGTGACATCTAAAAAAAGTATCTGAGAATGTTAAAGACATTTACAGTAGCAGGTAATTATATTTACAATTGTTTTTTTTGGTTGGAAACAGATGAACTTTCATACTGACAAATATTGGAATTTTACATAATCAATGAATTATTTGTGATATTTAAATAACAGACTCATATCACCCCCTCCACATTTCTACACTAAAGGACTTTATGTCTTTCATTTTTCATCATTATTGTACTTCTAAAGAGAGCAACAGCTGAGTGATCAGTGCAGGCATCATTCGTCATGAAGTTGTCTTTTCAGAGCTTGCAGGCAAACACCTTCTGAAATCTGTGGGAGTGACGCTGCTTTGCTGAGGCCGAGGCACAGAGGAAGCAGCCATTCAATAGCAGCCATTCACAGGAGGGACAAACTGTCAATAAGCTCTCAAAATGTTCAAATGACACGGCTGAGGGCCGTGGGCGTCTTTCATTCACGAGTAAACGGGTAGGGATATTTGTTACAAAAACACCATGTGTCAGAATTGCAGAGTGGTGATGTACCTGCAAAGCACCGCGACCACTTTGGGAGCTTTAAATGTTGTTTTCACATTCGCAACGAGTCATCTGACACATCTGAGGATTTCTAAGTTCTATTAGTTACATCTCTGTATAGACAATTGATATGAATATTTCAGTTGACTGACCACAAACTGCCAGAACCAGCCAGTAGATCTATGAACGGACATTAACAGCATATTATAATTAGATTATGGGTATTCACTGGCAGTCCACTTTATTATTCCCCTAGCGTTCTTTCTTAATGTTAGAGATGGCTATAAAAACTCAGGCTCAGAGCCATAAATTGCTCTGATCGGATATGGCTAAAGGTTAATCCGCTTTTAAATGAGTTTCAGGAAATAAACGTTATGAATGGCTGACTATTTGTGCCAAAATGTTTCTCCACAACATAAAGAATCATTGAGAAATATCTAAAATGGTTCGTGGTTGTGGTATCCCAGACAGGAACTCATGTAACTGTGGAACATGCACAACAATCTCAGGATGTAATTTCAGAATCCACCTAACCACCAATATGTAGCTTCAGGAGTCTTACAAAACCCCCCCCCCCGGGGCCTGTAGAGGCTTTTGTTTGAGATAATTACACAAAGTAAAACACTGCAGTTCCACATCATACGCCTGCATTTACTGTGAGAGACTTACAACAACTTCAGGCACAGTGTCTTGTTTAATCACTGAGTCTTAATTAAGTCTGCTCCACTGGGACTGCAGGGAGGACGTGGAGCGACTCACAAAATGCAGCATGTCAACTCAGGAGATGATATGCAAAACATCTATGTGCATACACGTGAACTTAAATAACATTAATATTTGATACTTTAATTAATGAATAAATATAAATGCAGCAGTGCCATAAATACTGCATGTTCTATTCCAAATCCTGATAGATGAGGATCTGGTAGCTTCACTTCTCCTCATGTACAGATTTTTTTTTCCACTTCCAGACTTGCCCCAGCTGCTGTTGACTCCAGTGATATTGATCAGAATTCACACAGCTCCCAGCAGAGCCACAAACGGCTTTATACAACTTTTATTTTTCCACATAATGGAAACTCCCCAAAACCTGTAAACAGACTTTTATGTGTAAAAACGGTAGATTTCCCTCTACGTTTAAAGGGAGTTGTTTTTTCCGAACGATCTGTGACGACTCAAGTTTTCAAAGCTGGCGTCTGGAGAGAAGACTTGAAAGCTCTCAGAGTCTAGTGTATTCTCCCAGCCACCTACTGGTTTTAATACTTAGTATGGGGAACTATTTGCCCCAATATCGCATTTTACAAATGTATAGTGTGTAAGATTTAGTGGCATTCGGTGGAGCAAATTTTTGGCAGAAATAGAATATAATCATGAATATTTAGGTTTAAATTACACACACACACACACACACACACGCATATATACATATATATATATATATATATATATATATATATATATATATATATATATATATATATATATATATATATATATATATATATATATATATATGTGTGGATTTCCTACATGCCTCAGGGCAAAACTGAAATCTTTTTGGTACAATTAGTCCAATATTGAGTAGAATCATCTCATTCCACTGACTTTTGCTTATTGATATTTTTCTTGATTGTAGATTGTTGAAAAAGTTATGTCCTCTTATCCTCTTACATCGCATGTCACCTATACCTCGAGTGTGATTCCAACTGGGGCTTTTTCTGCATGCCATAGCTGCTTCTACCCTGTCTGCCAGCTCGCTGCTGATTTCTAGTAAAGGTGAAAATGAATATAGAAAAAAAATCCCCCTCCACTGGCCTCTACTGTATACCATCATATTTAATCTTTCATTTTCCCGCTGCCTAATATATTTCCCTTATATGGTTACCTTTAAGCAGCGATAAACTGGATAGCAAAAGAATATTACATCTGATCTTATATATTAACCATCATGACACTGACATCAGCTTTCGGAGGATTGCAGAGATCAGACCTGCGCTTAATTCTGAAGACACTAAAACTGTCATATTCCTTCTTATTTATTCATGCCCGGATTACTGCAGTGCTCTTGTCTTAATCAAAAAAAGCTTTAGCCAAGTGTCAGACTTTATGAAAATCAGCTGCTGGGCCTCAAAGTAGAATTATGAGACAGGATTGTTCCACACTTACTTTAACCTCCTTGTCTGTGTGTGTGTGTGTGTTACACAATTTCCCCACACTGATGAAGTCTCAGTGTTTCTTCTATCCACTTCGGTTTTTACCAATTAACCCTTATCCTGTCCTTTCCTTTTATTTTTTTCATGCAATATAACACATTAGAAAGTTTTTTTTCCCATCTAGCAGGCTTTTGATAAAAAAAAATATATAAGTACATGGTTATCTTCTGGTCAACCTTCACTTCTCCTGATTTTGCAGGGTTTTACTGTGTCTTCAAGCTGAGGTGACATTTTTCATTATTTTCTTGTAAAAAAAGGCTGACACAGACCACTGGGATAATGGCATAACCTTTATGGATTATGGTGCTCTAAGAAGTGAATATAGATAACATTATCACAGTACAGCAATGTCTTTTCTGTAGAAAATGTCAATATATGAACTGTATGATCTTTACAAAAACTTTGACAGTTGGATTCTCACTTTGACAAATTGTCTGAATACCATTTAATATTTTTTTGTTTGAGTTTGAGTTCATCTAAGTATAGCTCGGCGGATCTGCTTGTCAGTTGTAATTACAGCTTCTGGATCATTAACCAGTGTTTCAAATGTGCAATTACTTGCTGGAGTTAAAAACTTTCTAAAATCGGCAGAACACTGATTGAAATGACAGTCTGATCAAAGAGTTCCGATCTGGGTTGAACTGACAGCTTTCTGCACTTTGTACTGCTACCTCATCAAATAGCACTATTATTACTCTGCCTCACACATCCGCAGTCTCCAAAATTCAGAAAGTAGGGTCAGAGTTTTTCCTAAAGCAACAGTCAGGTGCTCAGATAAACGCTGATATTTGTTTTGCTTGCTGTAATCATCCCTCCTGTTCATACTGACCTTTACAAAATCCCTCCCAAATGTACTTTCAATGGGAGTGATAGACAGACACAATCTTTGCAAAACAGTATTCACATGGAACTTTAACTGGTTCTGTGTGTTTTGTGACACATTCTAAAAATGGCGAACTCATATAATGTTCTAAGGTGTATTCCTACATGCAAAAAACATACTTTTTTTACACTTAAAAAGCTGTTATAAGTTGTATGTGTTGTATTCATTATATTGATGTCTGCTTTGCTTTCATCCCATGAACCAAAGTGAGATGAAGTGGAAACAAATTACCTGGACTGTATACGAAACCTGCACATATTTCATAAAGGACAACAAAAACTGAACTGGAAGAACAGGGACAGAAACTCGATCGAATAAATAATGAGTACGGCGACGGGAAAACTTGCAAGAGGCAAGATGCAAAAGCTGGGAACTGTAGGGAAATCATAGGAAACAGATGGGAGAGACGGAGCCAGACAAGCATGCAATAGGCAAAATATAACAAGCAGAATACAAAAAATAATTGGCAACAATATCAACAGCAGAACTCCAGACACATTTAATTCTAATGTGTCTGGAGTCCCAGAATCATTACCCACTGCACACTTCAGCATCCAGCACAGAATGCCAGAGGAAGCACTGACGCATAAAACAGAGACGCTGACTGCTGGAGGGCTTCTGGCTTCATCCTCATTCTTTTGAATGCCAATGTATGATTTAGCTGAGATTACCCTGAGCTTTGGAATTTGAAATGAAATGAGCCCCCCACCCCTGCACCCCTGTGACAGCAATCTTCAGAGCATGCAAACAAAATCTCACAGTAATGGAGTAGAGGAGTTATTCAGTAATCCTCCGCTGTGTTGGAGCACGCCGCCGCGCCGAGACTCAGACGGATCAATAAAAGTCCCACAAGACGGGTGGGCTGTTGGCTGCAGGAGCCAAAACACTTGGTTATCTCTAGTCCGCCGGCAGCACAAAACACACCGGGAGCTAAAGATCCACGTTTCTAAAGATCCACGACTCGAAGCCCCCAATTAATGACTTTACACTACCCATCAACCATTACACTGTGTTCGTCCTTTAAGTCTAAATGACATGCATTTGCTTCCTAATAGAAAGTTTGTGAAGCCTATTTACACCTTTGCTGGCGTATTACTCACAGGAGGATATGTTTGTAGAGACAAAGAAAACAGGCACCCGTCCATAAAGAAATGCTCTGTAGTGTTTCCAGACATCAGAAACCCAACAAGGGGGCTCTACACCGTCACCACCTGTGCCTCGGCCCCTCTCCAGCTCCTGCTCACATCTCCCTGGTCGTGTGCTCTCCTCCAACCCCTCAGACCTGCCATCCTGCAGCTGTCCACCAGATGCCCTCACACTTTGCCAGCTTGTCAAGTCCCCTGCCTGCCCCGCGTCTCTTGTTTATGCATTATCCGTAAACCTGAAACCTGCTCTGACCTTCTGTCTGAATATGAGAATATTGCTCATTACTCTGTGAGCCAGTGTGCCTCAAGTTTGTCATTAAATCAATGACCCTGACCAGTCATCTGCCGCAGCCATCCTTCCCCTGTATTGGCCAATAATGGACCCGGTGGACGCGGAATGTTTTCTCAGGAACTACGTGACGTGACTTACAACGTTCTGTGTCTTTGTAATGACTGGAAATACACTTGGCTGCACGCTGGGCAGTGCCTTCAGATCCTGGTTGAGGAAATTGCTACCTGGGTGGGCAGAGAGGACTTTATTAACACTTGTGAATCCCTGACTGCAGCTTATGTCAGCCGGCGGTGGCAGGCTCGCCACCAGGCTGCGACCCAGCTCTTCAGCCTTTCAGACAGACGACTACTCACAACCAGCCCTGGACACCTCGCTCTTGAGATTCATAAGAGGTGACAGCTTAAGGGCTCAACGCTGACTTATAAAAGAGTATTGGCTGGGCCTCTCTCCACCAGAGACCTACACTCTTTAGTATTTGTTTATAGAAGCCCATATATCTTCTGCAGTTTAGGAAAATTCACTGCTCTGCTCTCTCTGCAAAACAGTGACTCTGGTCTCACACGACCATCCTGGATGAATAATGAATGAAAAGCACAGTATTTGCCATGCAATCAATTTCACATTACTAAAATTCTGTCATCATACCTCAACCTTAGATGAATCACTATGTATTCAGTTCTCAGAGGAGAGTATTTTCACACACTTCATTGTTGGCTAGACTGTTACTTACCCCCCCTATAGAGAAGAAAACATCTCGCGCCCCCCCACGTGACTATAAATAGTATCATTCGTCTATAAGATTGTTATAAGTACATCTGCATAACACTGTATCCTTATTAACGTATAAGAGAATTAAAAAAAGTAAGGAATATGGACCAATTTACAACAAAGAATAGCTTTATTAACTAAATGAATAGAATTCGCTGCCCCACTATTTGAGAACCACTGCTTCAGAGCAAGAAGTGTGTTGTTGGTATGATGTGAAGTAGCATAAATGAAAATGCACATATGGGAGTCTTTCCCATCCCAGCTTATTATTCCACATAATGTGAACATGGAAAAGGTATCACATTATGTGAACAATATGGGTACTACTTACATGCACAGCATTCTAGCTATACACGACTTCCTGTGTCGGCACTGAACGCTGGCATTAATGATACTTACATCTTGACAGCTTTCATCATGTCATAATTTCAATAAGAATGTCAAACCCAACTGTTAACCCATATATCAGTGATGGGTGAGAGATTTAGCATTCAGAATACAAACACCATGATAGGCTATGTCTACAAGTTGTAGCGGAGAGAGGCAAATAAATGATATCAACATAATCGATCTAGGGAAGAAACATAGTCATAGCAAGTCTTGCAGAGATGCCTATTTCTTAAATAAGATCCCAATTTTTAATCTGAGTTTCCTGGCAAGTTTATCTACATAATAAGGAAAGGAACATTTAAAATCAAGCCAGACACAGATATTTATAGGAAGCCACCTGTTCCAGACACTCTCCTTCATTGCTGCAACAGAAGGCTGGGAATGTGCTCTAGAGAAATATAGGATTTTTGTTTGCCTAGAATACCAAATATAAATCAGGTGAATCAGAAGTATCAGTATTTCTAAACCAATTGTTAGTATCCGGGACCGTGACTCTGGCCGCCCTGCTGGTCAACAGCGGCAAATACATTACTCCGTATGGCCTACCCCTCCCTTCCTGTGTCTTCCCTGATTGTGATCCTGTCCAGCTGTGTCTTGTTACCTCTGTGTGTCAGCCTGTATTTAAGCCTTGTTAGTCCTTCCCTCTGTGTCCGACCGTCTGCATGTTTTCCCCCGCGTATGAGGTTTCCGACTCCTGCCCCTGGTATTTACTATTGACCTGCCTGACTCTGTTTTCTGCCGTTTGTGCCCGTTGCGGTCTCCTTCTGTTGAATTATCTAAAGATTTTGTTTTGCTACTTTGTAATATCCCTTTGTACCTTGACGAGTGTTTATTTTCCCTTATCCCTTAGTGGACACCTTTCGTTAGTATTTTGAAAAGTATTCTTGCTACTGCCCTTGTGGATTATTTTTGTTGTGAACTTGAAAAGCTTTTTTTTCTTACTGCCCTTGTGGATTATTTTTGTTGTGGACTTGAAAAGCATTTTTGCATATTGCCCTAGTGGACCATTTCTGTTGATACTTTGAAAGATATTTTTGTGACCTTTAATAAACACTCCTAAGACTGATCTGCATTTGGGTCCCTGTGTTTCCGTACAAGTCCTAACACCAATATTATATATGTATATAGATCATGAACAATAATGGTCCCCGAACAGATCCTTGGGGCACACCCTGTGTGATTGTCCTGGGAAATGACCAGAGGTCTTCAGCAAGAACTGTCTGTGACCTTTCTTTCTTTCTTTCTTTCTTGCTTTCTGGCTTGTTTGGTCTTTTCTTTTATTGCACACCAACCCTCCTTTTGACCCGCCTTACCGTGACAATAAGGCCCCTCTCCTGGAAGTATTTGACCAGAGGAATGGTGTTCTGTTTGAAGTTGGTCAGGCGGCGGTCTATGGCCTTGGGGTTGTCGTCCGGTCGCCCCTGCTGCTCGGCTCGCTTCTGCAGCCTCTCCTTCAAACGGTGGTTGGTGCAGGCCAGGAAGACCACCAGGTCAGGGGTGCAGATCTGCCAGGAGACGGGGGGGGGAAATGTTATTGTCAATCAGCCAGACCTTCAATCACCATGTGGGGGATTTTGGGATATGACCCAGAAGATGCTCAGTCCCCCGGGAAGCAGACAAACCGATGAGAGGTTGGTCTCATTTCCAAATTCATAGCATTCCGGGGGAAAAATTCAAAGCCACTCTACACACATAAATACAGGCTTCACTCTCGATTATCTCTGAATAGATTGGATATCTGCATTTTGCCAGGCACAGCCTGAATTTCCCATGATTGAATCAAGATTGAATCCTTACAGAATAGCCTGCAGCTGCTCCACTGATGATGCAGTTTTAATACAGGTGGGATAATGCGTCACACAACGTGATACTCTGCACTCCCAACAGGAGACAGAAACATTATTACTTGCCTCACACAGCTCCTCTTTGTTTTAGCCGACGTGCTGTACTCAACAGCACAACAGAATGAAATTGTGGATGAACACACAGGAAAGCATTTGAAAGTCAATTTCTTTTTTGTGATGAACGGTGTGAGTAATAGCAGTGACATTATAGGTGCTATCACACATGCAGGGATGGCAATTTTTCTATTTAGAGAGTGTAAATTGACAGCTCAAGACTTAATCTTCCCACAAATCTATATTGTCAATATGTATGAAAAATACAGATTACTCATTACTCTTTGAAGCCTTGATTATTTGTCTTAAATAATTCTAATTGTGCAGTGTTTTACCTGTTATGCTATCAACAAATATGAAGTTGTAATGACATCTTAAAAAATTCTTTTTGTTGGCGCCTAAGAAAAAGGCAGCAAGACTTTTAAGTTCAGATTTCTTTTGTCAACTTATAAATGTAACTACATTGTGCCTAAAGTCAGTTACATTTTCATTTTTTTTCAGTTGTTTACACACAAAAATTGCACTTTATGACACAATGACCTCGATCTGTAGCTCTCGCGGCAACTCCCTTAAACTATTCTGCTGAACTATGAACACATTTCCTGCTTTAGACCCAGATTTCATTTCTAAACCACACCTTTCTCCAACACTACAACAAGTCTCTCCGGCAATGCCAAATCTCCTTGTGTTCAGACAGAACACACTGAAATTCAAATGATAAAAATATATTGATTTTGGATCAATCTGAGACAGCATGATGTTATTTGGAAATAACAACTTCATATCTGGATATAACGACTTATTATCTCAAAATAACAAAATAAAAACAATTGAATTCAGAAAAGAAAAAGACAAGCTATGTAATTCATAGCTTGTCTTTTTCTTTTTTTTTTTTGAACATGCAGTTCAGGGGTAGCAGGGGTAGTTGTATTTGGTGTAGTGTAAGGCCTTCAGGCTGGTGTTCTCTCATTCAAGTGTTTTACATTCAGCAGATGGGTGTTGAAATGGTTCTTAGAAATGTCTACTCATTTGATAGTCCGTGGGTGTTGTTGGAACGCAGCACAATATTTTGAGGAGACGTAGTGCTAGAAGGCAAAGTAGCATTTTGTTGGAGATTTGTAAGGTTATGCATTTTGTGTGTGGTTTTCGTATTTGTGTGCAGAGTTTTGGTGAAATGAGATATGCTTTCAAAAAAACATCTGTAAACAACTGAGAAAAACAATAATTTAGACCAGAGGTTCCCAACGCAGGAAAGGGACTTTGGCATCTTTGAAAAAGGGCTGAATATTTAATATATTGCTGTGTTTTATAATCCCTCTTTTGCTATTTTATATTTTTGTATCTTTATTATAGCCAACAGTGTTTTATAAGCTCCATTTGTTCTTACTTGCTGCTTTTTTCTTGAAAGTACTTTGTAACTTTGTTAAGAAACTTATTATCATTGTAAATCATACAAAGTAGATACAGTTACATCTCCTGTGATCTACTTTGACTTATCCACTTGCTTAAAGTTGCTTTATTTTATGAAATAATCCATGTGCCGAGATTCACAGGAGAGGCTGTTTTTTCATTCGTCTGCTCAAAGAAAATTTCTTATGCTCAACTTATATCAGATTTTAAGATATGTCTATTAATTGATTCTGGCTTTTTAACCATGGAGAAGGAATAGATGTAATTCAAAGTGTTTTAAATATATATTTAATCATCACATTTTCACATTTTCACTACACGTTGGGTTAATGAAATGCAACGGTTGACTTGATGTGACCAGAAGTTGCTGTGGTTATCGAATGATAAATCAATGATCACCATTTTGAGGTGCTTTTTTGTTCAATTTACTTCCAATCATGGTAATAAGTTTCATTTTTCAAATTTATATTCAAATAATTATTTTTTTTTCTAATCAGCTGAGGTACTCTAATGCATAAATGTTAGATAGACACTAATTCTAATATTACCAATTATAAAAGCTTTTCCAATCTTAGTGAGGTTTGGGGAACTGGTATCTTTGCATGGCTCCATTGTTTATTTGTTAGCAACAATAGAACAAAACTCCACCATCTCTTTCCAGGTCCGGGTCACGGCACTGTCCAACTAAGCAGCATCAAGACAGAGAATCAAGAATCGTATTATCTAGGCGTGTTAATTAGACTACGAGAAGTCCAACTCAAATTTAAACAAGCATAAAAAAAGCATAGTCAGATTACCACAATAAGTGGTGATTTTTTTTGTCATGTAAACATACTGCATGGTGCCTCTAGGCACACACAGCAGGCAGCAACACAGCTCACCTGTGCTATGGGTGAGGATATCACCAGTGGTCCTAGGCCTAGCTCACTTTGACACCCCCAACATACAGGATGTTTGGGAACTATAAGTTGTAGGGACTTTGTTTGTAGCAGCCTTGTAATCACTCGAGTCCTGTTCTTAAAACAGCAAAGTGGCGTTCTGAGCTCAATTGCTCAGCTTGCTCGGGACCTCGTGATAACTACTAGAGACCTGCAGTACCTGTTGCCAAGATATAACGGTGGGCAAATAAACGCCAACTCCTCTAATTCTGAGAAAATGTCCGGCAGCAGCAGCACTGGCTGAGGCCTGAGCAGCGGAGATTTCATTTGTGAGAGTCCAATGAGCCTGGCCGGTCCTGTTTCACAAAGTCCGACACACAAAGGCATTCCTCAGTAACCACCACCGGGAGTCCGTGAACTAACAGCGAGATGACGCATGAGCTGCATATTACCAGATCAGTGCATGAAGCTGTCGTCCATCTAGCAGCATCAAACTGAAATAACTCGGTTTCTATGGCGGTGACCCTGTTAGGTGAGGCACCTGGAGTTGTGCAGAGCGCTCAACACGCTCCTCGTTTCGAGCCCGATGACTCGTTTCCCACCTGGGAACTTTCCTCTCTCGAAAAAAAAAAGCACCACGGTGGTTTATTACTATTCATGCTCTGTTGTTTGTGTGTATTTCAGTCAGATGAAAATGCATGATGAGCACTCCAGAGTCTGCGTTTGATCTGGCGCCGTGCCAGAGCCAAAAATAGCTGGAGCTCCGCTCCTGCAAAAAAAATGGACCTGGTTTCGAGTCTCGCAAAAACAAGGTTGTAGCTGTCACTGTGGAGAAGGAAGCAAAAGGCACAGCCACACACGATGGCAGGTATTAGATTCATCATCATTAAAATGTCTCCAGAAATCTACTTCTCTATCACCACATCAGGGTAGAGCAGCGTCTATTTTCAGAAACCGTTTCAGCGCTGCCAGTTCTGTCAGCGATAGGATCTGTTGCTTAAAGGCCAGGAAGCATGTGGTAGGCGTTCTCACTCATGCGTTCACACGCAAATTTATAAAAATGAACCCACACCCCGATATTGAAGTTGCATAAGCGGGCAGATGTTGACCTGATCGCGGAATCAAGTGAAACCCTTTCAGCGATCTTCTGCTAAATGGACCCGTTGAATGTTGAATAAACCAATCGCAGCAAAGCAAGTGCATAACATGTGACTTCCTGTTGTGCTGCAGAGGGAAGTTAACATTCTTTATGAAGCAGAATTAAACGTTGATGCCACTGATACCGTCACATGCTAAACATACAAATAAACGTCTTAGATGGAGGAGTTTCTTTTATGTGCAACAAAATTCTGTGAAATTGGTCAAATATGCAAAGGCACACTTATTTAAAGGATAGAATGGATTCATGTTTCTCAACTTTGATGAAAGTGAGATTGTTTTTTTTGCAGTTTGGCCAGACCAGCTCCTGGTTTCAGACTGCATTCTTGGCACTTTTCGTATAAATGCACATTCACATGCTCCCGCTGAAGCATCACATACTCCTGGAGGTTCACATAAATAGTGGATAGAAAGGTTAAGTACTTCTGCCTTCTGGCTGCCCCTCGGCACCCTATTTAGAAAAGTGATGTATGGAGGTCAATGTTGAGAGAATGATTCTCTGATCCCGTTTACATTGTTCCATAAATCACACATTGTTTGTCTCTTTAATAGATATCTTTACAAGTTAAGAGAGCTGCTGTGAAACCGTTGAAGTACAGGACAACACAGCTGCAGCTGTTTCAAATGTGCTAAACTGCTGATGTTGGGACTTGGTCAAACCTAATCTAACAGGGTGGACTCCCTCGTGAAATTGACGTTCATATCTATGTGAGCAAACGGCTGAATATGGGCCTTAATCCAGCCTCCTGTTTCCCCTCGGTTCATTGCCTTTCTGAGCATGTGAAGCTGCTGCCTATCAGACGTCTCAATCTGTCTCCATAAAGCCGGGCCTTCTGGGGTCGTTTCCTCTCCATGTGCCATCCAGCAGTTCCCAGGAAGGTTCCGATGGCGTTGTTCTAACAGGCAAATGGAGTTAGAGAACTGTGCATAAATCAACTAAATTTACCCCTATGTGCTCTCAGGCTTTGCACATGTACTGTACACAATACATCATGGTCAGGCTGGTGAATCTGCTGCTTATTTTCTTACATAATTGCAACTATTTTTGGTATATATAATGTTTTAAAACAGTATTTATATATTTTACTGAGGAGATGAGTAGATCATGTTTGGTATTATTGCTCGACACATTACTTTAACAGAATAGTTTGTTATCCTTTTCTCTTTAGGTAATCAATCATTTTCGGCTTTACACATGATTTTCCGTCCAATGTCTATGAGTTTTGTCCAAAAGGGACCAGAAATCAGAAAACCAAGACTTTCATCTGTTCTCAGCTTGAAGCATCTCAGGCTCTATTTGAATGGATTCTCTAATTTTAACTCCCCCCCCCTCTAATTCCCTGTGTGTAGACGAACTTCACAGAGAAAATGTGTGGAAGGAAAAAAATGTTCTGGCGAAAGTTTGAGATTATTAATTATATAACAACAAAACTTTTTTTTTTTCTAACTTCCCCTAAAGCTCTCAGAAATAATCCTTCCACCAGTGGACTCACAGGATGGGTTAGATGAGGTCATGTGCACTGCAATATCCAGTAATTAAAAATATTCTCAAAGTAAAACGATTAATTCTCCTCTTACGTTTGGGAGGCATGTGCAGTAGACAAACTCCTCGCTTAAAACTGCAGCACAGCCAAGGTTGGCTGTCTTGTTATCCATTCATCTTTGCATTACTTATTGATTTATCTTTCAGTTTTTTAAAATGCCAGGGAATTGTAAAATGTCTCATGAAAAATACCGAATGAATTTAATTTACACAGCCGATCTCAAACTGAAAATTCCTTCTGACCAGGCTATTTCATATATTTGTGGAAATATTCTGGTCCATAACGATCAAAACGGATGGATGGATGTGTGTGGAGCGGTGGATACATCATTAGATACCCACGCGGGTCTGACAGAGAGAGTGACACCTCCCGGATTGATGGAAGTGGAGGTTAAAAAGGCCTGAGGGGAGGATGAAGGGACGGACGGTCTCTCCGGGCGGCTATAAATGGAGAGCAGGACTGTTGTGGCGGCTCAGAGGAGCCGCTCATAAATGGCTGCTGTGATGTTTTAAAGGGCAAGGTAGCAGCATGGGGCGAGCGGAGACGGATAAAAATGAAAATGAATGCCGGGGCTCCTCAGAGGATCCCGAGCTCACACTGCGCTACGCAATATGAGATTCCAAATAAAGTGCTGAACTTTGCAGAATGTTTTCTATGATGTACTTCGACAGTTGAGGGGTTTGAAGCTTAACTTTTTACTCTCGACCATTTTCCTGAAAAATCATATCGAAGCAGGGAAGTCGTGTTTTTCTTCATTATTGCAAGGCTGAAAAGACACTGAAGCGAGGCAGGTTGGAAGTGAGCAAGTGTTGTTTAGCTTTACATCTGGAGGCAAAAGTGTTTGAATATGTTCAAAGCTGCCACAGATGAACTTGGCATGAAAAGGCAGCCGTTGGGGCTGCAAGCTTTTCATAGCGTTGCAGCCCGCTGTTCCCACCTGAAGCCACTCAAGTTAAAAAGTACAGCCACGTTTTCTATATTCTCATGTTTATTTTAAAATCATGTAAATTGTGTTATGATCAAAATAAAAAAAAAAATGCCCCCTGACTCAGTACAGAGGTTCTTTTCAGTTCAGGAGACTCATATAATGTCAGAGTGTGTTTGATTATCTGTTAATGTTTCTTTCAAATGTTGTTGGGTGCTTTCCTGTAGTTTCCTTGTGTTTTTTTTCTATTTTTTGTTGTTAATTTTCATTCCTGTTGTTTCCTTACTTTTAGATTAAAAGATGAAAAGGTTGATAATGAGGAAGAGGCTTTTTTCAGTCATTGTTCAGTACATGATTATTGGTTTTATGTGCATATGTTTTTGTGTTTTGTGTTTTCTGTTGTCATGATGAATAAAGTTTATTCAATTATTCAAAACACAAAAAAGAGAGATGTTCAAATCCTACTTTGGCCTCATCACTGCATGAAGTGGACATGTATGTTGGATTATTGGTTTTGTAGATTAAAAAAAAATATATATATATGCAAATTCTAGATGTTGCAAAAGTACATAAATTGCATATACATGGGTATAAAAAGATTGAATGTAATTGGTTAAATCCAAACACAGCCACATCCCCAGTTATAAGATTCAAATTCAACTGATTGAACTTAAGATTCTTATATCTACTACAAAACCAAATAGGGGTTAAAATGGTATATGAAAAAGAAAAATAGGTAACTATAGCATGGGGTTATATCTACTCCTCAGAAACTAGTTGAGTAAATAGGATATTAATGAATATGTGTAATATATATCCTTATATATCCTTTATTTGTGTCCATCTAGCATCCAATTCACAGGTACTGACTCAGGTTTTTGCTCCTCTCTGGCCACTCTGTTTACCTGATTCATAGCACCATATAATCGGGGATTTAAGGCTGCTGCAGGACTTGCAGACTCTGTCATTTTTACAGCTGGAGCCAGAGACCATAGCAACTCGTGATGCCCCTGTCTTGCTATCAGCTGGAACGTGTAAAGTCATGGTCAAACACGTCAACAAGAACAGCTCTACTTTTTATTCTGTGGCGCTCTAAACGCACTGTGGATGCATAATATTTTTGTTTAATTATTATTATGAAATATATCTTTTAATGAACGCAGATTCAACCTTGAATAACATCAGGCCTACGAGTGTGCAATCACATTAAGCATAACATGTATAAGTTACATTACGATTTTGTCATTGATTCAATGTTTTTTTTCTCTTTCCTCTTTTGAATCTGATTTGCATGACACTCCCAGCCAGACTCCCCACCCCCCATTTCCTCTTGTCTGGCTACTGTCGCTGTCTAATAAAGGCATAAAATGCCTCCATAGAATTAGATTTGCATTCTATGGAAAGTGTGTTACTTTGTCTGTAATACAACCTAATAAAAGGCATGACCCACACACACACACACGCACGCACGCACACCTGCTAATATCACACGCTTGGAAAAGGTGTCTGTGCTGTTTCTTTGCAGCAACAGAAAATGTTTTGCCAAAAGTGTTCGGAACTTGGTTACTTAAATCTATTTATAGAAGCGTGAAAGCACTCATGTTTCCAGTCTGTTATTGCGTCCACCTCCTGAATCCATCAGCTCTAATTCTCCCCGCAGGTTGCCAGACGACAGTGGTTCCTCTCTCCATCTGTCTCTGGCCTTCCTCTTTAATCCTGCCACTATCTCAGCCTTTGTTCTTCTTCATCTTCTACCTCTTAGCCCGTGTTCATGTCTTACATATAGTTTCCCTGCTGCCAACCAACTATAGTAGAGGTGAGGGCAGTATGACAGCTGTGTCACTGCTTGAAAAGGACTTTACAGCATATGGGTCTTAGTGTCTGTCTGGAAGTCCAATCACTTCAAGAATTCAATTAACTGCCAACTGTTTTTGTAATCAATTCAATGTTTCAGTTTCTCAATCAGGAATCGTGTCTTATAAGATGGTAAACTGAATATATGTTGCGGACTGTTGGCCCGGAAAAACGAAGGGTACAAATGAACAATCCGTCTAATTAATCAGGAAAGTAATCAACAGTCAGACTAACTGATGAGGAAAATAAACATTAGTCACCGCCCTGAACGCGCGCATCGCTTTTTAACCCAAAGAAGCGTCCGACAGCTGACAGCACCGGCTGACGAACGGATTCACAAGATGCTTCATTTTGTTCCGCCCGCGTCAGCTGATTGGCTGCGGGGATGGATGAACACGCTCGGGCAACACATCGGCCGTGGGTAAACCTGCTGAAAACCGGTCGGCAAACATTAACGCCGCGTCGGGCTGAAATGAGAATCCGGCCTGATTATCAGGATAACGTCAAAGAGCTGAGAACACCAGATCACACGCTTCTCGTCGGCGGTAAAACCTGCCACAATAAATTTGTAGAGTGAGAAAAGCAATGGAACACATCACAAAACAACATTATAGGACCGGGTACATTCACCAACATTGTGTGTCCACACTGGAACAAAGTAGATCTCAACACATGTGACATCATCCCTCCTCCTGTTTAACCAGAATACCTATGAACTACATACTAATAGTACTAAAAGTACTATTTATTACATTACATTTATGTGAAAAAATCAGTGAAATGGCCTTTTGAAAAGCATCCTTTTATGGTTCTTACTGCCAGCCAGACGCTGTAGCTTTTACCAAACCTCACTCTCACACAGGCCTGAACGCGGCATTTGTCTGGGACTATTTTCAGGTGCAGATTAATACACATTTAGTGCTCTACTGAGTATTTACAGCAGCGTGTGTTGTCACCCAGGGCATCAGCGTGGCTCGGTGACGTGTATTTAATTTGCTTTCAGACAACAATGGAGCTCTATGGCACCGAAGGAATAAGATATATCAGACAATACGTACTATTCATATTAAATTCTGGTCTTTTCATGAGATAAGTGAAATGTAAAAAATCATACTTTCCACAATTCTATGAAGTGAAGTTGCCTGTTAAGTGAGCTCAGCCCTGACGACGCAAGAAGGTCTCAGCACCTCTTTTATCAAGACATACCAATGTTGTTTTCTCCTGGGCTGCACAAAAGGGCCGTCTAATAACCAGTTGTCACTTAATTGGATTGTAAAGCCCAGGGCTGCTGTGTCCATGTGGTCAGCACTGTACGAGCTGCTCCTGACCAGTTGCTGGGACACCATCACAACTGTATACACGTGTTATCTACATGGTTTCATCTCCAGTGAGCTTCCTTCAAGGCCTTATCTAACCCCCGGGGCTCGTTTGCGAACTGTCATTGAGCCGTTTAGTGACCTCCTTTCATGCTGCAATTACAATAATATTGTGACAAATGAAAGAAAAAATCCGCTGCATCGAATGTCCGCGATTATCTATTATGAAATGTCACTTACTGAATTATGAGATCATCATGTTCGATGAGGCAACATTTCAATTATGTGACTTGCAGGCTCCGCGAACGTGGAAATGTCTGTTGATTCTCAAATGTTCAGGAACCGAATGTTTGCCTTTTGCTCCCCGTTCAGTTCACAGCCTGAGCTCATGTCACCGACGGCGAAGTTTAATCACATCTGATCTGCTCCGTGTTTGAAACAGCTGGAATGGCTGATAATAACCATAGTAATAGCTCCAGTGTGAGCTCTATCAAAGCCGTGTGTGTGTGTGTGTGGGAGTCTGTCTCTTTGTACATGAGCAGGCCAGATCCACTGTGCCTTTTCTTTGTGGTATTTCTGTGGGCAGCTTTCAGACAGGAAACCCGCACTGAGTGGCGTCGCTGTTACGAGGTTGGCACACGCAGAGAGAGGGAGTAATGAGAGTACTGTAATGAACCAAAGAATCCACACACACAACGCCTGAATCAGTTCACTGTGCAATCGATCAGGTAGACGAGAAGGTCAAGTTAAATATTTCTTTCCCACAGACATACTGGGGAATACATGGAATACATGGGCAGTATTTGAGGTCACATCTACATTCTAAAAATAGGAACATAAATGATTTACAGATATCTATTAATATATATTTTTGAATGTAAGGTGATATCTTATTTTGTCCAATCAATAATCCAAAAGCTTAAACCCTGGCTTTTTGATAATATGAGGTAGCCTCTTAAGATCTAGCCTTTTTTTTTTAAGGTTTTTTGGTTCAGAGAAATTGAAGCAGGAATGAAGTCAATATAGGTTGTAAACAAAGATGTCCATGTTTGACTTACTAAAACCAACATTTTTTTGCTCTCAGGAACAACTTTTCATCACAAAACTGCAACGCTAAAACCTATGTATTCCTTGGCTGCTGGTTAATTACATTAACTGCATGTTTTGAACTGTGGGAAGAAGCTGGAGAACCTGGAGAGAACCCACACACAGAGACGCAGAGAAAACATGCAAACTGCACACAGAAAGGTCCCAGAACAAGGACCTGAAACTGTGACCTTTTTGTTGTGAAGCAGCAATACTAGCCACTGCTCCACTGTGCCATCCATTACTTTTTAATCATGTAGCAATGGAAATAGAGAGAGTGGGTTGACTTCTTTCAGAATTTGATACTTAAATTAACTTATATAATTAATATACTTGTGTTTTGCATGTGTAAAAGTCACTTATATGTGCTACATAATTAAGGTAGCATTTCACATCTTTTGCTGTGGTGAGTCTCAGGATCCTCCATTGTTGGGCCTTGTAGTTTACTGGGGTTAAATTTGATGTTCTGCTTTTTCATCAGTTCATCAGTGATCAAAATGGTTGTTTTTCCTGTCAATTGATTCACTGTTCGAGCTCCTTCATTCCAATTCCATTCCAATTCCATTTCAATTCCATTTGTGAGCATAGTAATCTCATTTTTCTCACTCAGCCGTTACCCAGCACTGCTCTCCACCTGATAAAAACTTGAAACTAAATCTCCACCAACTAGTTTGTTTTTTTATCTCAGATTTTTCTTTTGATTAGCGCCCGGCTCTGACAAACCTTGCTGAATTTGGTCTTTCCGTGTGATTTGCTGATAGCCTCATTCTTGGACATAGGTTAACCCATCTCACTTATTTAATGGCAGGAAACCCTGACCTACATGGTGAATTAATACTCCGCCCAGTGGAAAAGCAGGAGGATTTAACCACATCATATATGTCTGAGAGGGTTGACATTGGTTGTTCGAGGCCTCAGAGCCTCCTGTATGACTCATTCTGATGTATTTATAAAATGCAATATGCAAAGTCAACAGGGCATTCAGAACACACTCCCGTAGAGAATGTGAAACCCCAATCACCTACAGCTATATGTATTTGTATGCATTATGCATTTCCATGTGCTTGAGTGTGTGTGTGTGTGTGTATACTGTAAGTCTGCATATTTATTGCATTTTTTAGTACATCAATTCATGTGTGGAAATGGACCTGTTCTCATCCCATTTCATTGGTGCCTTAGCAATGAAACAAATGGAGCAAATGCATTTTTTTTATCCACTTTTTTTTGCCTTTTTAAAGATAAACTCCCTGCAATCAGGCATCAACTGACTAAAACAACTACATGAAATAATCTCAAAATGTGGTTCAGTCTTTTTCCTGGAAGATTGTTTGACTCAGCAGCTTTGGCTGTCAATCACAATGTGTTGATCCAAAATAGAACATAGGACTAAATGGGCTAGTTTTTATTGAATGAACCATCTCAGCCCACAGACTCCAGCCAAAAGTAGCCAAAAGCAGGCCTATATTGTGGTGACCACTTTTTGATCCACCTCCCACGTGTTGAGATGACAAGACACATTTTGCCTAATTTTTTTCAAAAGTCGAACCAGACAGAGGTTTTTCTAAAATCTTTCTCCTATCTAGTGGCTGCGTAGAAAGCAAGGAAAGACAGTCACCACAGGGCTGCGTCTGATGTCAATCGAACCGCGCACACAATGGGTCAAGTGCAGGTTAACCTGTCAACGTCTTTGCAGCCTACGCTGCACCCAGCAGGGAAAATTGCACCGCAATCATCACCACAAATTCACCCGCTATGCAGATTTAGGCAGAATATGATGGAAACCAAGGAAGGGCAAAGAAGATTCAGCTAAAACAAAGAAGCTGGTGCAAGGCATTTCTCATTTGGTTGGAATATGATGAATCTCACAAATGAAGCATTTCGGTTAAAAGCCTGGTCTATAACCTACAATCTGCAATATAGAAATTGTATCAACCTTTTAGACATTTCTTCCTCTGTGTGGTTTTCCTTTACCTACGTGATTGTTGCAGTGATTGGTGTGAAACAATCAAAATCCCTGAAAAGGCAATTGCCTGACTGGTGCAGACAGACCCCGTGAAGCCAGCTGAATGGCCTCAGCTGCAGACATTAACAAACCGTTTAAAATCAGGAAATATGTCCAGAGAAAGGACTGTACGATCTTTCGGGAATGGTACCCGCAGAAGACACAAGCCTGCACACAAACGTGCATTCAATCCCTTCAGCAGGCCAACAGACAGCCACGGTTCGTAGAACGAAATTCTATAAGACATTTAAATTCATGCTCTGCTCATTCTTCCTTAAGTGACACTTCAACAAAGCACATTATCCACACTGCTGCGGGGTTCTTTGACATGCTGGCTATAAATGGGAGCGGAGGGCATGTGTTTCTTGGTAACCCAATAAGACACACATGGACTCACACATGGATCATTCTCTACAGAAATGAAAGGTCTGAAAGACTTTACATGTTTTTTTTTAATGTTTTGTTCCGTATAAAAATAATCTACATTATCTAAGGAGGATTTCTCCCTACATTTTGCCTTCCCAGGAAGCACTTGTCCTCTTGACTCTTTAAAATGTTCCAAACTTAGCATCTGGTTTATAGAGCGGCTCCACACAGCACGAAAAGAAACATGCACATTACTTTTAAAGATTCAAACTGGATGAAAAAAAATCATAAAAATTTCACAAAACTGGGATCCTAAAGAGATTTCTAAGCTCATTTTGAAACTCACTAGAACGTAATTCCAGTAACAAAATGTTTGCAGCTTTCTGTGATAGTACACCAACTGATTGCAAATTAACACAAAGTGCTGAACATTTTTGCAACATTTTTTGTTAAATGCCACCGCCACAATCATCAAAAAAACAGTCCTGGAAGAATTTAACACATTTAGAAATAATTGGATATAACCTAAAAAAACTGTTATAATGATATTTTTTTCTTTAAAATCATCTCCTGTGATTTGGCCACAGCTAAAATAACAATTGTAACAATGAGTTTGGGTAAATATTTTATTACCCACCACATTAGTCTGTGGTGGTGGTGGGAGAGAGGAGGATGTTGGCAAAGCTGACAACCATCATGGACAACCCCCATCACCCTCTGCATGGGGTAGTGGGTGCGCTTAGCAGCTCCTTCAGCCAGAGACTCAAACACCCTCGCTGCAAGAAGGAGCGCTTTCGCAGATCATTCATCCCGACAGCAATAAGACTCTATAACATAACATAAACATAAACCTCACTGTAGTCACTGTCACTTTTTCACTGGTCACTTTTTTCTCTTCACACACACCCTGCACCTTAAGTGTGCATTAGCTATGTATGTATACATGTGGGTATGTGCATGGATATGTATGTCCATATATATATATGCAAATATGTGTGTATGTGTATGTATGTAGGTATGTACGTGCATGTATGTATGTATATATGCCTTGCTTATGCATACTTTTTTCTTACTATTTATTAGCATTTTCTCTCCATTCTGTCGATAATGCATACTGTGTATGCGGATTAACAAATTCTGCGAATTTGTACATTGTGTTATGTTTTTTTTATTTTTTTTATAGTTTTTTTATCTTCTTCAACTTTCTTTTTCTTTTTCTTTATCTGTAACGCTGCAGTAACACACAAATTTCCTCGTTGTGGGATCAATAAAGTTTTATCTTATCTTATCTTATTATGGAGTATCAACCTTGACATCCTTCCCTCTCACTCCCTGGCAGCTAAAATCACCAGATTACAAGTTCTGTCTTCACCTGCTCTGACCCAGAAAGACACGGCGAAGAGTGCTCATTTAAATGCTGATGAATTTAAAGTGGGTTTAAATGTGATAAGGCGCATCAATTCTCCCAAAAAGCAATTGAGCGTTGACTGCACAATCGTCACAGTTAGTGACAATTGCGCCACTCAACTGTAAAGAAGACATTACCATTAGAGTCCCATCACTGATCACAGCTGCAGTTGAGATGGAAAAAAAAGACATTTGGAGATCTGTTAGTTTACTGTGTATCCTCTTTGCATTGCTAATGTACAAAGGTGTTGATCAATCAAAACAATTTCCACAAAGATTTCCTCTGACAATACTAGCACGTGATGCTTTATTGATCACCAGGAAACAGGTCAAACCATCCATGACCACAGCCAGTAGGGACATTGTAGCTGGACGGATGCTTAACAAGATGATAGCCTATTTGCCAGTCAAAGGCTAAAAATCCTCGGTCTGTGTGTCACAACCTGAATGTTTCAGGAACATTAAGCATTGACTCAGGGCAGTAGAATGGAAAAGATCTGTGTCAGCGATGATATAAATATTACATGATCAAATGATTAAAACAGCAAAAGCAGCACTCTAAGTATGTTGGGGGCATGGTTTATAGCCCACATTTCATCACACAGCATGTAAAATAACTGATTAAAAACATATAATTAAATGTGTAAAAACTCTTTAATTTTTCTTCTTCTTTTATGATGGATTTAATGGCTTTAATAAATGGTAATCTCTCCACAATGAATGAAAAAAATGTTGAATGAATCTAGGATCTTTGAATGATCAACAATAACTTTTAATTTGAAACATTTTGGCACATTTTCTTACATCACTTAATAGTCCATATTCAATGTCAGGCCCCAACATGCATGCATGCTGCGTGTAAAAGCTCTAAACTGGACCATGAATGGCTTGGATCTGGCTGTTATGACACAAACCGATTCCTGTAGCTACACATCTTAAACTGACATTCAGGGTGAGCAATGAGAAGCTTTTCACCTTTAGTGGACAAGAGGGAAAGCAACTTGTTACCGCAAAGAGTCACCAGCTCCAATGTATGACGTGTAACCAACGGATTTACATGTTTGTCCTGTAGCAAGTGACTCGTTCAAAAGCTCTTTGTGAGCTTGGTGTTTTCTGTGTCTGTAGACAACATGTCTGGATGTCCAAAGAAGACCTGTGAGTGTTTTGTCCTCGACTACTATTACCGACCTATTGGAGAGATTTTTGTACATGAGGCTGTTTCCTGTGAGTGTTTGGTACGTTTTGTGAAGTGTGAATGTTTTTTATCTCGGGTCTCGGGTCCAGCACAAACTGGTGGTTGGCTATCACGTTGTCCCACATAATCTGCACTGAATGTGTGTGTGTGTGTGTGTGTGTGCTGTAACAGGCCACCCAAGTGTGTGAGCAGTTCTCTGTGTTCACTGTACTCGATGCTGTGATGCAAGTTGATCAATATAGTTACAGATGCCTCTTCTTATTGATCCAGAATACAGAGGGTGGGGACTGGAGAGTCAAAATCAAAAGCTTCCTCAGAAGTAACCTGACAACATCACAGATCTGCAGATGAGTCAAAATCTTGACAGAAACTCACCTGGTCCTCGAAGGACAAGGCCTGGCCGACGTCACGAGGGAACCCGTCTATGACGATACCGTTAGCCTCTGGGGTCTTCATGATCTTCTGCTTGATCTCCGTTATTGTGGTCTCCTGGAAAACAAGCACCAGTGTGATTCATTTTGATTTGTTGTTACTCAGTAATAACAAAAACGTCAAAAGGTCAAAAGGGCAACAAGTGAGATTCCATCTCTCTGATGACAAACAACCAGCAAATCTGCAGGGACTTGTTGATTTCATTTGTATTGATTAAAAATCCAATTAGTCGGCTGATGGGATGTCTGGGTTTCAAAGCTCTCCACGCTCGGTCACACTTTCAAATGCCAAACAACGTCTGTCGTCACAAGATATTGCGTCTATGAGTTATGACAACCAAAAAGGTGTTATAATTTCCATTAAGAGCATGAAGGATGCGATTAGTTCTGTTGAGGTTATTGCCAGATCTATCATGGACATACATTGGTTAAAACCACTTGAACATTAATAATGAGAAGGTGATACAGAGCCATTTACAAGGAGAGTGAAAAACAATGGCAGCACACAATACAGATGATATATTTATGCAATTGCACTTTAATATCTCTGAATGCAGCAAAACGACTGTCTTGAGGGCACTTGAGGCCAGAGAGTGCCAGCATCTTTTAGCATCGCTTATTTCCCCCTGGCTGGAGGAGGTCAATGTGTTTGAATGTATTTCTCGGGGCAGAATGCATCCGACGATATGGCAGCGACGCATGAGCAACGCTCCGCTCTAAAAATAACATCTGTGGCTGCGCTGACTAAGACGGCCGTTTTAATTTCCCCTCCGCCCACAGAATGTGAGCAGTGGGCCGGCAGAGCGTGCAGAGATTAAACCTAATCTAGATTCCATCAACAGGTTAATGTATGCATGTAAGATAGAGTGAGGAAAGCTTATCTAAGAAAGGCCCCCTGATCTACCATATGGCACCATGTCACAGGAATGTCAGGCATCAAGCAGCCATCCGACACACATAAAGACACACAGATCCACCTGCAACTCAGTGATACCTAGAAAATCATCACTAGCCATCACTGTACTACGGTAAGTAGGATATTGAATCATCATCATTTTGCATCATCACTAATGGACTCACATCTATTACATAGGTTGCACTAAAGTATAATTCAGCAGAAAGCATGTTCCGTACCATTTTCATTAGGTTAGGAAGATGTTGGAGTAAGTTTAGTGCTCGTGTATTGAGGAGCGAAAGCTGATATTCTGGGTTCAGTTGCAGGAGTGGAGTCACTGCAAGGTGCCCTCTTGGGAGAATCCAAGAAGGTCGATAAAACATTACAGTGGCCTCTATGGTGCCCAATGTGCAAGACAACATAATGAAGTATATAAGTATAGATGAACTATGGTGCCCTTCCAGTGTACAAAACATAATAAAATGCCCTCTCACAACACATCATGATGATCTGCGTGCTGGTGTCCCATTGCAAATTAAAATTGTTTATTTTAGGCCTTGCCGACCAACGGGTTCAAGGAATAAGAAACCTCACTCAAAATGTCATTGACTTTTTTTTAAAGTAATATAAATACCTAAAACCCTCAGCCTTGGAACAAAATGTTGTTTACCCACACATGGGAAACATATTCTGAGCTACTCCGACCAATATTCACAGAAGGTGGTGAGAACGCTCATGTTGGAAAAGGAAAATCTGTAAAGCAAAGAGCGTCTTGCTCGCGTAACTCTCCGACGGATTGTCTGATCAAGCTCAGCTCTCTGATATAACTTGCACATTAAAATTCCATATACTTATGTAACTCGTTTCTTCCTGTACCAATGGTGCAGCCAATGTGATGAAAATATACAGGAAAAATATATGAGGTGGTATGAAGGAATTTATCATAAGCCTTAATTGACCTATCAACACAATTTAAAAACTGATATATAGATTGAGAACGACACTTTCAGCATAGATTGCAGCCTGGCTCACTCTTTGTGGATGTGGATGCATACGCTGGATGTTACAGAATCCTCATAAAATAAAATAAAATAGTATTTCTCAAGTTTCACTATACTGTTCTCATATGTTTTCAGGTGCCAGATAATATTTAATTCAATGTATAGTAAAATAATACAGGTCCACGATGATCTGTTCATAGAGACTGTGACTATCATCACAGCCAAAAGCTCTGTGACAAGTGAGGAGCTCTTGAGCTGACAAGATCAAGAATGTACTGCGTCAAGGTTTATCTGAATTTGTACATCGCGGCTGATAATCACAGAGGAAACGGAGGAGCTACTAACAAGCAAAACAACACGCTGCTTTTCTGTAATGAAAATTAGACAAATATCAGCGAGCTGTGTTGAAATTCAGCAATGGTATGAGAGGGGTTTTTTTTTGTTGAATTTTTAAAACTGGATATGTCTGAACCCATTTTTACGAGACAATTGTGGAGAAAACCACACTCTGAGGATATAAAAGCAAAAGTACTCAGTCTTTAATTTTAGACTAGACTGCCAGACATGCAAGAGTCACTTAAGAGAAGACCTGTGGGATTTCCGAGAGAACAGTAGTTCAAAAATATTCGTGTCACGTGACCTTGCAGTGAATTACAGACATACAGTACGCTTTTTTCGCATTGATCTGCAGGCTGAGGGTCTGAGAATCAGTGAAGTGGCGCTGAAGGTTCACTGCATTTTTGATCATTTGAGGCACTGAAACGCCTTCACAGCTGAGCACAGTTCAGTGCTGCAGGCTATGTAGAAACACACAGATGACAGTCGAGAAACATGATTTTTTTATGTTCTTGCCAAGAGTTAGATAGATTTATTTTATATTTTAATATACTGCAGACTAGATTCAGCAGCTTAGCATATAGACAGGAATCCGATATCTTGGATTTGTCTAAAACTAACTAAATTCACCTGTAGTTTAATTTTTTGTACCTACAGACAACAGTTGGAAACAAATGATATTCTGAATAAAAGGGAAATCAATTAAACAAATCATATGAATTTGAAAACAGTTGATAGCAATATATAGATTATGTGATTTGTAGTTAAATGGGCTCAATTTTGCCACATTTCAATTACCGGGGTCTACTTGTGAAATTATATTGCTTTTATTGTCCAAAAGTACCTAGTTGTCATGGTGTAATGCCCATTCAAACTGGAGAGCCTCTGGGTTGATCAGAGAACAAGACGTCGAGCAATGAGGGGCAGGCTACTGTTATCGTCCACTCCTGTTGTGACATCACAACCAGAGCTATATCTAAACGGTGCGTGTTCAGCCGTGTTTCAGCAGCACTACAGAGAAGGCCAGACCACAGACAGAATGGGTGGGTGGTCTCCTTACACAGTTTGTGTGTTAGCAGGAAAATCCGAGAGCTAAATATGTACACACAAGCACTGAAAAAATGTTTTATATATATATATATATCTTATAATAGATCCCCCTTTAAAGGCCTGAAGCATGAAAGATAAAAGCCTGTTTGCTGAATGGTTCTTCCTCTGTCCTTGGATATGTAAAACATGAATTTTTTATCAAAGAAACACTATTAATTTTATGAATCTGGGAAGTGGAGGGGTGCAACGTGCCTTCTTGATTCAGTGTCTGAGTGAGCAAACAACCGCAGGCGGTGCCTACTCCCTTCCCAGCCACTCATTATCGTGCAAAGAAGGATGCTAATAAGACAGATAGGTATCCCTCTCTGCAGCTCGCCTGTGATGTGGACGCTGCTAATTACTCCCTTGTTACACACAAACAGTGTGATAATGACCCGAGAGTGACTGGACACACTGGGCGCTCATTCTTCCTACTCATATTTTCCCCTGCTTTACACACACACACACACACCTGTGGTGCCAGCTCTCCGTTGGTGATGATCTTGGCGATCAGGCTCCACTTTCTGTTGCTGGTGGCGTTGTGGATCATCTTCTTCCGCAGCAGCTCGCCCACAGACATGTACTGGAAACCGTAGCGCTCGGCGATCTTCAGGCTCTGTGTTCCTTTGCCGCTGCCAGGGCCACCTGAGCACGGAGAGGGAGAGCTGTTGATGTTTTGGGAGAGATTTTGTCATGCGTGCGTGTGTTTGAGAAATGTGTCTAAGTGAGTGTGAAGCATTATGTTTGTGGGTGTATCTGCGTAGGCTCATGTGTGTCTTAGTGAGAGAACGACGTGAGACTCAGTGTGTGTGTGTGTTTGCATGTGTGTATGTGTGTGTCTCTGTGTGACTGTGTTACTGGTCTGGTTATGTATGTGGGGAGAAGGGCTTGTGAGGTGCGGATGAGAGAAACTGGTATGTGTGAACCTCCCACAATTGTTAACTAATCATCTTTTTAAAAATATATATATAATGATGGACAAAAATGTGCAGAAGAGTGACAACAGACAGAGATTCATAATCAATATTCCTTCCAAAATTAAGAAGTAAAAAGTTAGGCCCATATGGACGTGAATATACCGTTATTAGTTATGTAACACAAAGAACATTTTTACTACCAAAAAGCAATTAAAATCTCACTTCCTATGATATGCCTTCTCTAAATCTTAACAAACTGTCATGAGAGATAACAGAGACATCAGCCGCTTTACTTCATCTCTCGGCAGGAAGGAAAATTAGCACATTTTCAAAAAATATAATTTCTTTTAAATATAAACACTAGCTAGTGTGCTGACCTCCTCCGTGACAACTTGACATTGTGACTCTCGTCATAGTGAGAAAAAGAGCACAGTCAAACTAATAACTAATGATTCCCTGGGTGTGATGAAGTGAATTAGAAGTGGAGGATGTGTAGGATTAGAAAGATGCTCTAGGGGCGACCTGATAGCAGAGTGGTGCAAGGACCATACAGGAAAACGTGTTCTTAGCAACAAGTTGCCAGTTCAGACTGTCTATCTACTATGTAAATAAAGGCAATAATTAAAAAAAAAAAATCTTAAAAAAAGAAATATCCTGTAATATGTTGTTCCTGGATTATTCTAATTTGTAACCTTTGACCTCTCCAACCTCCTGCTTACACATCGCATGTCTGTCTGACTCAGATGATCAAAACATGCACCACGATCCCGGGATGAGACGACAGCTGCTGCCGTCCTGTTTTCCCGCTGAAATAGGGCACGATGTGCTCACAAAGATGTGATAAGAACTGGCTTTGTGCTGCGCGGACAAATAACTCTCAGCTGTCCGATGTCCCCCAGGTACACGCATCAAGAAAACAATATGTTGAGGCTTTTAACAGAAAGTGAGGTCATTTTCTGGCTTCATCTAAACTATTCTAGAGAGGGTTTAAATATAGCACTCTTTTTCAGCACGGCTCAACGAGTGCCACTACTCTTATTGTGCAGCTGCCAAGTTTCATTTATAAAATTAATGAATGTGTTTGACAGGTTAATGGGGGCGCATCAAGGAAATCAGATTAGGAGTGTGCGAGTGTCAGTGCCAGTGAGTGACATGCAACAAGATCTGCCAAGCTGATACTAATAGAGAGAGGCAGGGATATATTCAAATTACCAGGATAACACACTGGTGGAGTACACACACTTGTAGATTCCCATCCTGACCATGTATTTTTAGATCATTAGCGGGGCAAATATAAACATCTGCTTTACAATAAGTGGCTGAAGCGCTCATCTAAAGCTGTAAATGCATGCTGGGTACTTTGCTTGTTTTTCTATGTTTATACATAAAAGGATATTTCTGTTGTCTCATATCTAGAGGGAAAACACATGCAAGTTCAAACCAGAAAGTTCAGATGAGGACACAGTAAGTTGATTTCTGCCTCACAGTTTCCTCATTCTTGTGCTGGCTGTACAAGCTCCGCGGGTTCAACATTTGTGTTTTTGTTCGCCGCGCCGGCCCTTTACCGATGACGAGGATGACTTTGGGTCGCGGCCTGGACGGGTCGAACACCTCGTACTCCTCTATGAGCTCCGCCGTCTCCGACAGGTCCGAGTCGCTCTCGATGGAGAACTGGCTGATGGGAGGGAGGCGGTCGTAACGTCTGTATGGGAAATTGGGACTGTCGGGCAACACTGTCACAAACACACACACACAGACACACAGTGAAAGTGAAAATGAGAACGGGTTTGCCTATATAGTAAGTGTCCATAAATTACTTTTTTTTATAACAAAGTGAGGCAGAATTCCAACCTGAAGCTGAGCACCGCTGTTCTGTCTGTCTGAATCCTCATTTAATCAATCACAATGTATGAGTCTGTCAGCAGGCTGTGTGCAGTCTGTCTATCACTTTATAAGCTCAGGTGTCACATTATTTCAACCCCAATCTTTAATCAAAAAAAAAAACCCTCAGTCAGTAAATTAGAGATGAAAACATTAGTGTAATGAATCCAAGCAGAGATGAAGCTGCTTTGTACAGTTTGGTAATTATGCTGCCATCTCTGGGAATGGAACCATCGATTACGCAGCTTCAGCAACGATAACACACTTACCAAAGATAGAAATCACTGTGCCCTGCTGTTCCAAGGGAACAGAGCTGCTACAATGTACATGGTAATTAAAAATTATACAACTGAGGCTAGTATTAATCATATAATAAAAAGTTTTAGCTATGAAAGTACATGTACCATAGATAGTGTTTATCACAAAGAGATGCTTTTTTATTCATAAAGTTTAGAACAATTAGAAATAAAAACAGAAGGTCAATTATAGAGAGTAATGTCCCTCCTGTGAAACTGCAGAGATACATCTGCTCTTTTACCATTTATCTCACATAAATCTCTCCATCAGGGCGAGCAGATCCTACATTATGATGCCAGAGCAGCGATCCCTTCCAGCAAACATTTTTAAACATGACAGATCTGTGGTTCCGCTATCAGCCAAGAGGCAGAGAACACTACCTAATTAGGGTGCCGTTCCCAGGAGCTGTTAAAGTTCATACTTTCCCAGAATATGATGAGATTCCAGACAAGTCCGAATTCACCAAATGTTACTCTGACCCCGTCTCTGAGTGTGAAGGCTTCTGTTTTTATGAAAATGATAGAACAGAATACAGCAGCAACTGGATTTTGTGTGACTCCAATTGGTACATCCAATATAAACAGAAAAAAACAGCTTCAATATTATTGAGTATTCAGTTTCAAAACAGCACACAGCAATCAGCACACCTCTGCATACAAAGCATAAACACAAATAGCAATATAAAATAATATAGTCAGTGTATTGCGACGGAATATTTTTTTCTTCACGTCTGCTTCCACATCTCGTCGGGTGGCTTAATATTGTTTATTATTGTCTGTAGGCTTAAGGATGCAAATGTGCACCCCCCACGTGCACAACATTGTTCTATTTGTATTTTCTCTGCACATGTTTACATGCATCATATGCAAATATGAAATGTCACCGCCACCACGTGAGAGCTCGACCTGAGGGCTGCTCGGCCTCCTGAATGGGTTATGTCGTCTGGAATTGATAAGTTATGAATAAGGAGCTGTTAAGTACCACTGACCACTGTCTTTTACTGTGTAGTGTAACAAATCCACTGGTCAGTGAAGGCAGCACAGGAATGTAAGGCCGCCATTCAACCTGCCGTTTTCACTGTTTTGGAAGCCGCAGCAGCAAATCTGGATGTGATGAGTTCGTGGTTTCTCTGGTTTCTCAACAGTCACCTTTCTGGGAACTAAATCTAGCTGAGAGTGAAGCTGTGGTTTGATCCTCCTATCACAACACGCTCTTGTATAATCGGGAGTAGCGCAACAGTTTCAACAAGGTGCTGTGTATCTACAGCAGGCGGCTGAAGGTTCAGTAGTAATGTCTCCACCCTTTCCTGTTCAAACACTGCTGGAAAGTTGTGCACATGATGAGATAAAATACGTAAATAGAACAAGTTTCAAGAGCCTAACTTATGTCTAAACGTCCTATTTTGAGCTTTAATTTACTATCATACAAAACAAACTGAGGCTGATTGAAGTTGCTCAGCTAATCGATTGATTAACACCATGTTTCAGGTCTGATGTGTTTTGCTGTGTTCAATCAGCATTCACTAACCATTTCTGAAGAGGGACCTGCGTGATTGACCACCATTAAGAGGGGGGAGGGACTTCTTCTCCTGGCCCACAAAGGTATCCCACCGCACCTTGTCCGGCCCTCCCAGCTCCCTGGCTTTCTTCAGACAGCCCTCCAAGTAGTCGATAGGGTCATCGGGCCGGTAGTACATCAAACCCGTCAGCAGGCTCTGGGGGGAACAACGGAGGAGGCAGAATAAGAGACAGGGAGGAGATGTTTGTTCTGGCATTGGCACATTTGCTGTATTGTTCTGTGACACTGTGAGCAGCTCTGCTCTGGCTCGACTCCTCCCGGCGGAAACAAAACATCTCATTTTGTCGGATGCCCGAGGCATGAGGGACGACCTCAGGCAAACACTGAGCCGCGATGACCTGGTATTGTTATATGGTCAGAGAAGGCCAGTCGGCGCCTGTGATGAATGTGAGAACCGACTTTGTGCCAAAACTCGAGTCAAGTGTGTTTCTGTGCCATGAATGTTTCAACACAGCACCGTCCCCTGGGACTTCATCTGCAGTCTCCTCCAGAGCAGAAAGCCCCCCCCCCCCTCTGTAAACACTTTTAATGCTTATTATTGATGCTTGTGCTTATTTTGCTGCCTGATAATAAATGCTGTTTTTTAAAAGAACAGTAAAATTGCAGTGCAATTATGATGATGATGATGATAAGTCTTCACCGCTTAATTTTCCTGTAAATGCACAAACAGTGATTGCTTGCACACGTTTAGACTTCAGCCTATTTAAATAGATGAGTCTATCCACTATAAACACAAGGAAACTGACTGTTTCATTATTATACTTCTTAAAGTTCTAATGCTGTCTGTACAATAAAAAGCAAATGGTGCTTTGTAACAGTTCCAATATCCCTATAGAGACTTAATTGATAGGAAATTAGTATATGTTGTGAGTTTTATATAATCACATTTTTGCTATGCTGTTATTATGATATAATTGTAATTGTGTAATAATATGTCATAGGTATCCTTTTTTGCCCGATGTTCAAGTATTTAATTTACATTTATATAATAAATTGATGTACTTTCCAGCAGTCAATCCAATCTAACGTCAACTGAAAGCAAAGAAAGCGAGGAAAGTTGCTTCGGTTTAACGACAGTTTGACTGTTATTATGATTTCGGATACAGAATATTAGGGAAAAAACAGACATTTTTGGAAGCAGTGTGTAAAGAATCAGCGGGGCTTGACAGCTCGCATGACATCGATGAGTAGACGCGCTACATATCATGAAGACATCTTTGATGGAGACGCGCGTTTTGCAACGCATCGTTGACGGACACCATCAATGTCTGCGTAAATTACCATTAGCAGCGTCCCAATGTGTCCAGAATCAGCCCTCACCTCATCCCCACAAAGCGCATCTCTCACCTCGAACAGTTGAGGTATCTCCCGCCGTGCGAGATACTCCTTGGCATCGTTGGTATTCATCTTCTGTCGGATTTCCCGTCAAATCACAACTTGTGCGTAGCGTCTTCTTCTTCTTTGTTTTTTTTCCCTTGAGTCGTCTCTTTCAGCGCCGTAAGATGCTGGTTCTTTGGTTCACCACCGAGCTCCAGGCGGGTTTTCTCTCCTCAGCGCATTTTTTTGTTACCTTGCGCGCGGACTTTACAACTGGATTCCTGCAGGCGATGCCACCCTCCTCCTCCTCCTCCTCCTCTTCCTCCTCTTCCTCCCCGGTGATGCGGATGCTTGGCTCTACCGTTCAGTCTTCCCTCCTACAGCGCGCCCTGCTTCCACCAGCACGCACCATGTGTGCGCTTTGACGTTGGCACAGAGGTTGCGCGCTGGGAGTGCCAAAAAAAAAAATCAAAAATTAAAAAATAAGACGCCTCCACTCGGCGTCATCCTTTCACATTGCGCTTGGGAAATTGATAAGAAGCTCACATAATAATAATAATAATAATGATGACATTATATTGGTCATAAACAGGAGTTAACAACGCGTTTCTACCATTTGGTTGTCGTTACATTCTGGCACCGAGAGCATCTCACTTTCCGGAGCTTTCAAAAAAACCCTTTCGCACTTCCTCTTTATGTCTATAATCTCTAAGGTCAAAATACAAAGCTTGACATTGTGAGACAAGTTCAATGAAAAGTTTTATAATAGATAAAAATAAAATGTGACCTACATTATAACATGACCGTTACATCAACTAAAGCCCAGTGCCCTCCATACATTTGATTAAATGTTCACTGTACATTGCATAATGTTTTTACTAAATATAGATTCATGCATGTGTTTGGCTGAAGGCCAATACTTTATTTTTGACATATGCTTAAGGACATAAAAGTTTTTTTTCTCTCTACTGGTCACATGAATATGTGAGTGTTTTTTTTTTGTTGTTTTTTTAAATAGGCAGCCTAGGAATAAGCCAACTTGATTTCCTGGCATGTTCCATAGGATTGGATCATTATAGGCCACTAATCCACTTGGCAAATGGACTGCTGACTGACTTTGAGTTTTCATATATCACGCAGCAATGATTAGATCGTTGACATCCATCTGTAAGAAAGTGGGACTGTCTCCAGCTGCAAGGCATTTCATGCGTGATCAGAAATCAGTCACTGTTAAGGAAAAAACAGCCTCACGGTAAAATGCTAATTTATGGATTGAAAATGGAGCAATCATTTAATGTATTACGCAACCGAGAACTGTTTTCTAATGTGATGCACTTTGAGAAGGGCATTACTATGATGAGTTGTGCAGGCAAACGCAAAGTGATGCCGTGGGGCAAAACGCAGCAGAAGTAGTAGGCGTCCAGATTCAGCGTTGGGCAGCCTGCAGTGTGTGTGTGTATGTGGACCATGCTGAGTGCTGGTGGTCCAGTGGCCCTGCCGCTTGCTGTGCAGTGCTGTTATATTAGAATTGCATGAAGGACATGTTTTTTTCATTGCATCACCTTACCACAGGCTTCCCAAGAACATCAGCTACTACAGCACTAATATCACATGCATTATGACATCTGCTGCCTGCAATATCCATAACTTCTCATTAACAAAGCCCCCAGTAGCAGATGGATGAAATTTTAAAAATGAAGCTGCAGCATCAGTTAATGTCAAATTATTATTCTCTTTTAAGTGTACTGAGCATATCTGGCCATTTGAATGTATGCTTAAATAAACATGTAGTAAAATGCAGTGTGCTTCTAGGATTACAGCACCATGAATCTTCTAATGTGGCCAACTAGGGGGAAAAACTCTTTAATTGATTTTTGTTTAACAGTGTCAATACAAATTAGAAACATGACTGCAGGGCATTGGAAGAGGGATGCATTTGGTACAGTTGAAATCAAATAATGGTGAGCCAAGTCCAGGTAGCAAGTTTATAAAACTGCTGCTTCTCTGTATCCCATTCACTGTCCATCCAGTTACACATACCATATGCACACACTTACTGAAATGAATTGGTTCTCTGGATTTTAACCTTGAAATCAATTTGCTAATTCATCATAACACACACACACACTGCACCTTTTGATAACCACATAGAGCTGCTCACCCCCAGCAGTTCCATTAGCACAGATTCACTGAAATTAACATGATTAAAACATCATTTATCATTTCCCACTTAGTGGCCACAGCAGAGAAATGTCAAAGAAGTAGTGTCACAGAATTTCAGTGCAAACTTTTCCTTGACCCATTACAGAACCCTTCACACCGGATCCCTCTTAAGCTAAAACCAACGCCTCCACAAAGATTACATTCTCCACTGAATCTCTATTGGCAGATAGAGTGAAGCCAATTAACTTCAAACACGAAAATATCAAGGAAAGTGATTCATATATAAATGCACTTATGCAGTTTGAGAACAGGTTCATCCAGTCCCACACAAGAAAACCTCCTGACACTGTTTCCTGGATGCCAAATCAACCCACACAGTAAAAACACCCACGTCCTGCAATAAACGACATCATAGCTTTCCTAAATTGCAGCAGCACACACGTGGTCTACATTATGAAATGTCCTTGTGGTTGGGTATCTAAAGGTCTGTATTTCTGAACATAAAAATGTTATAACACACTCAAAGTATAGTATATGCTGTGGCCTGACATTATGACTCTGTACTCTTATCCCCCTCACCTTGAGGTGGTAACCCTTTGGCCTCAATGAAGAGCTAAATATGTCTTGCTTCCTTTAATTTATGGTGTATGGTTGCTGCAGACATGCACTGTTTGTGTCAGTCTTGTTTTTGTATGGCTGTGGCGACTGGATATTTATACTACTGACAATCCCGGCTACATTTTGATCTTTTCAATGCTTAATGGGCAATTAAAAGAGTCTTACATTTTTTTTTTTCTGCTTCGTTTTTCTGCTTCAGTTGACTGGTATATAAAGACAACAGCATTTAATTTATTAGTCTCTTGATTTATATATATATATATATATACATATATATATATGTATATATATATATATATATAGTGACTCTAAAAATTGAGAACATTTTTGATATTCTCCTTTTTTTCCAGTTGAAATTGATTTTCTTCTCCACGCCCTACACAACTAAGCTTTATTTTGTAAAGCATCAACCGGAAGTACTTGGTGGGCGGGGCCAGTCGTTTTTACTTCCTCGATGTGACAGCTGACCAATGCTGCACAATGAAAATACTTACTTTATTGGGTGTGTTTTCTACATACCTATTAGCGGACAGCGTTAACATCGAGGTGAGTGCTAAATATTGGCATGCACCGCTGTAATTGACGCTAATGTGTGTGTTTTCATGTGGCATTTGACCAGAAGCGCCGTTCTCGTGTTAGCCTCCTGTGCTACCATGCTAGCCAGTGCTAGCTGCTAAACACCTATTTATTCACCTTTCTTCCTTTGTTACACAGGATAGCGCAGGACAATTCTTCAACAGTGGTCACACTAATAACTGGGCAGTTCTAGTGAGTATTTGTCAATGTTTTATTTTTTCAAAAGCCTCGTTGTAACCATGCTAATACCATTACTTAGGTTAGTAGAAACATCACGGTTCCTGATCTTTTCTTTTTGTATGTGTTTAATACACAGGTGTGTACATCCAGATTTTGGTTCAACTACCGTCATGTGGCCAATACTCTGTCTGTCTATAGAAGTGTTAAGAGACTGGGCATCCCTGACAGGTAATGCTGAAACTACTATCCTGATGCTGCTATAACCTCAGCAAACACAACATCATTTTATTAATCGGGTGTCCTTCCTGATATAAGTTGTTAGTCGCTGTATATTGCAACAATTGCCTGCAACAATTCTGCTTTGACATGTTTACACAGCGTGTTGTCACGAAATAGAAGGTAGACACTGTTACTGGTATTAATCACATAATACTGGTTATTTACCTAATAGAAACAGAGTCTTAATTAATGTGATTATTACCAGCTGTGTTTGCCTACAGTTCTATTGTAGTGGAATCATATTTGCTTTGTTTCACATCACAAAAAGACAAGACATGATCAGTTGGATTCTTTATATCAGCCATAGCACAGCAAAATTATATGTTTTACTTGGTGTGTGTGTGTGTGTGTGTGGGGGGGGGGGGGGTAGACCTATGACAATTGAATCTATTGTTACTTAATTTTTAAACAGTCCATTGGAAACATACTGTGTAACCATTATACAAAAAAATAGAAATGGAAAAAATACTCAATACATGATTTCTTCAACACACAAATTTCGATATATATAGCATTTGTACTTTTTCTTATTTTCAAATTTAACAATTTTGTATCTCTGTGATTTTTTTTTCCAGCCACATAGTCCTGATGCTTGCTGATGACATGGCTTGTAACCACAGAAACCCAAAGCCCGCCACAGTGTTTAGCCATAAGAACATGGAGCTGAATGTGTACGGTGATGATGTAGAAGTGGACTACCGAGGATATGAGGTCAGTTTACATTTCACTCCTGGAGTTAAACACACACCCACAATATCACTCTGTACAAATATCTTTCCTAGCAGTTAGTCATGTTAGAGTCTTATTAAAGTAGTAAAGATTAAACACATTGCCTCCTTTAAGATCATTTTCCACTGGCTTGAGATTGCTCATCAAGGCCAAAAATAAATTGGGACAAGCTCAGATTTTGAACCCCCATATCTCATGTCCTACTTCGGGAACTTAAGCAGCTTAGAATGAATGCTTCCAGTGAAAAATAAAAAATCTATAACTGGCACATTTTGCCAAATGCTCGACAGTGGTGGTGACTCGTCTGCTTTTAAAGATCGGCCAGTATAACTCTGCTCACAAAGATGACTATTACACAAAGGTGCTTTAAGGTTTTAGAGGGAATACGGGCAACGCTGATTGTCCAGTGTTTGCTCGATCTGTTGACCAGGAAATGACTTGATGATGTCTATATCCTCAAATAGACGAGAACTGCTTTGTTTTGTTAAGGACCAAGGTAGAGCCCCCCTGGCTTATCCACTCATTATCTCAGTTTGTTTTTGAGTATTTACTCTGCTGCTCTGCTCTGTGCACCGCACTACCCAATCCGTGTTTGCTGTCACACCGTAATCATGTGCAAGAAAGATGAGGAGGGCTAACAAGGAGGAAAGCGTAATTGATTTTTTAATCTTGGATGGATCTTTTTAATTAAAAGATAAGTTTAGCAGGACACAAATATTTGTCTGTTACCTGATATTGACCCTGCTGATAGAGAAAATGTTATGTCACGTTAGTTTATCATTTCCAATTCACACTGGATTAGACAACTCTTTGTTATTGTATCCGGTTCATGCGTCAGGTGACGGTGGAGAACTTCCTGCGGGTTTTGACTGGAAGGCTGCCACCCAGCACGCCACGCTCCAAACGCCTGCTCTCTGATGACCGAAGTAACATCCTCATTTACCTTACAGGTAATTAAAAAACAAATCAATGCTCCAATACGCTGCTTTCACTTTCTTTTAAATGTCCCGTATGCTAGAAGAATACGTTTGCTTTCTGATTCTAAGAATTTTAAGTTTATAAGTACTGCCCCATGTTTCAAAGAGAAAAATCCACAGAGAAACACAGTCTTTATTCAGGAGCTAAGCCTTAAAATGAGCCTTCACGACTTCAATGAAGTTGTGATGTCACATCTATACATTAACATTAATGGTATTCCCTTGTTTTTTGTATTGAACAGCAGCAGATTCTTGACATTCTTTGCTCTTTGCTTTCATGCTTTGGCAAAATGATATTAGATTACCTAAAACCTGTGTTCTCCCACAGTTACAAAATGACTGCTTCACATTACGGTCTGTTCAGCAGGTATCGTGTGCTGTAAACAACACTGATGTATTTTAAAGATATTAGGATTAAACACTGTTCTTTTGTCTTTGTATTCTTTTCTTTATCTGAATGTTGCCATAGTCCTCAGAATTTCCTTGTCCTGCACACTGCTGCCAGCACTGTTAATGTATCCTGTTATTTTTTGTTCTTGTGTTCCTGTAGCACATGTTTGCATTATGAATCAGAAATGTATGGGTTAATAATGGCACGTGTGTGTGTGTGTGTGTGTGTTTAACAGGCCATGGTGGAAATGGCTTTCTGAAGTTCCAGGACTCAGAGGAGATCAGTAACGTAGAACTGGCTGATGCTTTTGAGCAGATGTGGCAGAAAAGAAGGTAAACAAACTTAAAATAATGTTAAAGAAGGCTTTTCACCAAACGCCAAATCTTCTATTGCAAATCTCTTTTCACTTAGTTTTCCCTGAGGGGCAGTTAGTTGTGCAGTATCACAGCGAACATATCAAGATGCCATGAAGCTTAGCAGCCTATGCATATGACCAACCTCTGAAGGAAATTCTCTGTAAGAAATACAGTACATGCATTGTTTTATTCTTTTTTCTGTGCTATAGGGAATAGGAATATATGTTGTTTTAGTACCAAAAATTTCTGATAGCTCTTAGTATACAGGGTAAATAATATCCATAATTCTTATAATATTCGGTTTGCTTACTCTCTCTAATTTGAAATGCTTTAGACAAAGTATATTCAACTTTTACTATTGCAACATTTGCTAAAAGGTGCAACTTCACAACAAGTCAAAAATCTGTATTAGTTGGTATCTAGTGGTTGGTTGTCAGTTCTCAACTCGCTGCAGTGATGTGGAGGTGTTGGCTGTGGCATCACTCTTACTGTAGGTGTAGCTACCGACACTTAATCACTGTCAGCTGCAGCCACAGACGCAGTAGATACAAAGCATAATGCTTGAGTGCTCCTCATGAAAGTCAAATTTCTACCGCCTTCTAGCTTTTGTGTGACTTCCAACAACTCCCGAGGGAAATATTTGGTTCTTTAGGTCCATGATTTTTACCAGCTAGTTGCTATTATTTTCTGGTTATCATTTGGTGTTGACTCTTGGTGCTTTTAAAAAAACTCTACAATAATCAATAAAACAAAACGGACAAAAGGGGGGGGGGTAGAGGTAAATAAAATACAATTGTAAATAAATAATTATTAATTAATATTCATAGGGGTTCTCTCTTAGTTATTCTAATAACCTATAGTATTGAAGCATTCTTATTCTTCATTTACTTCAGTGACTGACCCAATGACACAACTCCTTGTGTAACATGTAGACAGTTGCTTGTGTAAAAATAATTATCTGAGAATAATTATCTACATTTTTAAATCAGGAGTCTTACCTTTTACAAATATTTTTTGGCATATTTATCTTTTATAAATATGCCATCACATTTTCTTTTGTTTAACCAGGCAACTTTTAGGATTATTAGTAATTTTAGGAAATGATCAATAATGCAAATCTTCCCAATATCATAAAATAAATGAATTGTAAAGATTTCAACAAAAAAATAATAGCATTGTTGGTCAGTTTCAGGGGAAATGACTGTTACAGTATATTAGCACAATCTTACATGAGAGAGAAACAAACTGCTTTTATAAATAGGATTCTGGTGCTTTTTTAAATGTGCTGTGGCGTTTATTTTGTGAATCACCAGACACTAAATGAGTTGAGGCGGCTTTCTTCTCCCAGCTTATCCATTGTCCTGAAAACCTATCAATACAGCCAGTCTGGGTTCCAGCCAGGCCCCAGGCTGCTAGATAAAAGCTTAGTGACGCCAGCGTCGATGTCGATGTGATAATTGCAGCTTGAACTGCCAAATTACAGACACCATAGAGACTTTTAATTAACCACCTTAATTCAGTCAAGGGAATATAAAAATGGTATATTTGTCCAAAGGGGAAGAAGTTCTAGTGATTTTTTTTCTATTTACTTAGAGGAAAAGAGCCATGTGTGACTAAGGAAAGGAGGGAGAAAGTGTGCGTAGGTGTCTTAAGAGGGAACTGAATAGAGCTGTTAGTTTTTTTTCTTGGTCACCATAACAACTGTCATATGAAAGATGGTTAAAAGGTTGCTTGTGATACCATGTTTTATTGGGACAAATGGGCGAGTGTTATGCCAGCTGTGTATTCTCTCATCAGTTTAGATTGAGCCTGTGTATGATCTTGCTTGTGTGTGTGTGTGTGTGTGTGTGTGTGTGTGTGTGTGTGTGTGTGCTGCCACAGGTACAATGAGCTGCTCTTTATCATTGACACCTGTCAGGGCGCCTCAATGTATGAGAGGTTCTACTCTCCGAACCTCATGGCTTTGGCCAGCAGTCAAGTTGGAGAGGACTCCCTGTCGGTGAGCTTAAACAATAAATAGCATGGTTAAAATGAGAACTGTGCTTTTTTGTTATGTTTATGTTTATAACTATGCTTGAATGCAAACTCCACATCTCACCCCACCATAATAAATGTCAAGAGAAATCCTACCTGTCTTATTCTAGCATCAACCAGATTTGGCCATTGGAGTCCACCTGATGGACCGTTACACCTTCTACTTGCTGGAGTTCCTGGAAGACATCCACCCTGCAAGCAAAGCCAACATGAATGACCTGGTGAGGATATGAGAGAGCATGTGTGCCAAAAAGTCTTAAAATTAACTTTTAGGCTTTGCAGCCAGCCAGCTGATAAATAAATAAATGTGTAAGGGCCAGACAGACTATTGCACTTTGCTCCTATTACTATGCATGCCATATTAGACTTATATGCAGTTCCAAATGAATATTATTATATTATAATGTGCAAAATGAGCATAGTCTGCAAAATTAACTTGGTGTAGGTATGGATGTTGGTGTTTTATTTTTGTATAATTTATAAGGTAAACAGTAAATAAATAAATGTTACTCTATGAAATATTTGGCCATTCTGTCCTAGCCAACGGACCGGACAGTGACAGTGACTTATGGGGTTTTATACCTACAATAGTGAGACAGTATCTCTCCTGAACCGCCCTCCTCCTGACTGGTGTTACATAGTTCATGGTCCTAAAGGAGATGAAGGTCAGCTGAGCCTCGCTGGGCTCTGTACATGAAACAGAATGTCTGATACTGTGTTAAGGTTGTTGGCCTTTGACACAGGGCAGCAGAGACGGTGAGTACACTCCGCTTCGGGGCTCGGCTGCTTCTCAGCAGCATCTCCCTTTTCATCTTTTCCACTCCTGCAGAGACTCACTGGCCCCAGGTCTGAGTCCAACTACCCCACATCACCAGGGGTCTCAAACATCTCAAAATTTAAGTCAGGGACTCTAAGCTCAATCAATGTGCTCTGAGTAATGCTTATTTTTCTTTCTGATTTTTCTGTTTCCGAAGATGCACTTTATGAATCTGTGCTTTTTTGGGGGGAATTAAAGATCAATATTATGGATTTCTCTCAGATGGGCCCAGCAAGGTGTTTTTTTCCCAGACTGCAGACTTTCCTTGTGTTGAAGGAGAAATTGCATCAACCTTCACCACAAAATCCTCCACCAATCATTGGAAGATTTTGTCATTGACAGTGACATGCAGAAATGTCAAGCTCCATGCCTCTAATCTTCACACAGTGTCACATTTTAACACTCCCTCTGCAGCCCTAGTCGGCTTTTATGTAGCCAGCCATTTGTCACAGCTAGCTGTCAGTGGTATGAGAAGAAAGAGGCACAAACTGTTTAACACTGCACAGCACCATGAGTAGATAATTACCATATTTATCTACATAAATAGAGTAACTGTTTAGGCTTTGATGAGTGCATTGTGCTTCTAACTTCTTTATTTTTGTCTTTCTTTGTTTCCACAGTTCAAAGTATGTCCCAAGAGCCAGTGTGTATCCACACCAGGCCACCGTACTGACCTGTTTCTGAGGGACCCAAGAAGTGTCCTCATCACAGACTTCTTTGGCAGTGTCCGCAAAGTCGAGATCACCATGGAAACCATCAACCTGACCAATCCTGTTAAGCCATTGGAGGAGAAGTAAGCTGAAACAATTTTTCATTCCCTCTTCATTGTTGCCAACTTTGACTTTTGTCTTTTAAAAGGAGGGTTGGTGTACATATTGATTACTGGTGGTTAATAAACACGAGTGAGTAGAACTGGATTGATTCGCCAATTAATTGATGTAACTTAAATGAAATGTAAATTTTGATGTAATTTTTCACTGATTTCTGATGGTTTATAGACTAAATAATCTCAGCACTTACTTGCCAATTATTATGTCATCATGGATTGACGTTTTATCACTGATATATAATTCCCTTCTTAGATATCAGTACTTGCATAAAATAATGTATATAGTAATGAGGGAGAATCAGTGTCACTTTTATCCCTAAAGTCGAGTGATTAATAAGTGATTAACCTTAACCTTAATTTTGAGGTCATCCTCCTTTTGTCTAAATAGATGTACCATTGGCCAAATTCAGGTTTTTAGAACCCAACTACTAGACTTTGATTTCTGTTTAGACCATCTCTCATTACTCATATTGATTTCTCTACTAATTGAGTGGCTTGTGTTTGGGAGAGAAAAAGCACGCAGTCAATGTTAGTATGAGTACCCTCGAGGTGATCCAAGACCTCATTTTCAGTCGGGCCATTATGATTACTGTGGGGCCTGAAAGTACAGCATTTTTTACAGCTTCATATCATCAGGGTTTAATGCTCTATTTCACCGCACAGTGAGGGTGATAATTAGATAGTTTCCTCTGTCTGTCCTCAGGTTATATTTCAGTCACTCTCCATAAGTGGCAGCTGTGTTTCAGAAAGATCTGTGGCGCTACCATGTGGTTAACTAGACAACATGCACCCAAGTCCAATTTAAAGCATTCTGCCATTGCGTTAGGTTTATGCATGCTGTGATAAACTGGTTTTGCCACTAGATGGCTGTAGAGACACGTCCCACTCTTTATCATTAGCAACTCAAAACCTTTATGCATGATTGCATATTCTAGCTTTCTCACAGTAGCCTGTTCACTCCAGAATATTCCTATAATAAGGACAATTGTCAATAGTTTTAGGAAACACATCCTTAATGCACCAAAATGCACTGCTCCTCCTCGTCCACATATTTACTCATGGCACCAGGTATGGAATAGTTTACTATGCTCTACAAACAGTTTTGATAGACAAATAAAACTTTATTTATGATTACGCTCCCTCACTTCTATTTCCATAAGTTCAATCATTGAACCACTGGGAGGTAGTATAGTAAAAGAATCATATGCTGTTGGCCACTAATTAGTAATTAGAGGCTATTGCCATTCTGATTTTAGTCGTTGGCTGCTTTGGCCTCAGGCTAGTTAGTCATTGCACACAACTTCCCCTATTACTTTATTATTGATTAGAACCAACACATTAGGCCTGCTGTTATTGAGCTGGCTGTTGCCCTAATGAGAGGCGTTTTATCTCCAAGTCTGATGTAAGAAACTAGCAATGCTACTGATTCATTTGATGTTCTAATGGATCTAAGTTTACTGATGCACCAAAGGTCTAGTAGTGACTAGCTAATTTAAAGCATGATTTAAAAAAAGTGCAAAGATATTGAGGAGGCTAATGGTATTTCCATTTGTCATTTTGGAGTTAGTAGGCAGTTTGTTTTGTTAAATGAACTCATTGTTCTGGACAGCATTTTAAGCCTTTGGCACATTTATTTTCTTTATTTATTTATATATTGAGACTAACCCCTTGTGATAATAGCATCTCATTTTTAAGGGGGTACTAAAAAGAGGTAAAAGGAGATACAGGCATACAGCAAAGATTTTCAGAGAAGAAGGCAGCGATACACAGATGCACAGCTCATCATTTCCCACCAACCCACAGAGCCGGCTTCACCACCACACCCACCCAAACACATGGGTGGGTGTGTTTAGAGCACAGAAGTGAGTCAGCGTGAACTGGACGGCAAGACCAGGCCACCCTCCACTTCCTAAAACCACAGATAATATCCACGGATATTATCCATGGATATTATCCGTGGATAATAAACCTGACCAAGGAAGTAGAATGTATGTATATAATAAATTTTAAAAAAGTCAATATAAATAAAATATTTAAATTAAAACATATACAAGTTTTAAGATGAGAAAGTAAAGATGACCTAAATTTAATTTCCAGGAGTTTGATAAATATATATTGTATTATATATATAACATTCTATAAGAAAACCCTGACCTTCATCAAACTGGTCTTATCAAATAATTTGATAAAATATTGCACACCAACATTACATAATCAAGATAAAATAAGCAACAAAGTTAGTTTAGAAAAGTATAAGTTAAAAATAGGAACAAACTAAAAGTGTAATGCTAGCAATTGTAACTAAGTGCTAAGTAGCTGCCCACTGCTTCTAGTGTGTAGGATGTGATGGGATCAATAAAGTACAGAAACTGTGTGCATGTTTGTGTCGAAGTAATCATGGCTTCTGCAAACCCACATTTTGAATCAGTATTGTTTATCCTGTGCGGTACAATGGGGTTTTAGAGTTCTTTTTTTACTGAAAATGTCTGCCTGCTGTAGCCAGAAACAACATTATGAGTGCAGTAAGAGTGGACCAAGAGTTGGGTAATAATCCTCAAGTGGCCCCTTTCATATACGAGTGGTCATGTAATCCATTGTCATTTAATTTTTTTTTATGATAATAGCGGATTTAAATTGAGGATGAACAATTATTGTGCCGAAAGACTGTGGATAATTGAAGTGGGTGAATAATGACACACATGCTGGCTATGGATGGAGTTCATATAATTTATCAGTAGAGAGGAGACAATTATTTCTTTAATCAATTGGTCAATCAACAGAAACCTAATTGGCAATTATTCAATTGATCCTTTTAGTCAGTTGTCAAGAAAAAAAGTTTGTTTACAGGATTTTCTACTTTTTGTTACCAGACAGTGCATGATTGTAAGCTTCTCATCTAATAGCATACATATTCAGTATTTTCATACATTATCATTCAAAGAAACATAACTAAAAAATAATGGCATTGGTAAAGCTGAATATTAATGTTTCATAATGACTGCAAATGGGTTTTAGTTAGTCCTGTGTGGTACCTCTGAAACAAGCTGTTATTGAATATGGTGCTGTTTTAATCCACTTTTTCCAGCTCATTTGTCCACTCACACAAGTGGAGGGGATATTTATTGGCTACATGTGAGTGAAAGTGTGTACACCTGTCTTGTACTTATTGTCGAGCTTGTGTTCCTTCTTTTGTATTCTCTCCTCTCAACCATTTCTAAAAGGCTGTTTCTCCTCAGAACAGCCTTTTCCATTAAGTGAATTGCTCTTGATGGAGAGGACATTTTAATGGACCCCCTCAATCCTCTTCATTATACATAGGCTTAACAGTGTAATGACATTGTGTAGTTACTGACTTCCAGCCATAGGTGTGGGTTGACCAAAACATGTCTTCTTGCAGGTCACATGGCTCTCAGGATAATTACAATGATCAAATTATAGCTCAGTTGTGTATCCCATTCATTTATTAATTTAACAAGCCATGTCAATTTATGAAATGCTTGCTTCATGCAAGTAAGTGTGCACTGTGCATTTATTGTTGGAAATGAATCAACTACACAAACAATGACACACAACCGTCAGAAATCCTGACAGGTACAACATTTAACTTAAAAGTAAGCCTCCCCAGGCAACAGAAAGACTTATTTCCTATCTAAAGTTCCCCTTTTTTCAGTACTGATTAAATATCACTACCTGGATCCTTCACTTCAAAAGAAATCACACAATGGTATTTTATTCAACCTCACATGGGAAGAATAAATGCTCACAGACACACAGCCAACTCTGGGATAAAAACAGGATAATACAAAATAAATAATAAAAGTGAGCAAAAAAACTTAGGAAAGGGAGTAAAGGACTGAAAAGTGCTTTTGCTCTTTAGTCATCATTCAGGTTATGTGCCTTTGATATGGGATATGGTGTGGCTCTTGATGGCAAATCAAGTGCAGCCGTGGGATGTGATCTGAATTGTTTCACGCAGACCCTCGACCATCCTCCACAATGTTAACTCATATGTAGGCTGTAGAAATGCATTTAACTATAGCTGGTGAAGTCTTGCGATTTCATAATATCAACTGCACACAGGATCGTTCTGGAATAACCTGGGCGTGTTATTAGCTATCTGGCTGCAACTAATTATATTTTCTTTATTTTTTTTATTGGGTTGGTCTATAAAATGGTGAAAAAAATGTTAATCATCATTCCCCTAAGTCCAAAATGTAACCTTAAATGTCTTATATTGTCCCCATTGACCCCACCATCCATCATAGAAGATTAAAATAAATTCATATTTAATAAACTGGGAAGCATTTTCTGTTCAACTCAAAAGGAATAATTAATTTGATTCAACTATTAAAACAGTAGTTCCTAATAATTTGTCAAATTTCTATTCTTTTTTTGTATTAATAGTTCTTTCCTAATTACCCCCTGATTTAATGCTAGAGGGCATCAGGTGATTAAGTAGGTCATCATTTCAGAACCTGTGTTAAATGCTCCAAAAGAAGAAATGCTGTTAAAACAAATTTGCGTCAACGTGTTGTTATTCTGTTAACTTTGACAGGCCTAAAATAAACATAATGTAATTGACCAGGAGTCCTAGCGGGAGTCAACAAAAACTACATAGGCCATTAGTGGAGCAGATGTTAAAATTAATTTGTTTGAACTAAAAATGACTGTTGGAGACAGCACTGATACCAGGACAGGAACCGGGAAAGTGCAGTCACAGCCATTAGAATCAGCTAAGTGGATTGAAAAATCCTCTCCAAAAATCTCTTTATGGAAAATAAAGTGGAAAGTGGTTTGAATTGAATTAGAGTGTGTTTCTTGTGTTAGTGAAAGGACGGGGGGGCGCTGGTGAGACGTTGGTCCTCTCAGTGATACGTTTCAAGTGGCACAAAAAGCTTTGAACACATAGAAGACTCAGCAGGAGTTTTTTTTTGTCAGTGGCTGTCAGCCTGGCCTGTTTCTTCTGTCTCTGTTTCTGTGTGTCAGAGCAACCACTGCCATACTACACAGCCATGTTGAGAGGAGAGAGGGGCAGAGAAATGGAAAAGAAAAGAATAAGGACCGATTGATAGAGAGGCAAAGGCAGGAGAACAGAAACCAGAGAGAAAAATGGTGGCGCCGCTCCAGAGTGAGACCAATTTAGTCGCTCATGCGGCCAAATTTTTCAATGGTGCGACTAAAAGATATATTTTCAAGGAAAAAAAAAGAGCCAATGTGGAAAGGAAGGTTTCCCTGCACATTAGAACCAGAGCTTGATCTCCGATAATCAAGGAATCAGAGATAATGACATATACACCCACACACACATTTTATTGGTTGTGATCCAGTGATTTCTGTAGGTGTGTGCTTTGGAAAATGTGTGTGCTGCCATATTAGCTTCATTCTGGCAGAGTAGAGTTCGCTTTGGAATATGCTAGTAAAATATAACAAAAATAAACGAACCATAGACAGCTTTTTTTGTGAAATTATGGCCCACTGAGCCGTTCTAAGAACATTGCTCACAGGTTCAGTCAAATCTGGAGATGCCATCAAATAATGAGCCATTTGCCCCATCGCCTTTGGGCTGAAGCAACCTGAAGTTAAAAGAAAAGTCTACACATTCAGTGGCTTGAACAGTCCCTGTAGCCAATAGGTACAATAAAGATGGAAACATAAATGCAGTCCTTGCATTTATTGCAAGGACTGTGGCAGGACTATGGCTGGCAACAGTGTGTTTGTACATTTAGAGTGGAGACCCTCAGAAAAGGACAATTCATCTGCAAGACATGTAACATGCTGGGATAAGTGCTTCTCCTGACTGCCCGCCTTCCTGATGCTGTTCAGCAGCAGGCAACAAACCAGTCATCGGTAGAGGCTGAGACGATAACAAAATTTAACCGTGCGTATAATTTCCAGGTTTCACACAAAGTTCAAAAGTTCACTTCAGAAATAACGCTGCTTGGCTGTCAACCCCAAAAACATCTATGATCTGGCCTGCACACAATTCATTGGAGCAATGGCAGACATTAAATAAATATGTAGTGCGGACATTGCAAACAGCCCATACATGACATTTCTGATTGACGGAGATACTGCATCTTACGGCGAGGAAGACCTCTGAATATTGAAACACTTCCACACTTTAAGTTACCGGTCTTGTGCCATTTCAAAGACCTTTGTGTGTACCAGATTGGTAGTTAATCATTAAAGTAAAAACTGAACCTGTTAAACTGATATTAAATGCAATACTCAAAATAGTTGAAAAATTTGGGTGCACCCTACTTTCGTGCTGGTGCACCTAAGAAACAAAGATAGGTGTACCACAGCAACCAGGGCACAAAATGTAGTCTGGAGCCCTGGGCGAGTGAGCGACCGAGACCACCAGCGAAAAGTAAGTGAAAATAGAAAAGCAGTTGCTTCACTCAGCAAGTGGTTGGAGCAGAGCCATAGTGGCTCACTGGGGGATATGACCCGCTTTGTGAGCAGCAGTCCTGACATGAACTTTCTTTGATTAGCTAAAGACAGCCACTCTGTTAAACCTCCACTCGACTGTGACCTGACTTGACTCTGCATCATAGTAGGATGTTAAAGACAAACCGTTCAGAAAAATACTTTGAAGTACACAAACATTTGGAACCTGGGTGCTTTAGCATCTTGGATGATCTGCATTTTATGCACGCATTTAATTTTTTCATGTATGTTAATAACAAATTATAGTAATATAGCCTGAAGAGATAAGGCAATATGTGCATTTTGTTGATGGCAACTAGTAGCACAAAAGGAACAAAACCATCAATGGTTTCATCGGTCTCATAGAGAATATACAGTAGACTTTAATTAAAATACTAAAACAGGTGAAAATATATTGTTTTGGGGTTATTTTCAGCTCATGGGGATTAGTGGGTTATAAAGTATTTACCGCAGCAGCATTGTCTATGGGGAGCTGATTTGAAATTAATAACGTTGCCCGTGTCATTGTAATAAAGGAACATGTCGCCCAGTTTAATTGTGTCACTAGTTAATGTGTTTTTAATGTGTTCTTTGGACAACAATGGAGATCTTAAATCACCGGGATGTAGAAAAGTCGGTTCAATCAAATCTGAAGGGTCACAGGTTTTTAATAATCTTGGCTTACATTGACCAGTGTCTATCCATCAACCACCATGTGGTGACCTTTTTTCAGTGTCCTTGACAATCTGAATCATTAACTCACTTCATTAATATAGCTTGTAGTGGCTAAAAGAAGTTATGAATGTAATGTCTGGTGTAGAAACTAAGGTTTAAATGTTGAGTTTTGTCCTTAAAGCAGGTTATTCATCTTGTACGCTTACCTTAGAGGTCTTTTAATCTATAAAGGTTTTCCCCTGCAGTCATATTGGCAATAAATGGCAGGAAAAAACACAGGTGTTTCAGTGTTAAAAGCTCCATTTCATCCATGCAAAATAGAAGCACTCTGACTCTGACCCGACTGAACCTTCATTATTACCTGTGTTAAACTACTATTTCATGTCAATATGGCTCTCATGAAATGTTAATGTTAATTGCTGTTTCTGAAATGATGCCTCTGAGATCCAGAACACATGTAAGCTCCTTAAAAGCTTGTTAGTTGCCTTATTTTGCTTAGAATCTTATCAAGTAAAAAAAGTACTGTACTGAAGCTATACGTCATAGCTGTGTTTATTATGTCCTCACGTTTGTACAGTGACTCAGGTAATTTTGACATTTGTTTTTGGAAGAGTCTCAAGCTTGATAGAAATTCAGAATAGCTTGACATTAAGTGGCACTGTTTGTGGTGCACATATTGAGCATGTTTAATCCTCAATTTAATTCTTTTTATATTCAGCAGCTCCCCTCCTTTTTCCTTTGATGTTGTTAGCTTCCACTGTGAAGGCTTTTTTCATGGATTCATGTAGTTTGGTGGAACAGCACTAATAAAAAAACAAAACGTGTGTGTGTACATATATATATATATATATATATATATATATATATATATATATATATATATATATATATATATATATATATATATTGTGTTTGTGTGTATGTATATATATATATACAAAATATAAATATATATTTCTGTATTTCTATTTTGTGTGTAAATGTATAAACTGGCAGAGAACAAGCAAGGCGGAGCACAATGAGTGCACTGCTGTGTGATTGTGATCAAATGAGAGGCTGTGCAGAGAGATTTGCTGAGAGGCATCAACAAATACGTGCTGCTGCATCAGAGGCTGTTTACCTGTTCAACAAATCTAATGCCAACCCTGCATAAGCATTGAAGTTGAGCCTGAAGGTTGCTTTAAGTTTGAAATGCTGCATTGATGTTCACTCGGGTTTTAGAAAAACAAACTCGAGAGTGCACCACGTGTAGTTCAGGGGGCCTGGGATTTGGTAGTTCTCCAGCATTTCTAAATTCACTGCTCTAAAAAAGGAAAGTGACTGAGTTGTCCCCCCCTCCCCCACACACACCCACACACCCACACCCATTTATTTTATCCATTATTAACTGTTTTTGAGGCTAATGGTTCCACAGGATGATTTTCTTCTTTTATCTAGAAAGGAAAAATAGTTAATTTGTATTAATTTGCATTGCATATCATTGCCATGCACCTTGTCTACACACACTGCAGCAACGTCTCCAGCTTTTGTCTAGCACTATAAATGGTGGTCCACATTGCCAAAGTGCTAATTTTGGGTAAATGCTAAAAGAGTGTGTTTTGTGTGTGTGCTGTTTTCAGACCTGTGAATGAAGAGCTGCAAACAGAGACATATTCCTATGTGGACCAGTTGCCAGTGTCTGAGATCATCCATCAGGTAAGAGACCCAGATCAACACCAGGGTCCATTTAGATATTCAAAACTGCACAAACAGGTCTAAGTTCAAAAACATATGTAAGACATTTTAATATTGTTGCATTTGCAGTTCTGCTTCAGCGTAGGCAGCCATTTATTCAGACTGCTGTGGTTTTTGTTATTTGTGGTGTCCACGCTCGTCCATATTTTGGACACAAAGTTGCAACATCCACCAACAGATGTCTTTTGTGCCGTTTCCATGGAGACAGCTCTATGTGTGAAATGCAAGTGGCTTTCAGTCAGGCCAACCTTCACAAATGAACACCTTATTCCTCCTCATTCCACCTCTGGAACATGTGCTCTGAATTCAAATAGCAACTTTTGGGTCCTGTATCATTTTTGCAAGACCTTCATTATAAGCCTGTAAAAATACTATTGCTATACTCTGACTCTAACTTGAAGTTTTACTTCAATACCGAGCTAAAGAAAACACATCTACACAGTACAATATTTACTGTTTAGCATACACCCATATATATATATATATAGAGAGAGAGAGAGAGAGAAAGAGATCTCCCATGAGGTACCAATATCCTCTATTGAATACCAATATACTGCATCTGACAGAACCACATACACACCCACTTCATGCAGCAATTGTACTGCTGTGTTGCGGTTCGAAAGGAGTCACGTTTTGAGCTTCTTAGCTTTATTCTTTCTTTTTTTTTTTTTACTCCTAATGTAAACCTTTAGTGCTCTTGATTCAAGGCCATGAATCTCTTCCAAGCAGAAGCTGCTTGAAAATGTGTGTGTTATGCCCCCATGTTTTTACCTTGGAGTGTGGTTGTTCAGAAGTATAAAAGCCTTCTTTGTGTTTTTCAACAATATATTTGTACAATCTATTCAGCCATAGCATTGCTGGCCAAACTTCATGGAAGGTCACCCTCAATACCCTCCTATGGATTAGGAAAGTTAAACACAGACAAAGCGGGATATTTAACATTATGGTATTTTTATTGACTGACTGACGCCTCGTCGAACAATCCATTGGTCTGGTTTTAGTTGAATAAGGATTTTTTAGGATGGTTATTCTTTTTTTTATGCTGAATATACTATATCTTGAAGATTGATCAGTACATCTGTGGTAAGAATTTGATTGAAAGAGCCCATTATTGCATGAAAAATTTTTGTTGGCAAAATGAGCTTATTGATTCATCCCATGATTTTTAGTCAACCAATAATTTCTTTAGTCAAGGATAGCACCAACAAACAAATAAGAAAGAATACTTATAGTGGTTGCACTTTTGGATGTAGAATGGTGCTGTTACAAGAAGGATTGAGTTAAGGCTTATATTGACTTAAATTTTAAATTATTCATGTATTTGTATATAATTAATTTTATTATTTCATTTTTAACGCAGTAACTTTCAAGTAAGTTTGTGTAAATGACCCCAATGCAGTGTGTGTCATGTATTTAAAGTTTTGATACCATAAATTCTTTAATACATTTATTAAATTGCATCAAGACCCTGGCCTTTATTGCCACAAGGTCACAATAAGAAACAGGCCTCTATTTCTATTTAATCAAATACGACTACTGTCTATTTGAACCTATAAAATATAAGGTTCTTTTGTTGAGAAAAGTGCAGTTACATTACTGCTCCAAAGTTTAACCATCCTCTAAAAAATTCTCCATTTATGCTTCTTATTCTGGTTCTCGTTTTTTTCCTCTTCATCTCTCCCCATAATCAGCTCATCACTCAAAAGCCTCTACAACAAGTTCCGCAGCTACCATGGTAACAGTGTTAGCCAGTGTTTCACAGTTTGCGCCGCATTTGATATTTTAAGTACTCCGGTGGCTTTCTAATGAGCTACTCAGTCTCGTCTGTATTCAATTAATCAATCATTTAAAACCACTGGTTCTAATATAAGCAAGCCGCCTGGTTTGGAGAATGGCCTTTATTAACCCGCCAACGGGGAAAGCTGACCAATGTTGGAGACCTAGCCGCTAATGGAATACCACCATGTATATATTGTAATTTAGGGTATATTAGATTTATTATATTCGTCAAGTTCATGGAGTTGCTTTGTTTTGAAAAAAAACATGCATTGTGCATACATGAACGTTATATTGGTGACTGGGTACTGGGTACCAGTCACCTTTCTCAAATAGGTGCTACATACATATTGTGAATGTAAAGTTTATTGTCTCACTTAAAAAAATGACAAAATTGAAGGTGACCAGTGAACAGTCCTACAGTGAAAATCACCACAGGTTAATCTGTGTTGGCTCTAAATGCGTGCTGAGGTACTCTGCTTCGGATGATCAGTGATGTCAGTTTATCAGTCAGCCAGTCGGACGGAGTTTGTGCTGCTGCTGGAAATTGTTGGCTAACATCGCTGGTGTGAACAAAGGAGTCAGAGAGTTGGCCCCGAGAAATGAAGCTGACCACAGGCCTGAGTTCTGTCAGACGCCTTATTGAGTGTTGTGATGGGAAACAGGAGGGGTCCGCGCACCCAGTGGCACTCTGGGAAATTAGCTGAGGACTGGCCACGGTTTCACATCTGCGTCTGGCTGCTCACATAAGAGTGCCCCGTAAACCGTGTCTGTAATTTTCAGGACACGAGTGAACACGCAATTGAAGGATCGCACGCCCGCTCTCACAAACACACGACATTAAACCTCTGCCTTCTGCTTCTTGGCTCTTCATATTTTGGCTCATGCTCTCTTTTGCCTCCCTCGCCCCCTGTTTATCTTTATACATTTTTTTTCCATCTTTCTTGTATTTCTGTCTCCCCCAGCTCCTCTTTCTAAATGCACCCACACGTACAACACACAAACACACTCGTCAACCCGACGACCTCTGTCAGGGATTTCGATTATCGGCTAGCACTCCTGCTGGGTTGAAGATGGGAGTCCTGACAGACGGAGTCATCTCACTCCCCCCTTACCATGGTCCATCTGTAGCGCAGCATAATGACTAATGTCCATCAAGCCTATTGACAGCTCCCCTATATTTGATTTACTGTCATTTTTTGCACTGTGCTCGCTGAGATATCTTTGTTTTCATGCAGCTGTGGTAGCAGCCTTTGTTGTCGCTCCCCATCAGATGTACTCCTCCAAAGAGACAATCCTCATCCGCTAACATTTGATGTCTTAAAATCTATGTTCGTCTTCTGATGAAACTGCTATTTCATTTGCCAGTAGGCCAGACAAGAGATATAAGGCTGTGTTATATGCTGTCTATATACAAACATTGCCTCATTGCGGATGTGTGTATTTGAGGAGTTGATTAATGCGCTGTCACTGTTGCCAGTTGTCTCGCTACCACTGACAGGGTGAGTCCCCTATTCCTGCTTCCTCCTCGTCCCATCTCGCACATCTAATCACATTGCCAGTGCCTAATCACAAAATGTCCAGTTTCTGGAAATGTCTACAAGGAGCTTTTTTTTTTTCTCGCCTCTCTGGTGTATTCCCTTTTTTTTCCCTTCTTCACTGCTGTGAGTCCTGGTCTCTGGAGTCAAATTGTTATTTGTTCTTTTCCCAGCTTGGCACCGCACCATATGGCTCCAGAGAATTGAAAATGGAAACAGAGAAAATTAATGCTTCGCCTCCCTCGCATACATTGCCAAATCCCACTTTTCCCTCACTCGCTCTGCTACAATGATGCTTTTCAAAAGTGGATGTTGGGATTGTGAGGATCACAGGCCGAGCCCACACTGAAAAGCTCCCTCCTGTTAATCAATTAGAAATTGCCTTGTTGTGCTCAAAAATTACTAATGAAATCTTCTAGGAAAAAAAGCAAACATTCTCCCTGAGAGAATAATGCAACCTGTATTTCATAAATGTCAAGGCCATACAGTGGAATGTCTTGGCCGTGCAAATGAGTCCTGCTCTGTCATCTGGCTCTGCGCAGCATAGATTGCTGCTGTTTTGACCTTGGAGTGCTGGTGTTTGGCAGGGCGGTTCAGACCTCCCTCAATGTCCATTAGCATCCTGCATGGCTATGTTAATTAGCTCCGATCAATCAGATGGGTAGCCGTTAATTGATTTTACCGGCGAATTGAATACGCAACGCAAAGTGCGTGTAATGTAGGCAGACTGCTTGAGTGAAGGTCCCCGTCCTTGAATGCGGGATGTGAACGGTTCCATCAGTAAAAGTCAGTGAACACTGGCCTTTATTCCCCTTCCAGCCTTCCTCCAGTTGTTTCCATTTTCAAAAGGAAAAGCATTCTGTTCATTGCCATTTTCTTCTCGTAGAAAGAGTCCAAAACTTAGACTTGTCTGAAAGCAGATTAGAGTCAAATATTTTTGGGGCATTCATTTTTATTGAGTGGTATTCAAGTTTCATTTTCAAAGTTGTCAACATATTTGGAGCCATACAGAATATTCATTTAATAAAAAGGTTTACAACATTTTAATCATTGGTCAAACCAAGTGAGCAAATTGAAGAAGGTACTTTGAACATTGTACCTCAAATTTAAAGTTTCCATATTTTATTACTTTTTTTCTTAGCTTTTATTTAAATTTTTTTTCCATCTAATTAGAATAATGAGCTGCTCTTCTCATTGGTTGATTTACATGGCTGTAAATAGGCTGTGGCTGGTGACTGTGTATTTATGACATCACATTCTCATGGAAGTCATCACTGTGTGTGTGTGTGTGTGTGTGTGTGTCTGTGTGTGTCTGTGTGTGTGTGTGTGTGTGTTTCTTGCTTGGGAACTGCCCTATAATCAAAGTGCTATTAAAATCAGATTTTCTACTTTCTGCAATATGGGACATTTAATATCTGCAGTATGTGATATATCAGGCAGTATAAGCCTTTTGCAGTTATCGGCCTATATGTTGGCCAGTAAGTAACAATAGATGTGTGGTTTTAAATCTTTACTCATTCTTCGTCACATCGTCGATTACCATATGTAAGGAATTCTTATCAGTGGTGTTTGTTTTGAATTTTTCATTTAAAGACTAAATTTTATTTTAATTAAAATACTAGCAGTGGTTGCAAAATAGATTTATAGGTCACACTATATTTTATACAATAAACAACTGGTTGATTGATTGAAAAATAGAGACAAATAACATAATATAATCTTTAGTCGCAGCCCTATTTTCATTTCATTTATGGAAAAAGTGAAGCTACCTTTTTTTCTGACCTCATGCTACTTTACTTCTTTTAATATTTCTCTCCCTAAGTTTGCTCTTGACATATCTGCTCCTCTCCCTATGCCGGGTGTTGCTGACCTGGTTCCCTGTCACAGTCGATCCATCTCTCTGTTCCTCGAGGGTCTTGTGCTTACACGTACTTACGTGCAGAAGAAGTGAGTCACCAGTCGTGAACACCTCCACCGTTGTCACAGAGGTCAACTGTCCCCAGTGGTCACATGCTCCCAGTTGTCTGTTAGGAACATTCTTAGCCACACTTCATCCTCTCCTTGTCTTCCCGTTGTACCTGGAGGCGCCCCAACTCAGATTTTGTTATGTCACACATATTTGGTGTCAGATATTTTCTGTTGGTTTTCTCTCTTACAAAAAGCACCACTGAATAAGGCGGCAGAAATATTCCTTTATATTCTGATCTACATTAGCTGTGACTGACTGGAGATTTGGATTGTCGTGTCAAAGCTTCGCTCTAACCTTGAATACATCAGTCTCCTTTTTCCCCCCGAATCCATTTGGCATCTGGAGTTATTGCTCGCATTTTAGACCAATAAAAAAAGGAATTCAAGCAGAAACCATTAACTAATATCTGCAGTGTGAATGCAACTTTAAATTAAAAGCCCTTTGCTTCAGACCTTCCAGCCCTGATTCTGTCCAACACAATGTGTAGCCCGGAGGGCTAATGTTGGACGCGAATGCTCCGCTTTAGCATTCTGGATGGCAGCGGAGCTCTATTGATTTGGCTTGATTGAGCTGTTAAATAAATTTGGAGTCAGACGTAATCCAATTTTACTGCTGTCCTCAGTCTTCATGCATTGAAAATTGGCAGCGCCGTCGCATAACCTGGAGTTTGGATTGAAAAGGAAAAAGACTGCTCTGAGAAGACTTTTCACCTCATTTACCTGCCAAAGCAATTAATATTAATTATTCTAAGAAACCTACTGTATAATAATACCAATTTTAAATGCCATTTCATGAATTGCAGTGTTTGATTACAATACTCAGTCTTCAATCTTTTGTGAAAGTGTTGTGGTGGAAAACCTTTAAAACTGAATAGAACAACGATTTTATGATCTCAGCAAGTGTTGTATAGTATTTAGCTGTCAGTGACAAAATTTTCCTAGAAGGTAGATAATCCTTGAAGGTAAGTCCTTCTGTGTTCCGGTTTGTATAGGCACGAATCCAGCTGAACTGTACAAATGCTTGTTCAATTCAGCAAAACATTAGCAGGCCAGGTGGATGCACAGATCAGTTACTCATATTGTGCAGAGCAAATAGACACAGAGCAAATGATGGAATGCATCAGGATAAGAAGAAATATGTCTGTCTGTGCTACAGGTAACACATGATTAACATGCATACCTTGGTTATATGATGGTGACAGAACACTGAAGTGCAACCGTGAATTGTGCTGAGGTATTAAATACTGATCTGGTAGCATTAGAGAAGAAGCAGCAGCCTGGAGACCCCACACATGCTCGGGTATTAGCACCGCTATCATGAACATACTGCAGGGCGAAGGGTGCAGATCAATATTAAATCTGACAGTTTAACTTATTTTACTGACTGACAGCTGCACCTAGAAATAAATCTGTGACATTTCAACATGAACATCATTTTTTGGGCTGTTTTTTCAACTTTGATTTCACATATTTTACAGAGAAACCTAACTTTGTACTTCATACAGTTTAATGACTACTAAATAATTACAAAATTTCCTTCCATTGATTTTGTTAATACCTTTACATCTTTCTATTTGTGTCATAGTGGGAGACTGTGGTATCGGATAATAAATATTACAATTTAGAAACCTTTACCAATGACTAGCTTTTACAATTATAAAAATAATAACACCATTGTCCTGCACCCCTTCGGATGTGATTTTTATATATTGAAAAGTTTGTCATCTTTTTCCATCAACTATCAAATAGCTCAGTGTATTAATGTTATTTGGCTGCCATACTTTTGCTTTCTCACTGTAAATAAGTGGGCATCCAAATTGGACATGAGGGGAGGGCCAGAGATGCTCAAATGTGTGTGAAAGCCATTATGTACCTCATATGAATGGAGGATCAGAGTCTTATGAATGTTTTTATTACATTTCAGGTAATACCAAAAGGGAAGAGCTACAATCTTTTGTGTCTAACCCCCTTATTCACAATATCTTATGTTTGCCTGTGATAGTGGGTATCTGCCATTATAGAATAATATGAATAAATATTAGGCATACCCTAGTCATATATTCTATGTTTTCTGTCTTTTCCCAAAAATGTAGAAAATATTTTGTTCTTAAACCACTGCTGTGGAATAGTGAGAGGAACTGCAGAGGTGATACAAGATAATCTCAGGTGTTCATTTTAATTACTTTTGCTCTCTCCTCTTAATGATAAAGGCTTTGTCATCCATCTCTTGAGATCTTTATAGTTTTCAAAAGCTTATGTCTATTCAACCCACAGATCTTTTCATCCAGAGATCCAATTATGATACCAAGCTATTTCATCCTCTGTGTCTGATATACAATGGGGGTAGAAGCTAAATCTGTAGGGCAGGTATGATGGTTATGTGGAGTGGCCTCGCTCTCGAGCCGGTTAACCTTGTAACCAGAGTATTGGATGAAATCATCAATAAGCTGCAAAAGGTGCGTGACTGAGTCACCAGGGTGGGATGATGTCAAAACAATTTGTATGCCTAAAGATTGGCTATAAAATCATCCAAATGAAGGTTATGTTATGTTTGGAATGGAGTGTTGTCATAGGGTAAAGGTTTAAGTGCTAGTGTTAAAATAACTGGAGACGATGGAGAACCTTGTCTGTAAACCCAAAGCGGCTGAATTTTGATAAAGAGCCTCAATAAAATGTTGGAATGAAACTGAATTTGTTAGTGTATGAAGTATATACGTCCATTTGCTATATATACTACACAATATACACAGAATAGCTCTTAACATGACAGGAACTTGCAGGACATGACCTATCTGAATTAAAGATGACTGTTTGCATTAGTTTCTTCTCTGTTTCACTGAGGGCAGGGAGGGGAGCAGGAGAGTCAGTGAACCAGTTGAAGTACTCAAGTTACAATAAAGTGGCCTTAATGAAGAGTTCCTGTTCCAGGCATTCCAGGACCACTGAAAAAACAACTCAACAGAGTTGGGAAAAAAAGGATATTTTTTACAACACTAAATGCATAATGGTGAATTATCGTGGCCTTTTAAGCAAAAAGCGTTTTTTTTGTCTCCCCCCCCATTCCTGTAGGCAATCCTGACATTGTCAATACTTCTTTTCTCTTATTCCATCACAGCTCAGAGTGAATAGAGTGCATATAAAAACAATCTACACATTGTTAATTATAAAAAAATAGCTGCACCAAATTCCACTATGTTTAAATCTAGTTACTTACTTTAAGCACTGATTAGATGTCATACAGTGCTTTATCTACATTTTTGTGCTGAAACGTGTATAAGGGAGGTTGATGAAAGCTAATTATATAGAGGCTACAGTCCTCAATGCAGGCAGCCCAGTTAAAATCCTGCATAATTCAACATGATGTCAGTATCACAATTCTTCATTGATAACATTAATTTGATCCACATGTGCTATTTAGATCATTTTGTATAAATGGTTTTTACCGGCTGTGACATTGTAGGTAATAATGATGCTGGGCTGCGGTTTCACACCAACTTGTCCCTCCAGGGCCTGTCAACCTGTTGTTAGCCCGGCTCCAGCTCCCTCTGCAGAGTGCGTGTGAATGTATGCATGACAGATAAGGACGTATTTCCCTATAATGGCTCTCAGGCAAGCTAGAGACACAGATTTGTGGAGTACTTGTGTAACGTTGTCACTTCATTGTACATCGGCCTACTGTCGTGTGCACAGTTTTGGACTCGGAGTGACTCCAGATGCTCGCTGTGTGTTCACCCCCCTTTGCCAAGTCTTGGGGTTTTGTCTTAGTGGGACGCCTTTTCTCCCTGGTGATTTTCTGACTAGATAATGGCAGCTTGTATATATCGGGGGATAACAGAAACCTTTTAAGTGTTGTCCTCGCAGCCTATCTATAGCATTGTTGCCAGCAGAGGAGTTAGGACGATTTTTTGATTTTGAGATGCATGTTTAATATTGGTGAGATTTAAAAGTATAATCATACATAAAGTGATGATGTGGCAGCGAATGGGACAAACACAAAACAGGGGGGTGTGCTGATGAGCTTTACAACACCATTTTTGTGTGAACCTTTGTGTGAGACAGCAGATAGTGTACATAAAGCATGTAGAGATAAAGCGAGTGTGTATGTGCCCCCGCGCCTCAGTGGCTGCCTGCCTGTGTGAATGACAGAACAATCAGCGGTGGCCTCAACAGGAGAAATATACACACTATTACTAACCTGCAATCTCTCTCCTCCTTCCCTCCTCTGCCCCCCCTACCCCCCACCACAGAAACCCAAACAGAAAGACTGGCATCCTCCTGATGGCTTCATCCTGGGCCTGTGGACCCTAATCCTCCTGGTGTTTTTCAAGACTTACGGCATGAAGCACCTCAAACACATCTTCTGAGGCCTCTGGGTTGATCAGAGGTATATCGGAGGGTGTCGAGCTGAGGGAGACGGGAGCCTGCACTGAAGGGATATAGAGGGAAAGGGCTTGTTTTCCCTCAGTCAACACAACTGCTTGGTCAGATACTGTATGGTGTGATGCTACTGGTGCCTTTTTTCTCGTTTTTTCTTTTTTTTTTTAATTTAGGACAATTGCCTCCTGCTGATGAAATATCAGCACTGTTTTTAATCTTCAAGAGAAAGTGGCAAATACTTGAAAGTCCTGCATCTGATATTGGCATCAGCATGGCCATACTACAACTGGATGGCCATTTTTGACTGTGTTATGTGTTCACTTTGACAAGGTCTTCCTATGTATTTATTGTTGTGTCTGTCAAGGTTCTGTTTTGTTAAGCCATTCCATAATTTCCGATTCGAGTCCTCCAATAAGAGTTTAATTTATTTTTCGCTGCCTTTTTCCGTCAGTAGCCTTTTTGTTTTGTTTGAGAGCTACTCTCAGCATGTGCTCGGTCAGAAAGGATAATATGTGACGAGAGGCGGCTGATTGGCTCTGAGTGGGCTGTGGAGGGATTACTATTTAATGTCTCCCCTGTCCATATACATTACACCCCTTGACTGTCATATCATGCTTGTGAAGGATAACAATCCCACATAATACCACCTCGCATGATGGACCCATCCACTTTCCTATTCACCAAATTGCCCTCCCTGTGGAAACATCCATTAGCTCTCCAGCCGTGTACTCCGCTGATTGTATTCTGGGTGATGGACAGCTATTTCCCCAGCCATTCCACGTCTCGTGCCACAGCAGCAATAAGTGAGTGATAACCTAGTAAAGCCGCCGGCCGTCCCAAATGAATCTCCTCTATGCTGGGACGTGTTTTCCTCCTTTGTCCCCCCCCCCTCTCTTCTCTCAGAGTGTAACCACTCGGCATTAGGCTCATTGTTGGGGGAGTGACTGATGCTCAAAGCATATGGATTGAACCAGTGGTAGTTTATCTTTGCTCCTCCGTGTGAGGACCCACCCATTGGGCACCCGGTGCGACTTCCCCTGTTGGCTGGAGTGGAGAATAGATGGGAGTTGGAAATTAAACCATATGTATCAGAAGGCAGCTGCTGCGTCAGCCGCCATATACCTTTTCTTATGCATTATTTATGCAACACTTACTTCTTTTCCCCTTTTGCCTCTGTTTCTTATTTCCTGTAATCTTATGCCTCTTTCTTCCCTCGGAGCGAGAGCTAACTCATTTTTTCCTCGGTTGGTGAGATTTTGATGTCCTGATTAAAGATGAAACACTGAATCAAAAGAATACATTTTCTTTAATTGCCTGTTCTTTTTAAAGAAGATATTGATCTCCCTTAATTACTCTCCAATACTATTTGAAGACATTAGATCTGCTTTTACTATAATAAACCCTTGAATTTATACCTGGCTTATTTCATACCACAAAGACATCTTTTGAAAGCGGTGCCGTTGAGTTGACTTACACACCTGCTCTCTTTTTCCCCTTTCTGGAATCATTTCAAACAGTCCAGGGAGTATTTTTTATGTATTTCCTTTTCTCTACCAGTATGGTATTTCAAAAGCCAGAGCAGCCATCGGATCCGAGCCTCCGTATGCATCAGTGTATACCAGACAGGTAGCAGATGCAGTAAAAATTAAAGTCGCAGTATCTCAGTAGGATTTGTTTGCTCTGAAACCCACTTCAGAATTGACACTCTCTCTCTCTCTCTCTCTCTCTCCTCTGTGCCTCTTGTTCCTACTTCATCACTTGCAAATGGAATAGAATATACTTTGCCTTTCAATGCGGTGACGCACACGCTCCGTCTTCTGTCTCTATGATTTCCCAGTGCTAATAAAGATCAATGTCTGCTTTTCCTTCCCACCTAACCTGGATAGAAAACCAGTGACAGGACACTATTGGAGAAGGTGTCTCCAAAGAGGCTCAGAGATTTCAGGCAGATTCTTGCTCTGAATATGTCACACAGTTTGTTCAAATGACGAGCTGTGTCAGGGTTCACCAATGAATGCGCAAACATACGCTCCGTATCTTAGGAAGTGGAACAGCGTTGACATTAGCCCCTTGTGGCAGCCTGCTAAATTTGATGATTTCCGCATAAACAAACACACCCATAGGGTTTGGAGACGGTGGGTACGTGTGCTCCTGACAGGTTGTCCAATTTCCATGGAAACTCTGATTTTCCAATTGCTTGTTTGTCAGCAAGCCTTTGTAACGTCAATCATTTTACAGATTTTCATTGTAATTTCAACAGCCCAAAATGACAAACTGCTTGTTTCTCAGCAAGCTTTTGTAATGTCCGTCATCCTACGTATTTTCATTATGTTTTTAGTCGTCAAAGATTCCCATTCTCATCCGTAGCAATAGCTGCGGGATCAATCTTACTTAGTGTTGCTGGCTCTTTTGTTTTTATGTTTTAAACATTGAATAAAAGAACAAAAATTAAGAGAAGAATTCACACTCTGATGATGCTCAGACCAAGGCCCAGTAATAAATACCAGTATAAACAGCTTCGGGCCAGATTGCATTGTTTGAATTTTATTTAATACAAAGTATTAACTTTGAAAGCAAAGAGAATTTTAAATATGTTAAATCTGATAATAAATATTGAATACGATTGAAAGTTCATTTCTGCCCTTGGAAACAAGAACATGTGTAGACTGCTTTGGAAATCACAATTTTTAAAACGAAAAATGTATAATTTGAACATTCATAATAGCCATGGCAATATGAAAATCTGGTGTGGTACCAGCATGTTCATAGGTTTGATAGTGTTTATATAGGTTTTATAAAAGCTCAACTGTATAACTCATATTCTACATCACTTATAACATTATTATTATATAACCAGCTTATAAATAGCTTTTTGTAGATATAAATAGTTATAATCTGAGTCATTATCTGCAGGGTATTTAATTTCCCTTCTTCCCTTCCTTTGTATTGTCTTGATCTACAGTGTGTCTTTCCTTCAGGTGATATAGTAGCAGTATTTTCAAAGACAGCGAAAAGCTCCATCACTCAGTTATGAAGAAAGTCAGGGACCTGTTTGTAGTGCTGGGGAGTAATGCGAAGGCCTTGTAGCGGTGCCTGTCTTTCATTATTATTTCAGTATGACACAGTCTCGTGTCACAATAGACGGGCACGGAGAAATCGCAAAGATAAAAGGCAGCAGGCGTCGGTGGAGGGTATAGGTGAGTTACTGGCTGCTCTTCCTCTATAAAAGCTCTCGGTTTCATCTGCATTTCCGGCTGTTTTAAGATGAAAATACTTCAATTTCTGCTGCTAAAATTTGTACTGTTTTCAAGTACTTAATTTAGAAATGACTGAATGCACCATTGATTAAAAAGTATATTTATTTATAAGTGGAATGACATTCCATCATGTGTAAAACAAAAAGGGGGGAGGAAAAAAAACAGATTACCGTTTTGATAGTTGATCAATCAAATACACTCTGAATAACTGTAAAGTAAATATTTTTATTTTCATTTTTTCGACAAATCCTATCTGAAAATGTCACCTTGGTCTCTGGACATGTGACACTTTCATGACATCTTTCTAGTCCTAACAATTCACCAATACTGAAAACAAGAAGTATAGCTTTAAAAAAAACATCCTGTGACTTGACACATAGGTAATTAGGCAGTAACCTCAAGATACTCAAGTTCTTACCACTTGGCTAATACATACAGCACTGTAGTGCACAGCTGTTCTTAGATGAGAGTTAAAAAAAAACAAAAAAAAACAAGCGTGTATATTGGTCTCTGCTGCAGTGCAAAGTAGATAGAAACAGTAGCACCACTTCTGCACGGCTGCAGCTGTTGGCGATGTATGAAAGGCGATCGTTTCCTCGCCTCCGCCGGGGAACCGCCATGTGAGTTTTTCGAGGGCGTGAGCCCCTACAGTATGTATCTGACCCAAAGCATCGCTCCTCTCATTACTCACATTACAGAGATGAGGGCGAAATCAATACGAACTTAGCAGCGGGACGCGTCATCAAAGGTAAGCGCGCGCCTCGTCACTTCCTCCTGACTGGCACCTGATTCTTATTCATGGGGCCGGGGAGAAAGGAGGAGGAGGAGGAGGAGGAAGGGGCAGTCTACATCCAGCATGTACTCCATCAAATGAGAGGGAGCGGTCAACATAAAACACAATCTGGAGGGGAGAGAGAGAGTGACGGATCACATACTCATCAGTTTAACCAAAAAAGAAAACCCTTGTTCTTTCCTAACAGTGTAATTCTCCTGCGAGGCGATTCGGGGGCTCACAGAGGGTGAATATAGTAGGATGGATGCCGCTGCCGCATTCCTGCTCTCAATCTTAATCTCCCACTTGTCTTGTGTGACATGGCTGTGCATTTACATGGAAATCCAGCTTGTAGCTTTATAAATCGCACTATTAACCGGTGACAGGAGGTGGCAGAGCCTTATGATACATACATACGAGGGCGAGGAGGTGCGCACACATGAGACATAAACCTCCCCGGGAATGTGCCCCGCTCGTCATTCAGCCGGGAACTGCTTTACTGCGAGTTTTGACTCGGGTGACAGCGGTGAGTTTACGGCACACTCCTCTGAAAAGCAGTATAAATGAAAGACGGAGAAGTGATTCATGAATACGCTTTGATGGAGTTTGAGCCTTTGTTGCGTGACACAAGGGGGCTGAAGAATCTCATCTGAGTTGACCTACTCATTTTTGAAAAGCCACAGAAGAATGTCACATCTTAGCTTGGATATTCATTACTTCTCAAACAGCCAGATTGGCCTACACTATTAGTATTCAGCCTAGACCGTCCCCAGCATTACATTGTCTGGTTATGAGCATTTGTGACAGTGTTTTTCTCTCAATGGACTGTGAACGGTGAATCCTGCGTAGATCCGTCCTCCAACAGTGGCTTTGTGGGGGGGGCCCAAACTCAAATCTGCATCCACTGTGATCCCCCTAGTAAACATATGCAAACACACATATGCACAAAGAGCAGGAGGATCCGCCGTCAGACACGGCGTGCATGCAATGAGAGCGGAGGGTGGAAAGAAGCTGCTTTCTCGTACAACCCTCACTTCACAACTTTTTTAGTTTTGTTTTTATTTTTTTTAAAAAGAGATGAACAATTGCGAACTCCGTGAATGACGCGCACTGCTGGAGATGCAGCGGTGGAGCCGGAGAAATGTTTGTAACAAATGTCCAGCAGGATCAACGAGTCCGTTTCCTGTGTTCATCTCCTTCGTGTTTCCTCCTTTCAGTTGATTCCCCTTCACCCAGTCACGTCTTCTGGGGTACCAGGGGCGTGGCGGAGGCCCCTCCCCCCTCCTGCTGCTGCTGCTGCTGCGTCCCATTGGCCGGGAGCGGCGGGGGGCTCCAGTCCGGCTGGTAGAAGTGGATGTCAAATGTCCGCGCCCAGTTGGCGAAGACCCGCTTCTCCGTGATGAAGCGGTGGTGGCTCCCCCGCCGCCCGCGCTCATGGGATATGTACATGGCGCACTCGTCGGGCCCGCGCGGCTCGTAGTAGTGGTAGGGCACGGACTGGTGCTGGGGCTCCCTGTGGCGGCGGGGAGAGGGGGGGAGAAGAAGGACACCGATGACATTTAAAAAAAAAAACTAAAAAACGCTTTAATGAGTCACTTGACACCACAAGAAGAGGGTTCTTCATTTTCACGGCGAGGAGGGGGAAAACCGTCTCACACACAGCTAAATATAACTTGTTTTTAATTACATTTGAATGCCACCTGCAGACGAACACATGAAGCAACGCGTTTTTACAAAGCTGATGAACCGTTGCCAACAGAAAAGAAGCATCTGGTAACTGATTAAGACGTGACCTTATAGGAGACAGTAATGATACCGCGATAATTCTGCCATCTATAATTAGTCCGGCATTATTCATTTGACTTCTTTCCGCGGTGATATGTATCTGTATTTCGTTTTACAAATCTTTATTAGAATTTAAGCCTTGAAATTTACATTCAAATTGACTTTAATTACACATTTCTGCAGTACGGATACTGTTCACTCATCTACCATAAATAATTCCTCAGATGCCAGTGAAAAAGTGATTAATGCATCCCTTCGTCATTTCCTTCATTATTTATTTGTTACCATTTATCAATTCTTGATGCTATATGGCCTGTCCCAACACCTCGGGACTTGACTGCATTAGGATTTAAACAGAGGTTTACGGCTGTCAGTGTTTAATACTCTACATTTTAACAAAAATGCTTGACTAGCAAGTATGAAGCCAAGCACACAGCACTTCTGTTGATCTCTGACATGGATAATGTTCATTTAAATATGGATCCTGGTTCTGTGTACCCTGTGTAGGATAAAGATTTCTCTGTTCTGTGCAATACTCTTGGGACCATCAGATTTAGTTTATTCTTTATCACAAAGTCTCTAAAGACCATGATCAAGGACCAGAACCCTTTTTTCACGTCATCCCCTTGCTCTTTCTGCAAATATTCTAAGTGGATTAAGGGAAAAATGTCAGATAAATGGTTGAAATAAGCTTCGAAAGGAAAACACCTCACCACTGCGTTTGTACGTTTTCACAACTACTCTTATTAAAACTTGACACAGGTTCAGAAATTGTGACATAGTTGTCAGTATGGACTTCATGATGGTCCTAAACACAATAAATTAGATAGGCAAGCACTTTATAGTCAACATAACATCATCATCAGTTTAACAGGAACACCAAGTGAGGAAGATAAAATACAGATTAAAAGGGTGTGTTTCAATGAAAAATGGGAAAAAAGGATCAAAACACTGACATGTTATTAGGAATTTTAAAAAATTGATTATACTTGTTGCATCATATGTATTATGTAGTTTAAATTGTATTAATACAGGGGCGACACGGTGGAGCAGTGGGTAGCACTGTTGCCTCACAGCAAGAAGGTCGCAGGTTCAAGACCGCCTTGGGGCCTGGGTCTGGGACCTTTCTGTGTGGAGTTTGCATGTTCTCCCCGTGTCTGCGTGGGTTTTCACCGGGTACTCCGGCTTCCTCCCACAATACAAAACATGCGCAGGTTAATTGGCAAATCTAAATTGCCCATAGGTGTGAGTGTGTGTGTGAATGGTGTGTGAATGGTGTGTGTGCCCCACGATTGGCTGGCGACCATCTGGGGTGTATCCCCCTGCCTCTCGCCATAAATGCGCTGGGATAGGCTCCAGCAGACCCCTGCGACCCCGAAAGGGAATAAGCGGGATAGAAAATGGATGGACGGATGTATTAATACACCTTTCAATAGAGTGAATTTGACATGATGTTAGAAAGACACAGTCGGTGATTTCTTAGTTGGTTACAGCCAGTTAAATCTATAAGACTAAATATTATCCGATGACTGCTTGATATAATTAATTGCTTAATTGTTATCACCATGATTAAATTTCTGTCTGAAACTAAAAATAGACAATAATTCTCTAATTAATTAGAGCCAGGGACAAATATATAGTGAACATTTTACAGTCTGTTCTTTTGACTAATCTAATAAGACGTCTTCCTTGTGCAATAAAATCCTCCAATTAAAGCGGTGTCTGAGGTGGAAGAGACGTGAGCTGTAATCCTGACTGTTGTACTCTAATAATGGATGGATGATCATGTATCCCAAAGTTACATTTATACCTATCATAGATATATATTGTTCTACATACAGGGCCAGCAGCATTTTTGGGGGATTTTTCTGCAACCTTTCGTGTATTTTTGATTGAAAGAGGCTAAATCTTAGTGACCTGGTGAATGTACATTCTTAAAGTGTGCGCTGCACAGTGAATCTAGAGGGAAAGTCATTCTCGACAGTGGTTTGTTCTGAGATCTATAAAATCTGAACACAACAACAACCAAATCCTAACTTCGCTTTACTCATTCACACTCACCTGACAGCTTGCAGTCAGGCCCTTTTTCACTCTGACCTGGATTCATTTAGCTGTTTCTTGTGGTTTCACTTAACTACTAGTTACAGTTTGATTTTGTGAGACTGGGATAGTACTAACATATTCATTTCCAATTGGGACAATTATTTCGTAAGAGTAACTTTAAATCACAGCTCATTGAAAATCAGGGACAGTAAAATTGGGGGATTACATTTATTTTAGATGAGAGCACGGAGTACGTGCTTCTTAATGAGTTTAAACTGACTAATAAAACCATGAAAATTAAAATGCCACCTCACTGAGTTTAAAAATGGTCTGGAGACTTTTGTGGCAACAACCAAAAAAAAATCATGTTTTAAAGTGCATTCACAATTTGCTACTAATACTACTAAAAATGTTAAACAACCCACATTCGAACCTCTAAAATACAGTTTAATGTTGAGGATAAAACTAGATCAGATTTGATTAACAAAAACCCAACAATTTCCATAAGAAGATTATGTACATACGCACCTACTCTCATGGCAAGAAACTAATTGCGATAATGTTCTCAGAGCCTTTAATGTTCCTGTAATGAAAGCTAATCTATGCTTATGGTAACTTTAGTTCAGTGATTAGAAAGATCTATTTGATAGCTAGACAATAAATGCTACCTACTAACAAACAGTAACATTTTATTCTACACCTCAGCGGACTGAAACTCAAACTGCACAAAGTAATTTCGCCACAATTGTAGAAAAGATATGTTCATCGCCCTTAGTAATGGAGTATTGACCAACAAAACCCAAGTCCACATTTCAATGTAAAATAAAGTTTTATCTCAAAGGCAGCTCAGAAAGAAGCAGAGCCTGCGTCTGTTTAATGGTAGAGGACACAAGCAGCCGTATCCTTGGCAGCTTTCAGTAGCCAATAATCTATTTTGTGATTCAATCAATTCTTGGATGTTCTCTTTGACTTCGAGTTTGTGTTGTCTAAAAAGCATGAGGGGAAAAAATGTGCTGCGCGGATGCTTCACAACTAAACTGAAAAGATTGGAAATAACCTTGTCAGTTCGATATCCATATGCAGCCATAGCTCAGATTACACAAAACAACATAATATGTTACCGTAATTATGCAGACAACGCACAAATGTACATTACCATATGGCCATGGGACTATTCTCCCGTACGAACACCGAGTAAGTGCTTTGAACAAATCAACGATCGGCTGAGCCAGAACTTTCTTCAATTAAGCGAAGATAAAACTGCTGGTAATTGTTTTTGGAGCCAAAGAAGAATGATTAAAGGCGCTCCGCTTCAATCAATAACGTTAAACGCAAAGCGAGCCAGGAATCTTAGCGTAGGCATGGACTCAGACCTGAATTTCCACAGCCACTTAAGGATAATTGAAAAGTCAGCCTACTATCACATGAGGCATATCAGTAATTAAAAGACTAGTGGCGGCAGAGTTTGGGCAACATGCGTTTGCTGGATCCACTACTGGAAGTGTTTTTAACAGGTGTCCTCGCTAAAACCAAGCAGGTGGATCACATCACTTTGGTTCTACGGTCTGTAAACTGGCTTCCTGTCTGTCAGAGAATTGAATAAGATGTGTGTTACGTTACGAACCGTCCAGACCTCTCACCCTGTCTGGGCCCTGGACTAAACATGGAGAGGCAGCTTTCAGCTTTTCTGCTCCACACGCTTGGAAACAAACTCCCAGAAAAGTGCACTTTACTTGCAGGTTTACTGCAACTCCCACTTCTTATAAGTCACAGATGAGGACGCATTCAATCAAATTTAAGGTCTTATTCTTAGTTTTTTGCATTGCATATCGCTTTTACATCCAGTCCTACTGTTTATGTAATGCTCTTTGAATTGCCTTGTTGAAATGTGCTATACACATACGCTTTCCTTGCCTTGTTTTGAATATAGTTACAGTTTCAATCTCTCTCCTCGTGAGGCAGCTGTAGTGAGTTTTTATGAATTAATACACACTTAAAGCATCCGCATGCAACTCGGCTGTAAAACTCTTAGTGACGGTGCATATTTTTCGAGCTGATGATGATGTTTGACACCCAGATCCACTTCCTCACCTGCAGAAGTCGGGGGCGACCATGCCGTAAACATTGATCCTATCACACAGCTCAAGGGCGATGGTCATGGTGAACCAGCCGGTGCTCAGCCACGAGTTTGATATCCTCCTGCAGGAGAGAGAGAGAGAAAGAAGACAGTTCGATAGATTTCATGCGTGGAAGACCACAAGGATGAAAACTGTACAATATCTGATTTTTTTTTTTTTCTTTTGAACGTGATGAACTGGGACAGATAATCAAGAGAATCTCAGGTCGGTGTATTATGGCAGAATAAAGATTTATCTAAATCCGGGGGTCGATTTCGCTGACTGCGAGATCATTGGAGTTCCCTCGCAGCTTCATTAACATACAGATCCATCCTACATATCGACTGATATAAATGAACCCTGTCAAATAATCAAACCTTTAATCAGAAAGTAAGCTCGGTGTGCATGTAGTGCAGACAGCGGGACGACAGCAGCTGTGGATTGATCCGCACACTTTAAAGTCCACGGTTTTGGAACTATGCTCGCAAAGAAATGAGTTCAATCAGCTTTCTGATCCGCGCTGTAATGAAATAAATATTTACATTGAATTTTAAAATCTCTCTGAATCTGAATAAACACCAGTGATCTCTCTCAGGGAGATTTAACCCTTACATACTGTTCATGTTCTGACTCATAATTTGTCTCTAAACCAAACTTCTACTCTATATCCATAAGTACCTCATCAGTCATTAATAAATGTTTGATTCATATTTAACGCAGCGAGAGCAAGATTAAATAAAAAATATGGTGAAAAAACCTTTGCAATCCCATTATATTGCAGTCAAGGAGAGAATAGTTACAAATGATTTTAATAAATATGGTTCCACTTTGTACAATTGCATGTTCACATATATGTATCAACCGCACACAATGTATTTATTTATTTTAAAATCATTCAGTTTTGTATATTCTGGGTCAGTTCAATAAAAGTCGGGTAAAAACTATATATATATTGAGTATTTTTACTGCTCATAAATGTAAAAATTGTCAAATGTTCCCCTGAACAATATGTAAGGGTTAAAAAAAAATGTTAATTTATCTTCTACTTCTGAAGGAAAACTTTCACTTTAAGGTTAAAATAACAGAAGCACAGAATAAAAAAAAAAAAAAAAACATGTAATAATAGAAACTAATTTAAAACATGCTGCAATGAAAACATTCTGAAATACATAACATGGTTATCCATATATTTCTTTTGTTATTCAGATTGCAGGATAAAATCCCCAGAGGATGCACCCTGGTGACTTTGGTGATACTCTGACCTTTTCTCTACAATCAACATGAGGTTTACAATTGAATACCTTGACAATCATTATATGGATTGCTGTGAAATTTTATTACATACTAATCAACAGGAAGTTGAGTATTTTGGCAGGCTGATGTTTAGCTGAAGTCCTCTCTTTGCTTAAGTAAAGCCTCACAGAGCTGCTGGTGTTTAAACTCCAGTCTTGTTTCTATTTTGCAGCAGTGACAGAGAACCTCGTGATGTGGATCTCTGGCTGTTGGCCTGTAACCACAGTTGTAATCTGCCGTGCACCGTCATGCGGAGAGGACTATCTCTGTTCACACAAATGTTAAAAAGCCAGATGATCGCAAAAACAGTATATCACTGAAAACCCCAGCGAGATATTTATTCAGGCTTCCTCTTCCACACCTGCTCTCTCGTGGGTTTCAGTCATTCAGCTTTATAGAATATTTTAAAGCTAAAATTACAAATGTTATTGACGTCATTGTACCCGCTAAGGTGAAAATGGTCTCTGGTAAAGGAAAAAAAAATCTCCATGGAGAAATGTCACTCTGGTCAGAATAAGAAAAATGAGGATTGAAAAGCAGAACACAGATAGTGTAGGTCAATTTGGACATCTATAGATTTTGGAACTAGAAAGCCTTGTTTGTGATTTGCATTTAATTTGAAATTGCCTCCTTCTTCCCTTACACGTTCTGAAAATGAGCCGAGCAGCCAATGCCTCCATATCAGCTGCAGGACATGTGTTGTATCCTCCTGAATCTATTTTAATACCATGACACAGTTCGATCGTATCAAGCAGAAAAACCTGGGAGGACATTATACAACATCTGAAATCCTCCTGTTGTCTGGAGATTCTGCCTACAGCTTCTCAAAAAATACATTTTTGTCTTTTTATGTTTTATATAAAGCACTTTGAATCGCCTTGTTGAAAAAAAAACTGCCTTGCCTTGCAGGTTTTTTTTTTTTTCCCATGGTCCGAATCATAAATCAATTTGGGTTATAAGTTAGGTTCTGCTTTATATTTGTTCTTGTCCCAACACACGCGCCGCGTGAACATATTCAAGCGAGCACTGTATAAGCTTATATAACAGGTTTACAATGAAAAATTCAGCGAGGATAAATGTAAAACCTCGGGGTGAATCGGGGCACAAACCTCCCTGCTTCCGTGACTGGGATTGTGACTGGCGACCAGTGATGGATTCATGCATCGGTTATCACTCTCTGGATATATTAAACAGGATGTAAAGGTCACTGGATGGATAGAAATGACTTTTGCAACCTTTATTGTAATTGTTCCAACAGGGGTAATTTTCTAGTGTGAAATTGCAGTGTGCCAGCACTGAGCTACGACTCTGAGGTTATGAGGGAAAAAATAAGTCAAAGTCACAAAATCAGTTTCTTATTTGTTGACTCATGCTATAACCTTCTGAGCAGTAAACTTATTCACACATGATAAGCAACTACTATGGTAGAGGAATCTGATATATGGAATGTCGTATGAATCATCATGAGGGCAAGAATAGCAAAAATGTACATGATATAATAATGTACTGCGCTGCAAGTATAGCACTAGTATGGGGAATATGGAATAAAGTATTAGTCGAAATATAAAATGTAGGAGGGCCAATGAATATGTACGTTAAATTGTGGCAGCGTTTATTGAAAGTACATAGAAAGTGAGTGGGGCATACATCGACGTAATAACATAGCCAACGTGATCATTAATGTTGGTTCTGGTTGAGGAGGCTGATGGCCTGCAGGAAACAGGGAGTGTGTTAGTGAGTGCATGGATGCACCGGTACACACGTCTACTAGACAGCAGCAATGGGAGCGGCCCGTGGCCTCGTCGGCTCTGCTCATTAGTGGTTTTCCGTGCTTTCCGAAGGCATTGTGTGCGATAGACGCTCTGCGTCAGGGGCCGGTCCTCACCAGCCTCTAGAGGGCCTTACAATCGGCAGCTGAACCAGGCAGTGATGCAGCAAGGGTTGAGTTTTAGCAGACACGCTTTACGTCCTGAGCCTCCTCAGGGAGAACAGGCGCTTTGGGATAGTTTTTTTTTTTTCTGAGGAAACCAATTTCCTGGACCACGGGAGGTCATCCTTGAACATCCAAGTTGAACAACTTGAATCCAGAAACACTCACCATCAATGTGTATGGGGGATACACATATATATATATATATATATATATATATATATATATATATATATATATATATATATATATATATATATATATATATATATATATATATATATATATATATATTTTTTTTTTTTTTACAATTTACAAATCGACTGGCTCAAAGGGACTAGAGAGAAAAAAAATAATTTATGTTACAATTCCAGTCCAGTGTTAGCCCATATTTTCAGACCTCTCTGCTTAGTTACATAGTAGAAAGATGTTGTTAAAAGTGGCAAGTAAAACTATTTACATTTTAGTTGGTAAGTACAGGAAAACCTTTTACTACTACTACTACATTCTTTCTGCAAAAAAATAAATAATAATAATACTAAATGAGAGCTGTGGACCTGAGACATGAACTTGACTTGACAAGACTTTTGTTGCACCAAGACCAAGTTTGTTCCAGATATGTGGAGCGTAAAACTGATCCATATTTAGTTTTGACTCTGAGCAGAAAGCAGACCTGACCCACATGATCTGAGAGCAGCAGCAGCAGAAATCTACAGAGCCTCGTCAAAGTGTTTCGCCTCCTTGAACTTTTGACCTTGTGCCACATTTCAGGCTTCAGAAATGAAGGTATAAAATAGGATTGTTTTTTCATGAAGAATCCACACTAAGTGGGACATAATCATGACGTGAAATGAAATGTATATGATATTTTAAACATTTTTAAACATATTTAAAATATATTTTAAATATGAACCTAAAAGTGAAGCATGAGTGTGAGCGACCGACATGGTCTCTCAACAAAAGGGATCAGGGCAACCAGAAGAAGAAGCGGAGACAGGAGGCAAAGGAACTCAGTTTTATCATAAAACAAGGCGGTTTATTGACGGTGGTACATAAACAACAACACAGCATATGCTTACGCTAGCATCGCAGTCCACCTCTCAGCAGGTGGACCAAACCGGCAGTCCCGGGGGGAACTCTATCTCTCGGCTATCCAGTTCCCCCCTTATAAACAGGTGAGAAGGGGAGGGGCCATCACCTTCTCACACTTCCCTCCCCTTCTGGAGTCTCGCCAACTGGGTGGCGAGACAAAAGTCCGCGACTGTGGTCTATGTCCCGGGGCCCGCTCGACCACTCTCCGTTTCCGGTCGTAGCCCTGCCATTGTCCTGCTGCGTCCTGCTGGCACTTCCGTCGGCACTTCCGCCGGCACTTCCGCTGGCACTTCCGCCGACCGTCTCCGCCGGCACTTCCGCCGACCGTCTCCACCGGCACTTCCGCCGACCGTCACCACCGGCACTTTCGCCGACTGTCTCCGCCCGCACTTTCCTCGACCGTCTCCGCCCGCACCTTCGCCGACACCCTTGCCGACACTCTCGCTTACACTCTCGCCGACACTCTCGCCGACACTTTCGCCGACACCGCCGCCGATCCTCTCGGTACCACGTTAGCCCGCGAGTTCCACCTCCTCTCCCCAGCTTCTCAGGCGGCGCCACAGATCCCACCGCTGCCACCAAATGTGAGCGACCGACGTGGTCTCCCAACAAAAGGGATCAGGGCAACCAGAAGAAGAAGTGGAGACAGGAGGCAAAGGAACTCAGTTTTATCATAAAACAAGGCGGTTTATTGACGGTGGTACATAAACAACAACACAGCATATGCTTACGCTAGCATCGCGGTCCACTCTCAGCAGGTGGACCAAACCGGCAGTCCCACACGTCGCGCCTCCTGTGTGCCACCCGCAAACATGTCCGGGGGGAACTCTATCTCTCGGCTATCCAGTTCCCCCCTTATAAACAGGTGAGAAGGGGAGGGGCCATCACCTTCTCACAATGAGGTAACTCGTTTCCTGAGTTGTTACTTTGTAGAACCACCTTTTGCTGCGTTTACAGCTACAAGTCTTTTGGGGTTTGTCTCTATCAGTTTTGCTAGTAGGGTTAGATGAAGAGTGAACAGCAGCTTTCAGATCTTTTTACAGAGTCTTAATTGGATTCAGGCCTGGACTCTGACTTGTCTTTCGGGACATGTTTAGTTAGCAGCAGGATGCTTCTATATTGTAGGGAGGAGTACTAAAACAACTCTGTGCTGACCTTTCTTGTCTGGGAGATAACTGTGATTCATCCTCACCCATAGGTAAGTAACGTTTTTGTAATTATGTAGGTCTACATAATTTAAAGTGAAATCAAAGCTCCTCATCCATAGTGAATTGATGTAAAACGATGACTGAAACCGTAACTTCAGGTCTGGGTCAGCACATTATGACTTTTTAAAGTTATAGTACTTTAAAAATATGATCTGCAGTGACCACGATGTATTCTGTTTTGGATTTAAAACTGGATATTTTATTTTGTACTTGTGTCCAACTTCCTGCCCTGCACAACTTGCCTTATGCTGAATTGCTGCGACGTGCTGCAGCATCCAGCCAAAACAGAAGCTGTGTATCTGCTCTGGAGGCCTCTGGACCACCAGAGCCGATCCACAGCCGTTCCACAGTAGCTGGAAGTACAAGCAGTGGTCATAATGGAAGCAGATCAGCTCCCGTACGGATCTGCAAGCATTCGCACTTGATCCACTTTTGCGTTTGACAGCGTTGTCAGTCAAACTAGAAACAGCGTTACAGCTACAACTGATGCATTGACATGTTTTTCCAACTTTTTGCTGTAACTTCTAATAGGTGTTTTTTATGGCTTGGTTTGTTGTTTCTAACATCACAAATTGATGCTTACTTCATATCATTTTTCTTTGGCTCCGGAAACAATTACTTCAGTTTTATCTTTGTTTAATTGAAAAAAGTTGTGCTGCATCCAAACATTGATTTATGGAGTGTACACAGCATTTCTACGCTAAGACAAGAATCTCCAGTCACGACAGCTGCTCTGTGAGGTTGCGGGCCTACTTATAGAAACATAGTGCTTTGAGCAAAATGCTAACGTCAGCCTTCTAATGTAACATGCTTGAAATAGAAAAAAAAAAAAACTACGGCTGAGGCTAATGGGAGAGTCATTAGTTTTCGGGGTACTTGAATGAGCGGAATTTTAAAAAGAACATTTTCATTAAATGGGGATCAACAGAGTCATTAGTGTTTAGCCTCTGGGCCCTGAGAACATCTGTACCAAATTTCAGAGCAATCTAATTTTAGTCTATAGCATAGTAGACAGGCGTAGTTTACCCCAGAGCCACACCACTGGATGAACCATTTAACACATTACAAACAAGACGTTAAATGCCTGAGAATCACTGAGTTTCCTTTGCCTCTTTTTTTTTAAGTCATCATATATATTTATTATTTCATATGACTGAATTTTGAGCAGCCAGATGTTGAACCTGCAGTTTTAGGAGCAGATTTATTGGACATGTCTCTTAGCTCTGGTCCTGCAACTATCAGAAACGGTCTTAATGTTTCTCGTCTGTTCCCACGTACAGTTACATATCGTTACGTTACGTATGTTTTTTTTTCTTTCACAAGATTAAGAAACAAAGCCTGATATGGAAGATGTTTGCTCTTTCTTTCCCTTTTTTTGTCTGACAGAGACCAGTGTAGGGGGAAAAATGTCAAGTAGAAATTTTCAAATAAAACCCTGTTGAGCATTTGGGGATGGTGAGAAAGAAAAACAACTTTCTGGTGCTATTATTATAAAGAGGAAACAAAAATCAATCCAGTGGCTTATTCAATTTCAAAATTAAAAGCTCTGATTAACAGCTTAAGCTTTTTGCAATAAGCTGTTAATCAGAAAGATTTGAGATTTGTTTTTACCCATCAGAAGAACAACATCACACTCCTCTTCTACCCCTCCATCATTTCATACCATTTCTCACTGTTTTTTTTTACTGTTGCCCGACAACCCAAACCCACTGAATCAATCAGTCTGTGTTGATTCGGTCCTGCTGAGTGGCAGTGTGATGAATAGGGATGATGCACTTTTGTCCGATTCATCTTTATTAGTCTGTCCATGTGACAAACAACAGTGTGGTCCCAAAGTGACGCTATCGTGGCTGAAGCACAGACTCCTCATTTCCCTTTAATTAAGGCAGGACCCAGGTTGTCTGGAACATGTTGATTTGCTGTGATATGCAAACATAAACAGCCCCTGGGCTTTAATATGACAACAGCCCGGTCCCTCTAATGCACCACACACACACACACACACACACCCCTGGGGGGAAATGAAAACATTATGTCATCTTAAAAAAGCTGCGGTGGATGTGTGGAGGTTTTAGTCAGGAGGCATACAGCTGACCTTAGCTAAGAAGTCTTCCTCACTTCCTGATTTATGATCACACTGATGAATAATGTGGCGTGAAATGTCAAGCCCCTAACTCTGATGGCTGTCTTTAAAAAGTCTTTAAAAAGACGGGATTCAAGCTGTGTGCGATAAACCAATTTTGCTTGGTGACGGAAAACTGCGTGACTCACCGTGTTTGCACAGTTTGCTATTATAAATCTAGCAATTAAAGTATAACTCATGTATGCGTTGACCTTTGAGTTTTAAAATCTTAATTCTATTAAAAGAAGTAAAAAGTGAAAATACGAGACTTCCATCTAATAAAGAAGATAGATTAAAGACAATGGTGCTTGATACAAGAGAACAAGTTGATTTCACTGGTGTAGCGTTTTATTCCCTTTTGGGGAAAATAATATCACAAAATGTAATATTTAATTAAATTATTCTTATTGGGGTTGTATGACTCTAACTGGGAAAACTTCTCTGCATGTTTTTATTGCTGTATTTGTTTCTAAAGAGACAATGTGTTGTCATTGAGTTTATTATAATATATAATTATATATTATATAATATAATACTTATGCAACTGCTGAGGGGGCAAAGGTCGCCAGAAGATGTGATTAGGCATAATTAGTTAACACAACCTGTATTTATGCACTCTTACATGTAAATGAAGCACATCAGAGAAAAGAGGGCAATTGTATTGTCATGGTTTTTTGGCTGTGTGAGGTTCCAAGTGATTTCAGCTTCGCTCACTGGAAACACCAGCAGGCGCATATGGTGTGACTGCCGTACCTGATGGCTGCACCCCAGGGGTTCTGTGTCCGGCTCCAGACAGTTCTGGATTCATATTAATATGCACATATATTATTAGCTCCATTTACCAATGTGACCTCTTGATTGTTACCATTATAAATATATATGTATAGTGAGTACACCCCTCACATTTTTGTAAATATTTTATCATATCTTTTCATGGGAGAACACTAGCCTGACCTCATTTCCTAGACCTCATATCAATGTACATTGGTATGAGGCCTGGGAACCATCCGTTCATCTGTTCGTATGAGAGACGTGGTTTCTGAAAGCCCATTGGGTGCTACAAATGTCTGTCATATATTTATAGCCAATCCTTCTATGGTGCCTTCATGGAGCGTATGCCCCTCCATTTCATGTCCCACAGGTTCCCAGTAGGGTTTTAGGTCCAGAGACATGTTGGACAGACCATCACCTTTACCCTCAGTGTCTTTATCTTGGAGGTGAGTCTGGGGTCATTATCATGGTGGACTACTGCTCCCTGGCCCTGTTTCTGAAGGGAGGGTTTCATGCTCTGAATGAGTATGTCAGTATTCAGTAACTGTGGAAGGTGGAGGAGCACACGGTGTGTAACCTCCAGCAGCTCCACCATGGCTCCGTGGAGTGTTAACATTTTATTTATATGCTAGGAGAGGTCCATGTGCAATACAAAATAAAGCTGGTCACAAGCTTCTGTCTGGTATAAGCAGTGACTTCCAGGAATAGAGAATCCATTTTAGATGGAATAAAGAACAGGCCACACACACACACACACACACACACACACACACACTAGTGCACACCGCTTGCTATTTGTTTGGATCAGGAGGTTGATTCTTACACACTTTAAGATGCAGCTCATATACCAGAACAAACCTGGTTGAATTCAAGCTGGAAGTCTTTTGTTGCACGTTCCTCTCTGCTCCCCCCCCCTATGTTTCCTGTCTGTCGCTATCTAATAGAGTCAAATATACCTCCCTGAAATGAAAACCAACAAACAAAAAACAAAAGAGGTCTGGTGCTGGTTTCTCTTGATCCATTTCATCCTGTAAAGCTCCTGTTGCGATCCATCCTCTCAGGCCTGTTTATTCTCTGCTGTAGCAGCTGTTGCATCGTTCTCTGCTGCACAGCTGGCCTGCTGACGCTTTGCTCTTTTCCTTTTTTCCCTGTCCTTTTTTTTTTTTTACCATAAGTCACCACAGGATAATTTAATGAACTGCCAGGCATCAGCCGGCCCGGTAGACCTTTCCAAGCTCTAATATCAATGTCCATTTTGTCAGCGCTCCTGTAGCGAATTCGACGGTCTGTTAATGAGAAATATGATCTTCTGGTAAGTGAGCAGTCTCTCACTACCAGGCCAAAATCATCCTGCTCCAGCAAAACTAACCCTCAACTCGGCCCAAATGGATCCAGTAGAAAACTAACAGTGCACAGAATGGGGAAAAAAAGGATTTTTAAAAGCTAATTAGTCTTTAATCAGCAGTTTAGGCTCATTCTGACCCAGGAGTTTAACACAGAGCTTGCAGAGGGACACCTGTTTTTCCTGTGTTATTAAAATGGGGGAATGTGGCAGCACTCCGTACGCTTTAAATTACCTTTACCGAAAAGGCAAAGGCCTTAATTACAATTAGAGGCTGCAGGGTTGCAGATTACTCAGTTGATTACCCAGAAACTCTGTTAATAACGCTGCTCACACAGCTCCAAATCCTTACAGACCATAGGATTAATTTGATTTTATAAATGAGGTAAAAAATATTGTCATTTCATGAAAGTAGAACACATTTTGCATACCGATGCCTTCCCTTAAACTTTTCTGGAATGAAAGTTATAAAGCAAATGCTTTCAGGCTGTGTGTCTTTCTCTTCCCACACTCCGCAGAAAAGAAATACCCTCAAATAGGCTTCACAAAAGTGAATGCCCGGTGTTATAAAGGATGACAAACAGTAAATAGGAAAAGTAACAGAAGCCGTTTGATCACAGTTACCATGATCGGAGGCATTGATTCTGAAGAATGTATGTCTGAGCTATTCACCAAATCTTCTGCTTGGCAATTTCCCCTCTGACATCTATCTTAAGCTGAAGTCAGATTCAATCTCCACTGACAAGCCAGACAAAAGCTCAGACAAATACACAGAGAGAGCGAGGGAGAGAGTGTATGGGAGCGTTTTCATTAAGCATTAATGGCCACAGGACTGAGGACCCAGCTTGGTTTCATTAAATGTGAGCCCTTTTAACACTCTTCAGCTTAAGAGAATGTGTGGCAGAAACAAACAACTTCTTTTGTTCTATTCTCAACTGCCATTCCGAGCGTCACATCAGGTATAAAATGGAAGTGAGAATAAAAAACTGTGGCAGAAGTTCTTCTTCTCTGTGAAGTATTTCTGTGACAGGCCGCTGCCAAAACAGCAGCAATAAACCATTATCATTTTCCATGCATCCATGTTCATTAAACTATTCCAAGCATCATATCTGTGATTTCAGTGGTTTCCTGCAAGCAGCGAATGCTCTGTAATACCAAATGTTACCACTGGATTACTATGTACTGACCTTGGCAGAAAAACAAACTACACACTCCAAATTGATGGATTACCTACCTCAAACTTATTTAATGCCTACTCTGCAATAATGAATTTCAAAACCAGAGACAGAAGCCTGGAAGATAGGAAATTAATCTTAATATAGTAATATATAAGTTCTGTCACAGTCTGACTTCTAATTGGACCCAGCAGCCTGCTTAGCATTCACATACTTTTGTGGGGCAAATTTCATTTAGATTAAGTATACACATGATTATTTTCTAGTGTAAAATGCTAATAATTGTGGTAGAATGTACAAAGTGTGGTTGGAATACATTTTTGTGAACATGTTGCTATTGTTGTATTTGTTTGAATGTGTTTTAACAATACATTATTAAAAATATTTATTACTTCCCTTTGTTGCCATTCTCTGTAGCTTCATTTTGTCAATATATGCATCTATGAATCGTGAGGATTTAATTTATTCTTTATAAACTGAATGAACTGTGAACTAATACAGAGCAGCATCTAACTCTTTTCCTTACTTCTATATGCAGGACTAGTTTTACTTCTTTCCTTTAGAATCTTGCATGTTGGGTCAACAGTGGAGCCATAAAAATAGACATATGGGAGAAAAAAATACAGTGAATTCATTAAATTAATATTTACATAAAGCAAATGTTAAATTACTTTCTGCACCAAATTTAATAGTGGTAAAACAATCTTCTTACTTTTTTACAAAAGCTTCCATATATGAATAGGGTGTATTGCATTATTAAATACGTGTTCGACACGATTTTAAGATTTTATAGAGGCAAGGAGAAATATAAACTCATAATCATTTCCACCGATTTGTGCCTGAACTGAACCATACAAATACTGTGTAAGAACGCTGGCTAACACTTTCTGTCATATGACTGATGATATGACATAAAACATATGAAAATATAAAACATTTGTTTTATTATAATTATTTCAAATTGATATGGCTTGTCAAATAAACTTAAATAAAGTGTGGGAATAATTCATTCTTTACAGTATTTAAAGCATAGAAGAAATACCAACCTGTTATTATAAAAATGGCAACAGCAGTAATAAATGTGTATGACATTAACATAATGTTTCTAACAGTGTCATGTCAGTATTAAATAATGTCCATCTTCATTGTGTACTGGTGAATACTGGCCTAATTTTAGCAGCTTAAATATGCAAAACCGCCACAATGATACGCTCCTCTGTCATTAAATTAGATTTATATTCTGTATGTATCTCATGGTCACATTAGAGCTTTCCTAATTTCATTTAGACACATTCATCTCCTCACCTGTCCTTGCCGGTTTCCTTCTTGAAGAGCTCATCGAACTGCAGCATCTTCTGCCAGGAGATGATGAAGACTCGTAGTTTGGGCAGCACCTGGTTCATCAGCCTCAGGTTGTTGTACACCAGGCCTTTCCCGTCGCGCCTCATGTAGCTGCTGGGGCCCCAGAAAATGAAGACGGTGTCCTGGCTGGCGTTGAGCAGCTCGTGGCGGCTCCGCAGGACCCTCTGCATGCTGGAGTGGGCGATGACGCGCAGGGACGTGCGGCGGCCGACGTCGTGGCCGTAGCCCCTGGCCGTGGGGGCGTCGTTCATGCGGATGACGCACTCGGCCCGGTCGATCTCCTCGCCCCGGCCGCCTCCGATCAAGTGACCTGAGCTGGTCACCAGGGAGCAGGTCTGGCAGTGCATTCTGAGAGGCTGATTTATGGAAAAAAAAAAAGAAAAATCAGCAATGAAGTAAACAGGGAGATGAAAAAAAAAAAAGCTTTCTCGTGCAAATATTGCTGTGCATCAAAATATTTGTCCTCCTGGTCCCCTGTGGAAGCACCCGCAGCACTACCAGCACAATCTTGTTAGTTTTGCACTGTGTTTATCACATACAAGCCCTGTTTTCTTGCAGTAGTCAGAAATGCTCAGAGTATTTAGCCCTTGGTTTATACAGATATATGCAAAGTAGACAGAAATACACACCGAGGGGAGCTTTGTAAAAAAAGCCTCGCCGCGTGTTTGACGTGGGAAAAGCTTTGTTGATAAATGGGTAGAGACGGCGCCTTCCGGGTATGTGCAGCTTGTCATATCACTTTGAGATTGGTGTAAGCCCCCGGAGTCTTACAGAGGATTCACCTTAAATCTTTCCCCCCCAGGAGAGGAATGTGTGTATACCCCCATTACCACGATTCTGTCACACATTTCATGTTGCAATTATTCTGAGTATTTACGCTCAGATATTTGCGTTATAAATTAAAACACACACGCTACTTGGTTAATGATCATCCCAGCAATTGCGAACAAATCATCTGTTAATCAAACCGGGCTAGAACACAACCACAAAAAGTGATAATTAAGAAACCTCCGTCTATTATTGTTTTAGAAACAGGAGCAGATGCAGCGACCTGAGCAGCAGCGAACACGTGACCGTGTGGTATCTTTGGCATCTGTGGCATGTTTCTGCTTGTTCAGCTGAGCGTTTATTTTCTTCGCACCGTCACAAAAATATTTCGCTGCTATTGTTAGAAGCCACAGCCACAATTGAGACCTCATTGGGAGCATCTGTACACACTGCGGTTTATTTTGTGCGTGTGGCCTCTTCTTTTTTTTTACCAGCATATTCATCTGAGGATGTGCATGCACATAAATCATGAACACAAACCTATTTGTGTATGTTAAGCTGCTCTACATGTTGTGCGACCGCTGCACATGTACGCTGTGTGTGTATGTGTGTGTGTGTGTGTGGGTGTGTCTGGGATTTTCCCTGCTTCCACACAGGCCCCTGCTCTGAAAATCAATGATATGCAAACCAGGCCTGCAGAGCCCTCTAATGCACCCTGAAATATCTCCCCCAGCAGAAATATGGGAGTTATTTACATTCTTATAGCCATAACAAATTTCCATTTTCATGGCATTAACAAGAAGAAATGATTATAGCTGGGTGTGGGGGTGGCGGAAGATGTGTCACCATCATCCTCATCCACCGGCTTTGACTTAGGAGGCAGATTACCGGCAGCCCGGCTCATCTGCTTAATGAGACCTTAAGGAGCAGAGAAGGATGGGGAGAAAGTGAGAGGGGGGGAAAAGAAAAGGTTGAGGGGAGAGGAAATGGAGATAGGAGAAGAAAAGTGGGGGAGGGAAAAAGAAAAACTGGAAAAGAGAAAGATGTATGGAGGCGGCGAGACCCACAACGGTGATGAAATGTTGAGCTAATGAGGTCCTGGCGGCGTGCAGCAGCAGCGGCGGCGGCGGCGGCGTGCGGCAGCAGCAGCATCCATCCACTCCTCCCGTCTCCCCCTGTCCTTCCTTCTCCCACCTGGCAGCACCTTGACAGCCAATCTAACTGCCGGAGCTGCAACACCGGTGGAGCAGGTCAGAAAATCTCATTTTCACCCAGGGGCACATAAGTGGCTCCACAGACCCTATTCGCTCTGCCTCTGTCTCACGGAGAATTTAAGTGAGCCTCGCCGGCCAGAATTGGCCTCTTCAGGGAGCTCAGTCGGGTTATTACCGAGAAATAGGCTGGATCGTCTGGACAAGGCTCTCCATTTCAGCCAGAATTACGTGACCGATCCAATATGGTAGTTCGGGTTGAGGCGAGGGAATCGAGGGGAACTGTAGTTTACTTCTCAGCGTGGCGTTCAGGGCTGTCTCACGGCTCCGGAAAAAACTGAAGATTTCACTCATGACGGAATTTATCGTCAACAAAAGTCAAGGCTCGATAAGTCATTCAATAAATTTTCCAGGACACATCTATCATTAATGGAATTGAAAGCACTTGTTTTGTTCTTTGTTGGTCATCAAAGTTGGAGGATTTACTGAGAGTGTTTTAAAGTTTATTCCTTCGATGTCTAGTTGTATCACCTGAAAACTGTAATCAGCGGTGCAACTGAAGTGTTTACCCCAGGTAAATAATGTATTTTTATCACTCTTGGCTTATTTTATCTTACTGGAGGCATAAATATAGATAAATAAGAGCAAAATTGACTTTATTCACAACAATGTTGTGCTGGTTTGCATGAAACAAACACTAATGTAACTGTTCTGCAAAGCAAAATTTATAATGACATTCACATATAAAATATGAGAAAAGAGTGAAAATGCAAATTCTAAAATTCTAATCTAAGTTTGTCCAAACAGAAGCCACAAACCAACAAGAGTCAACTCTAGGCTGATGTATATTCTGTGTTAAACCAAGCAGAGGGCTGCTGTGCCTGTGTTGCTCTGCATTTCTATACTACACTGAATATTAATGTAAACACTGTAAACACTTGTTCTTGTTTTTTTGTGAGATGAACTCAAAGATCTAAAACATCTTCTACATACATAAAATAACCATTCCTTCCAAATGTTGTTCACAAATCTGTTTAAATGTGTGATGGTGAGATAATCCCCCCACCTCACAGGTGACATATCAAGATGCAGGTTAGACAGCAGGATTATTACATGTTATTACATTATATGTTCTTAGCCTGGCCACAATAAAAGGCCACCCTGAAACATACAGCTTCATCCTGCAGAGGTAGAGTGAACGTTCTGTACTTGAGAGACACGGACAAGTGTCTTTTAATTGATTAACCATTTAATTAAGGTCCCATATCCTGGAAATTGATATTTTCCCTTGTTTCGTGACTATATAGAAGGTCTATGAATAACGTCCCGTTTATCAATCACTCAGTCCACAGAGAAAGGCTCACAGCCAGCTACTAAGCCTTTAAATGGATCGTTTGTACTTCTCTGATTTTGAGATGTTACACATATTCAGGCAGTGCCCCCCTCCCTCCCTCTCTCCCTCCCAATCAAATCAACTAATTAGAGGAAAAGCAAATAAATATTAATGAGACAGGCCTAAATCACCCTGTGCTTTCTAGAGCTCCAGAGAGAAGCTTGAGAGAGGAGATGTGAAACTATAATGAGATGATTTTTTCGATACTTAAAACCCCAGAAATATAATGTTAGAGGTATCAAATAAAACATAATTGTGATATATGCCCTTTGACTAATTGTTAAGTGTTGTTACAGCACTACATATGTGCCTTGTTTGGGATAAGGAAGGAGGAATCATGAAATAAAGATACAGGCTTTAAATTGTACATATATTATTACCAATCTTTTAGGATAAAAATTAGCCCTCACAGAGTGAGAAAAATTATTCTTCATTTCATTATAGGATTTTCAGCCAAAGTGAGATGAAGGGTAAGCTTGTCCCACTTGTGGTACACACCGGGCGGTTGCCCTGGTTTCATTAAGCTTATCCATCCATCCACAGTGGCCTAGTAAAGGTAGAGAAACGACACGCGGGGAAGATCACAGCCACTCACATCTCCCCGTCGCTGCCAGAGCGACTCCCTGACCCACCCCGCCCGCGCCGGGGAAAACACGCCAGTCAGAGCGGCAGGGTTTGACCTTGAAGAGATGGTGAAGGGGGATAAATGGGAGCCAGAGCGTGGTTCCAGACCACCCGGGGAAGTTTGATCCTTGAGAGTCAAGGCAGACAGGGTCGGTGCTGGGAGACCAAACATGGTTTTTGTTACTAGATAGAGTTCTGGTGTTCCTTTTAAAACTGAGCTTCCAGTCATATTGAGTATGGAATTAAGTGGCGATTGGTGACTATGTAGATGATTACATAATAGAGAGGAATAAAAGGCATAGGATTCAGAGGATATGATTATTACCATGATTGTAGTTGGAGATAGACCATGCAGATCCATCCTGATTGGCTTAGTGGTCAGTGCTGAGTCCTTCGCTGCCCATGTGTAACATAGCCAATAGTTGGTGGTTGAAACTCACATGAGTCTTAAGGGGTGATGAAATCAGATTTAATTTCTCAACCTATGCCCCCCTCCCTTTTCCAACCTAGCTCAGTCCCTGGAGGAAAAGGCATACTTACACTGCAGTGAACCATTACGCTTGATGTATGCCATACCCCCTCAGAGCAAAGAAATAGCATTCGAGTGTTGTTATTGATTTTGTGTGGGTGAATTCGGTGGAAGGGGGGGGGTCGGGTGAGGGCTTAGCGAGGAGGCCGCTTCTTCAAGGATGCGAAATGGAGGATATGGCCGATAAGTGCGAGTGTTGGGGAAAGGGGCAATTATCCGGCCCAGCAGGACGCCGCCTAGATGGCTAGTATCATCCAGAGATGCCACAAAAGAACAGAGCATGTTCAACTTCCTGCGGGTTGACCTTTAGGCTTGTCAGAGAAGCCTTTGTTTTCTTTGTCTGCCCCAGAGAGAAGGGCGGTCAGAAATGAATGGTGGTGAAGCAGAAGTATCCCTAAAAAGGGGAATTATGACTCAATATACGAGAATACCTTATTGTATGTTACACACGCATCGCTCATGTGGGTCGTGAATGCAGCTTTTGTTTCCCATGCTGGTGAGTCATATTTTCCAGTGACATGCAGTGATTATAAAAAGTCTTCACATCTCTATTAAAATGCCAGGTTTTTGTGATGTGAAAAGAAACACCGTTACAAATAATTTCACAACTTTCTCCACCTTTAATGTGGCCTAAAACGTGTAACAACACAATTAAAAAAAAACTCACACTCATATAACTGGGGTTGTGGCTGTGTTTGGATTGATTGCATTCAAACTCATGTTGCACACACTTGTCACCATTTCAACATCTTTGATTAACCTCAAAAAGTAGCTTTGCCTGATATGTTGTAGCCACGTTTTCCAGCACCAGCCCTGGTGCACAGAGAGCTTCCAACACACCAGAGTCACTGTCCACAGATATCAGTCAGGTGAAGGATACAAAAGAATTTCTAAGGGATTAAATATACCATGGAACACGGTGCAGACAGTCAGAGGTGACATTACAAAGAACAGGTCCAAATGATTCGGCCAAAACTGATGATAAGAAGAGAAGGAACTGGTCAGGAAAGGAGGATATAACAATAGCTCAAATTTGCAAAAACATTTGAAATATCCCAAAATGCATGTGTGAAAATCTGTTATGGTCCATTAAACCAAGGTTCCAAAGAACAACACTGCTCTTCACCTAAAGAACAGCATGGTGGTGGCAGCACCAGCTTTAAGGCTGTTTATCCTTCAGCTGGAACTGGAGCCGTAGTCAGGGTGGAGGGAAGTATGAAGGGTTCATACACCAGTCAGTGCTGCCGCAAAACCTTCAGGTTTCATTTAGAAAGCTGAAGGTTCCAAATCAACAAAGAAATGGCTTCACCAGAATCAGATGGAGGTTTTGGAATAGTCCAACCAGAGTCTAGACTAGAATCTGATGTACAGAGGGCTGTAGATACCCTCACAATCTGTCCGATTTGGAGCAGGTTTGCAAAGAAGAGTCTGGAAATATTGCCACATCAAGATCCCGAAAGACTCCTACCCAACAAGACTTAGTGCTGTAATAAAAGCTGCTGCAACAAGGTACTAGTTTATAGGTGTGAATATATATGCAACCAGGTTAAAGTTCTTTTTATTTTTCTCTTTTAAAGGTTTCAATTCTTTTTTTTTTCAATTGAGTTGTACATTAAAGGTGGAAAAAAGTTATTATTGGTGTTATTTTTTTTTTCTTACATCACAAAAAACGGGCTCTCTCGGGTTATGTAGCATGTTGCGAACTAAGCAAATTTCCTGCTAGATTTGTCTTTTTCCTTTTTCTTTAAAAAATTGCCACGTTTCATATAATGGGGGGGCATGCTACAAGTCTAACGATGTTTTGGGCAGACCTTTCAAACACCAACACTGCCCTCAGGCTGTGACTGACGGTGTTTGGTGGATGAGGCCGAGCCTCAGCCAGACGGAGGCGTGAACGACCTGGACAACTGACCCACGTCGCCCTCAGCCATGCCACTCACACACACGGTTACAAATAATGCATCCAATGTAGTAAAAATATCCTCAAATAAAATAAAAATGAATAATGCAGAGTGGAAGACAGACTGTTTAGGGGAGAAAAAAACTCTTCTGTAAAGCCAGCTGTTTTTTTATCAGATGGATAAATCATGCATATATTTGCTATGCTAATATATTCATTCAGTAAAACAAAAAAAGAAAACACTAAAATCAGATAAACAGACAAAAAATTCCCTGGAAAAAAAGAGTTAATTTCTTAATCTACTTCCAATGATGGGATCCAAAATGTGAATTTCTTAGATGAGAGCATTAAGAAGAATGAAAAGTCAACACAGACAAAGTATTGTTTGGTGATATGGAAAAAAAATCATACATCATATGTGACATTTAACTTAAATGTCACAAATTAGAAACAACACATTTCAGTGCAGCAATATGTATGAAATTAAAACAGTTTGAGTGGAGGTACTGTAGTGTAAACATGTCAGAACAGCGTTCGGGTCCATTCAGGCTCACTTTGACCCCTGGAAATGTCAGAACAATGACATAACAAGTGATCCAGAAAACAGGATTTCTTCTGGATCATGGCAAAATGTAACCATCTGTTCATGGTACTGTTACCAACATAATTCAATGTAAATGTGGCCAAAACTTTAAAAAAAAGTTTTTCGCTAACAAAAAGACTAGATTATCAGATCAAAACATAAACCTAACTTCCTTGGCAGAGGTAAAAGGGAAGGAGGGGCACGATAAATGAATAAAATGAACGGGGCCAGGGAATGAGTGAGTGCATGAATTGAGTTAACAAAGAGAGAAATCAAACATCAATTAGTGTCAATGGCAGCGAGGCAAAGCAGGAGCGGTTACCAACGGTTACCGGTCGGAGTCAATTCTCTAATCAGCTGGAGGCAAAAGCAGCAAGGCAAAGACAATTCTGGCAGTCAGTCTGCTTCTATTGGCCAGATGAAAGTCGAACACACACACAGACACACACACACACATGCACACACACTGATCCAGTGCTGCAGGGCAGAGTCGATGGAGGGGGACTTATTTGGAGCTGTTTGTCCACCATGCATGTTTGACCAGTCATTAGAGGGAGCTGAGGTGGAAGCAGCCGCTGCTGAGAACTAATGAAGACAAGAAAAGGAGGAGGAAGAGGGGGAGGACTGGAGAGGCTGGATAATGAAACAGCGGCAATTAGAGTTTCCAACGGCCAGCAGTCATACTCCAGGTTGACAGCTCCTGCTGCTCTCATGCTCTGGTCTTTATTGAGACACTTTTCTGTGAGCCACACACAGAAAACTAGACATCTTTAATGAAAGGTGATTATCTACTTCAGAAACAAAAAATGTGTCTTGCCTCTAAAAAAGAGAGACTAATGAAAAATCATTGAGGGGAGCGTTTTAGATAAATGACACGGCTGGGGATATTGTAAAGGGGGCGAGTTTGAAACAAGAGCTGATATCATCCACAACGATTGAAGAAGAGAAGAGATGGGCAGCAGGTCTGTAATCTACAAAGCAGGCGGGAGTGCAAAGAGGGCTCTCCACCTGTGTGTGTGTGTGTGTGTGTGTGTGTGTGTGTGGGTATGTGGGAGGGAGGGCAACTGAGAGAGGGAGACAGAAAGGTAATACAGAGAGTGCAAGAAAGGAAAAAGTTGTGTGTTTGTTTGTGATTTTTTGTGATTAAAGTAAGAAGCAACCATTGCAGAGGGAAGCAACAATATAAAACACATCAGACTGAGCCTCCTATAGGACTTCACACACACACACACACACAACTAAGAACAGTGATACACAACTGATTAGTCCTAAAACTACAAAAAAAACCTTGCCAACGACTCACTAATACAGAATCCTGACAAACGACAAGCTGAACTTCTGGTGTTTTTTTGTTGTTTATAAAAGGGCTGATAATAATGAATAGTGGAACTTGGAGCTCAGGTAATAAGATAATGTTGTTTTCAGATAAAATGATTACCCCTTAAAATGACATGCATAGCACAATTATTTAAACAGACACACAGAGAGTAAACCCCCCAAGTCTCCAAAACACATTTGCAATGGAAAATGTCATCTTTAAATGCACTGAACATGATTCTCTGCATAAAACACAACAGTCTGACATAAGGTCATTTCAACACACTGCCATTCAAAATAACACGAGTGAGTAACATGAGTTAATTGGTCAAACACCTCGATGGTTAATTGTTACCACTTCAATCAGGAAGTAGCACTAGAAACCACCACCAGGTGAGCATCTTTTTTTGCAGTTTTTTCCTCAATTTTCTTTTTCGGTTTACTGTCTACTATTTCAAGATTACTAAAAGCTAGGCTACTAGAGATGGGAGAGCTTTATAGTATACCCAACAGTGTGTAGTTGGTTGGACAAAATGTAGGAATATAAATGAAGTGTGTGCCGTTTGGTGCAAAAATTGGATTTTGATAATGCTGGATGTAGTTTTGGCTACAGTGCTTTATTTTGCAGGATCCATTAGTATTTTTTAATTTAGGTTTGTGGTTTTGTGGATGTGTTGAAGTATTTAGATAAAACCAGCTTAGTTTTTCAAAATTGTGTTTTAACAATTGGACAAAAACGGTATTTGCATGACCCCCAGAGGTCAACAAATGGTGGTTTTGCAGGTGAGGACAGCTGAGTAATATTATCCCGCTCTTCTTTCATACTAACCATTTTCGAAGCGACATCCTGTATAGTGACAGTCCTGTGTCCTGGTCTATAAACAGTTACTATAAGTTATTACAGTTTTTCCAATTGCTAAAACATAATTTTATCCCTCTGCTGCACTGTTTAGAGGCAAGTAAACATAATTAGGCAGCATCTTGCTGCACAGCTGTGTCCTCCACATCACCTGTGGTAGTTTATAGTGCTGCTTCCTGATTGAAGTGGTCACAATTAACCATCAAGGTTTTTGACCAAGAGACTCATGAATGAACCAGTTAGCTCATGTCGTGTTATTTTGAATGGCAGTGTGTTGAAATGGCAATGATGTGACCTTATGTCAGATTGTTGTGTTTTATGCAGAGAACCGTGTTCAGTGCATTTTAAAAAAGTGACATTTTGCAATTGCAAAATGTGTGTTTAACACAAAATGTGTAGAAGAGATTTTGCTGTCTGTGTGTCGGTTTAAAATGAGTGTGCTACGAATGTCATTTTAGTGTGTTAGCAATTGTAAAAAAAAAACGAAAGAAACATAATTGTCCTTATCATAAGGGTCATCATTGTTTTTTGATTGACAAGATTTTATGTTCGGTAAAAAATGTATAAATAGCATTATTATTCACACTTACTAGAACCTAAACTCTCAGAAAATAACACATGTCTTCTCTCAGATACAAATGAGGAGATAATATGTTCTGGAAAGGTCAGTTCGAGTAACAAATCTGTACATTTGAAGGCTCATTAAATCCCAAAACACCACATAGTGATTTATGACTATAAAACATCAGTCATTTTTTATACCTGGTTATTTCTCATTAGATTCACAGGGGTCTGCTGGAGCCAATCCCAGCACATTACAGGAGAGAGGCAGGATACACACAGACAGCTACCATACACACCATCCACTCACACACTAATACCTACAGGTAATTAGGAATCTCCTCAGCCTCAGCATGGTTTTGTACTGTGGCAGGAAGCTGGAGAACCTGGAGGAACCCAGAAAGGTTCGCCTAGGAACTTGAACCTGTGAGCTTCTTTTTACAAATCTAGAAAGTTATTACATTTATCCTTTCAATCTCACTGAAAGGATTTGGCTGCCTACTCCGCCATATACGTCTTATTGTTGACAAATGTTCAGAGCCACATTCATGCATTGATTCTACTTACAAGGATTGTGTGTCTGTTTGTGTGTGTGTATGTGTGCATCCAAAAAGCAGCCCTCTGCTGTTAAACTATTAAAAAAGGGTCGAAAAGCCAAATTGCTACACTCTGCATTATTTTTAGATTATTTTAGTGCAATTTTCATAGGTCTGAGGTGGTATTATAATGTATGTTCAAAGCACAAAGCATCAGAAACTCCAAAGAACAGTCCACACTGCTTGTGTTTTGCCATTGGAGAAAATTTGTTTTGAAAAAGCAGTTATTCTGGGTAAAAAAAAGAAGGGGAAAAAAACCTCAATTCTGATATTTAAAATAATGCTGACTTTTCCTCCTCTTCTTTAATCCGTCTCCTTTCTGGCAAAAAAAATTGTCATTTTATTTCTTCAAGCCTCCAAGAATAATTCAAGAGAAATCATTGCAGAAGGGAAATTCTATCCTCGGTTAAATTGCTTCTCATGTAGACTTATGGGAACTTATGGTTAAAAAAAAAGAAGAAAAAAACAGGTCTTCTTAAAATTCTGTTTACATACTACTAAATTGTTTTCCAAATTGTGCTGCAAAAAAGGTGGCGTATAACTATAACTGGAGAAGGTTCACAAAACAACACGCAGAGAACGTAATAAACGCTGAAAATGGACGTCACTGCAAAGTCGTGGCATCAATAAAGTGTGAAACTGTACAGACTGAATTTCACCATACAGGTGTTGCTATTAATCTGTCCACCCACATTAAACCCAAGGCTTGGTTCCTGTCTCACACTCTACTTCCTGCCACGCTTCCCCTGCCAAAAAAAGCCCTAAAAAAAGCCCCTCTATCCCAAACAGCTCTGCAGCTCGGCTCTGCCCTGAAGGCAGGACACTGTCATTAAACCGTAACTCTCCTCACCACCTGCACGGAAAGGTGAAAAGCTGCGGCTTGTTTCTGTCTTTATCTTCTCTGCCAGATTAAACGAAAAGAGAAAAAGAAAGCGAAACTCCTCGTGTTTTCCCCTCATCTCACCCTGTGTGAGTGACCCGCCTTTCGCTGTGAGTTCTTTTCAGAACGTTCTGCTGCATATAGAACGGAATCAGGCGGCACCACGTGCTGAGCCAGCGGGCGTGTGCAGGACCGCCGGGTTGCACCGCGTTACAACACCCCCCCCCCCCCCCCCCCCCCCTTTAATTGGCTTTGTATCAGCCGGTGCAGACTGTACATGATGCAACCGTTGCCTGTCCCTGTAACCTCCACCCAGATAGAGGCAGGGAGAGCTGCTGCTGGGAGGACCACACACACACACACACACACACACACACACACACACACACACACACACATACACACACGCATCCCCCTAGGAATGATTGCCTTGGCATGAATACAACAGATGAGCTGCAATTTACCAGGTCAAAGAATCTCCCCCCTCTACCCTTTAGCTTCTGAGATTGCAGCGGGGGGGTGATGAGAGGAGAAGATAGAGGAGCAAAATGCCAGGAGGAAATGACAGAGGGACATTAGGAGGAGAGGGGCAGGCGGGAAACGATGGGGGGGAGGAAGAAATGAAAGGCAATCTGATAGATGAAAAAGAGGAGCAAGAGAAAGGAGTGGCTTTCAGAGAAATAAGCGCTGCGGAGAGCACGGAATGTAGGGCAGGGCCTTCACAGAGACACGCAGGGGTTCAGGGGCATCCTTTGATGGGGAAAAGTTGTAGACGCACGCCGCGAAGCCGCACCAGCGTGACGCGACGATGCGAGCGGCAGATCGGGAGCCTCGCAGACATCATTCAGACATCTGCAGGATTTCTCCCCCAGATGTACCCGAGCGTGTTCAAACACCTGAAGTCAGCGACTCCATGTCGGAGGAGGCCTGACAATTTGCAAAGCGAGGTCGCGGCGGCCGTCTCGTCGTTCCGATAATCCTCTCACATCGGCTGTTCTGAGTGGTAGGCCAGGTTATCGCCCCGCGGTAAACAATGGACCGAATCGATAACACGAAGATGATCCTGTTAAGGCGAGTCTGGTGAGAGTAATGAGCGGGGAGCAGACGTCTGAGCTCAGGGTGCACGCCGCCGCTTCGCTTTCACGTCACGTCCGCCGCCGGCGCAGCAAAAGTCCATTTTCTGCACAAGATACAGCAAGTTGAAAATGAAGCTGAAAGATAAAAGGTGCAGCATCTTCTTAGCATGGAGCGAATATATGCATGGGCAGGGACAGCGGGAGGGGATTTGAATATCGCACTCAGGCGAACTGTTAACCGTCAAACTTGAGATGACAAGTTTGTTATGAACAAGGGCAAACAGGCAATTTTCACACCAACGCAGAACTTCTTCTTCTTCCAGACTGGAGACTGGCTTTTAAAATCCTGGAGTGCGAGAGTAATAGATCCCATCGAGCAAAAATCCCAAAGGAGCAATTACTGGTTGTGTTCTGGCGATATAACAACGAGCCCGGGAAAAACAAAAAGAAGACATCAATAATACATCGGCAATAGGGCCATCTCCATGTGTGGAAAAAACTCCTCTTCCCTCTGGAAAAGTGTTCAATGTTAAATATTCCAGTCGGAGAGTGTCCATTACGTGCTGGAACAGAGGATAATGAGAAACTGTAACCAAAATGGAAGGTGTGCGTGCGTGTGCGTGCGTGTGTGTGTGTGTGTGTGTGTATGTGCGTGTGTGTGCGTATGAGTATGAAACACCAGCTGTCAGCGACAACACTGGTCAGACAGGAAGGATCTCCAGGGAGGTGACAAATTCCACATTAGCAAGCAGGACACGAGCGGGTTTCACATCACAGTGTCTCTGTGCATGGAACTAAGTACACATATATGCTCAAATATTACGCTTTATCTAAAGCCACCGTATTATAATAAGTAATTGCCTTTTCGATGAATTCTAGTTGCTCTAAATATTGTCCCATGTTACAAAACACTCAATCAAGATTTTTTTTGCTGTGTGTATTTAGAAACGTTTCCTTAAAATGAGCCATAAGTATTTCAGTAAATAAATGTATGTTGTTTAAATGCCTTAAACCCTTCCCTGTTCAGAAGATGAGAATTAACACTTTTCACATTGTGGTACTGATACTTTTACTTAGGTGAGTGATCTGAGTACTTCTCCTAGTGATGTGGATGTACAAGGAGAAATGACTTGTAGGAGTACTACAATAACAACTAGCACTACCACTGCCACCACTACTAATGATTATAGTAATTAATTATAGTAATATCCTACTGATAAAAAAATCCTATTCTCCAGTGCAAACCAGTGTAACTGGTAAGGCAGCAAAGAAAAGCGTGCATGATTATGCTATTTCTACTACTCCCTAAGACACAGGCTTCCAATAGGAAAAATGCTAATGAAATGAATTACAACACTAATGTTTATCGCCATGGTATTCATTTACTTAATGGTTTCGCACCTGAGATGCGATAATAGCCAAACCGGTGATTAGGTACATCCAAGTGAGTGCTACATTAACGCGGGTTGATCCTCACAATGATAGAGATGATTCCCGCCAGCAGCTCTGGAGCTGAATCACATCACTAAATGGCTGCTTGGAGGGTTTTTCTTTCTTTCCGTTTTTCACCAAGGTGACGAGCCTCCCCCCAAAAACAAACAGCGGGCTCACGGTCTAATCCGCAGCGTGTTCCGCCTTAAAAAGGAAAATCATGAACACACACAAACAATGCACGGGAGCCTGTTAAACGCCTTCTGTCAGGGAGGTGCTCCCGTACACTTTTACTGGGTAATGAGCTCTCATCAGCCATTTTCTGGCCACATCACGCAGAGGTCTGGCCGTGCAGCCTCACACATGCGTGCACTTTTGGAGTTTTGCAAAATGAGCTTGTTTTATTCCTCCTGTTTATCTTCATTTCACAGATAATATTGTGTTGTCCATCAGTGCAGAGCAGCTTTTTTCACTGGTTGCATCAATGCAATTTCTGATTAGAGACTAGTGAAGTTAAGGAAGAATGTGTCTATCCATTCTCTCCATCCCTCCATCCTCTCCATCCCTTCATCCCTCCATCCTCTCCATCCTCTCCATCCTCTCCATCCCTCCATCCTCTCCATCCCTCCATCCCTCCATCCCTCCATCCTCTCCATCCCTCCATCCCTCCATCCCTCCATCCTCTCCATCCTCTCCTTCCTCTCCATCCTCTCCATCCTCTCCATCCCTCCATCCTCTCCATCCCTCCATCCATTCATCCCTCCATCCTCTCCATCCTCTCCATCCTCTCCTTCCTCTACATCCCTCCATCCCTCCATCCTCTCCATCCCTCCATCCCTCCATCCTCTCCATCCCTCCATCCCTCCATCCTCTCCATCCCTTCATCCCTCCATCCTCTCCATCCTCTCCATCCTCTCCATCCTCTCCTTCCTCTACATCCCTCCATCCTCTCCATCCCTCCATCCCTCCATCCTCTCCATCCCTCCATCCTCTCCATCCTCTCCATCCTCTCCTTCCTCTACATCCGTCCATCCCTCCATCCTCTCCATCCCTCCATCCCTCCATCCTCTCCATCCCTTCATCCCTCCATCCTCTCCATCCCTCTATCCTCTCCATCCTCTCCACTCCCTCCATCCTCTCCATCCTCTCCTTCCTCTCCATCCTCTCCTTCCTCTACATCCCTCCATCCTCTCCATCCCTCCATCCCTCCATCCTCTCCATCCCTCCATCCATTCATCCCTCCATCCTCTCCATCCTCTCCTTCCTCTACATCCCTCCATCCCTCCATCCTCTCCATCCCTCCATCCTCTCCATCCCTCCATCCCTCCATCCTCTCCATCCCTTCATCCCTCCATCCTCTCCATCCCTCCATCCCTTCATTCTATCCATCCTACTATCCTCTCCACCCTCTCCATCCCTCCATCCGCTCCATCCTCTCCATCCTCTCCATCCCTCCATCCTCTCCATACTCTCCATCCTCTCCACCCTCTCCACCCTTTCCATCCCTCTATCCTCTCCATCCTCTCCATCCCTCCATCCCTCCATCCCTCCATCCTCTCCATCCTCTCTATCCCTCCTCTCCATCCTCTCCATCCCTCCTCTCCATCCCTCCATCCCTCCTTTCCACATAGAATCTTAGGTAATTTCATCTTCTGGTTCCCAACATATTGTATAGGACCTTTAAAATTTATTGCCCTTGCAGTCTGAGCTATTCCTCTCAGATCACTAAGCCACATCAACATCATCATCATCATCATCATCACCATCAAGGTTTTTGCTGTATTATTAATGAGATGATGACAGAAAGTGGAATTAGAAGTGCGATTACGAGGCGAGGAAATGGAGTCGTCCTTAGCTCATAAATAGGCAGAGGCTCGTCTGTGTCGGTGGAATGACTCTGTGCATCTGTTAATGCCGACAGCTGCAGCCAGATGTCTTCAAATCAGTCTTCTTCTGTGTAAAAGCAACAATCAATCGCCTTTTCAGAGTTGAGGGGGGGCATAAGGGGACAGTTGGAGGCTCTAGAAGAGAACGTCAGTCCGATAACTGCGAGGTGCTGAGTCTCGTGCGATTACACTCAAAGCTCCGTTTGTTTATTTTGACAGCAAATAACAGAAGTTTCGAAGAAGCCCGGAACAATTTGAGCTGCTTCATAAATGGGAAGTTAAATCCCTGCTGGCGTTATCAGACCGATACACGAGTGCTGTTCCAAATTTTTTAATGAGGAGGAAATCATTTCGCTTTTTTTTTATTGAATTGTTTTTGTTTCACTGGCAAACAATGCATTTCATTTATATAATTACATAAAGTAACCCGCCTGCTGGCTCCTAATGAACGTGGCTCCAACCTGATTTTGATCATATTATCTCAAAGCACACACATCCTTTCATTCAACAAAGCTTTAGAGCTATAATTTAGTCTATTGTCGTTTGATTAGTGGCACAGCAGCGGATAGAACAACGATGGAAAATACACTTTGTGCATCCCTGAATTACCTGTTTGAAGGTCTTTGTCCTCTGAAAGTGTAAAGTCAGGCTGCAACCAATGATTATTTTCATTGGTGATTAATCAAGTAGCTGTTAGGTCTATTAGAATAGAATAGAAAGCCTTTATTGTCATTGTATTATTGACATTGTATTAATGAGTGTCACTCATTAATGTCAGATAAGAACATTATCCACATAGATTGCAGGATAAGGAAAAATGTCTGGTTTTGCCCTAATCAGCAGTCCACAACCCCAAAATATTCAATTACTATCGAAGAAGAATAATAAAAAAACAAGAAAATATGAGTATTTAAGGATTATCAAAATAGTTGCTAATTTATTTTCTGTCGATAAACTAACTGGCTTAACGTTGCAGCTCTACAGCTGTGCCTTGAAAATTATAAAGTTGGACTGAAATTCGTTGACCAACAGTATATCGTCATGTCTTACTTGTGACCACTTAAATGTAAAATGTAAACTTCACTGATGACTATAAGCAAGCAGTTGCTTTATAATTTAGGTTTTCTCATTAATTTGTCACCTGTCGGAGCCCATTAGTTTAGGTCTGCTGACCTTTGACCTCCCATGTTCCTGTGATATGGTAGAGCCAATCTGGTGCAGGACTTCAGTCATTGTTTACAGTCCAATTAGCACGTTCTGTACATTCAAATGCAAATATCAATTCATACATTTTTTTAAAAATCTCATAATACACATAGATAAACTGCAGCAGGAGGCGAGTCTCGTGTAATTGTTCTGAGAGAGAACGGACTGTCTATTTGTTTGCTACTATGGGGATCTGACGGCTTCATGACAGCTGTTGAATTAATCTGGAGTCTCTGGCGAAGTCGAAGAAAAAAAAGGAAGCGGAAGCAGCACTGTGTGCATCCAGGAAAAAAAAACAACAACAAAAAAAGCGTACTCCTCAACACCTGAGTGGGCTCGCCAGAGAGTGCAGACCAAAGAGTGTTCCGTGAACAGCCGTGACACCATGGTCTTCTCGGTGGGGGGGTGATGGCTTATACATCAAAGTCCGCTTTGTAATTGGAGCTGTTTCTACTGCAGGTAGACGCTGTGGTGGAGACAACAAGGTAATGTCAGCAAATCTCTACACGGCTCCAGCAGCCTGTTCCCATCCCAGCGTCTCTCTGGTCTCCTCTACAACTTCTGCGTCAAAACTCCTTTGCTCTCTTTTCAACAAATAAGTCTATTGTTTCGTCAAAGTCCAGGTCTATAATTAATAACCTTGGCATCTGAAATGTTTCTAAGCTGAGGGGGGGGGAGAGTGATGCTCATGGCATACAGAAAGAGATTACGTCCAAACACAAATAACATTTTGATCATTCCTCTCTCCCACCATGGAGGACATGCTCATTAATCTTGCCTAAAGAGCTGAGTAATGTGGCCTTCCGTGTGTGTGTGGAGCCGCAGGAAAGGGGAAAGCTAAGAAATCGGGTTTGGTTGCGATGCGTTCTGTCAGCCGTCGTCCTGCATCTGCCCTTAACGTGGTGGAAGCCCATTATCTGTCTCCCCATGTTGGGCCAGAGGTATCATCAATTTAAATAAGGTGGCCCTCACTAACACACACACCAGCACACACACACACACACACACACACGGCTGCATCCTACAAAGGCACCAAAGTTTGAGGAAGCATGAAATCACCATTCAGTTCATGACATGAGCCTCAAGATTTTTTTCCCTCTACTTCCTTTATGCTGAAATGTCCGACTTCAGCAGTGATTCCCTAATCACAAGATGCCAAAAGGTAGCGAGTGTGAGATTTGCCCCGTTGAGGGGACGCTTATCGAGACGCGGCGTTCCAGCCCCCCACCTCTCTATCCATAATTGCTTTACGGGGCTGCATTCGAAAGAGCCCGAAGCTGTGTTATGTTTGGCGGGAGCAGAATGCACCGCAGATAAGTTGAAATCCAAGACTATGCCCAATTGGGACCACTGTGCCATAACGAAAACCGCTATTTTTTTCTCAGTTGAAGCGGCGCATTTATAGCATTCTAACGAGGTGTCTGCATAAAAATAGTGGTTATCTCTGACTAATGTTTCATGCAGTTCACATTGTAATTTAAAACTCTAAATGGTACAAAACACAAAAGGCAAACCGCACACACGAACAGACATGCATATGTGCACACACACACACACACACACACACACACACACACACACACACACATACACCATCCTGCAGACTTCACAATGCTGTTCGCTTTCGCATAAAATGACAACAGAGTCCTGAGCCATAACAGCCTAATTGGGGAGTTTTTGTGTGTCGCTATCCAGGTGGCTGATTGCACAGCAAACTCCTAATGAATGGAGAAAAACGGCTTTGTTGCTCGGAGAAAACCACAGAAGATATGGCTGACTGAGATGAAATATTAAACATTGCACTTCTCCGGCTGTCACTAAAGCTCTGGTTGGGAGAGACATGACTTATAATGGCTTTTTTTTCTTTTTTTTTTATAAATCTAAGGCTATTGGTTGGTCCTGACTGAAACAACTCAACTACTCATGGATAAATTGTGGAGGAGGAGGAATGGGTTAACATTTCCCTTTACCCACTGAAATCAATTTGAAAATTTGATGCAGATCATGAAATTCACGTTTGTGGTTTTGAGTGAAATAGGCCGACGTCTGGTCGCCCTTCGCACTGAAAAACTCCCCCGATAGCCGCGTCTCTACCTGACTCGCAGGATATCAGGTGGAAATCTCCGTGACTCTGGTGTCAGAGAAGCAATTAGAGGGAGACGGTTACGCCGGCTCTCCCTTTTCATCCCCGAGGAGAGACGGGTGGAAGCGTCTTCCTCCTCCTCCTCCTCCTCCTCCTCCCATTTACCCAGAGAAGGAAATGGAGGCGAGTCGAGAAGAAAGGGAAGCCCTTGGGATTTCACTCTCCTTCGCTCTCATGTCAGTTCCTGCCTTCCTCACCTTCTCATCTCATTCTCTCCAGCTCAGACCTTTCCATGAACCGATTCTCCTTTATCATTCTCAGTCCTTGCCCTTTCCTAGTCTTGTCCTCTCCTCTCATTCATTCTTGCCCTTACTCCACCACAGTTTCTTTGCCTTTTCATTTCCTTCCTAAGTTTCTTTCTTTGCCTCCTTATCTGGTGCCTCCGCTGCACGGCACATGTCCAGGCCAAGCAACACTCCTCCATAGCTAGAAATAAATTACCCTTCACTCTGACCCAAATCGAACACGTCGTAAAGAAAATACTTGGTGTGAAGGATTTAAACGGAATGGAAAATATTTAGAATGTGTTGAAAAGAACCTGGATTCCTTTTAGTAAACGTGAGGAAATAGTTGCATCAAATGAAAATATTGAAGTAACGTACATGTAGGTGGGCTTCTTGTACTTCAGACTATTTTATTTTTATAATCCTTATTTTCATTTACAGATGAATATTTCTGTTGGAAAAATAGATGTGGCATTTAAGGGAAGTTATATATTTTTGCCTTTTCTTTCTGTCTTTTTTTTTTGCCTGGTGTACGGCAGGAGCAACACGTTCCCCCAACAGAGAACGGTGAATACTCAATGCCGGCATCACGTCAACGGAGCGGATTAATTTCTGATTACGAACATCTTGAAGGGCATTATACACCATGGTCACTAGCCAAAGGAGAAAAAAATAAGTATGAGCATTATTTTATATTTTCAATTATTTACAAACCATGATTTCATTCCTGTAATAACACCTGAAGGTTTGACTAATACAATTATTATCATAACATTTTCATGCAACTGTATGAGATGCACTGTTGTAGCTAATTGGATGTTTGTTAAAGCTTTTTTAAGTGCCGCAGTATAATTTAAACAGACCCTTTGACTGCATCCCTGTTGCTATGGTTACTCATTTTAAATACATGCTGATATTATCCAGCGCATTAATTTAAAACAGTGAACAGACAGTTTCACTGGAACTACTTGGTAAGTGTCCTAGTTTAGGAAATAATGGCCAATCTGCACAGAATCAGAATCAAGTATCCACCCAGACCATGGTATAATATAGATTAGATTAGAAAATAACATTATACCACATGTTGCATATGAAGCAATATGTCTGTAATAAAAATGATATAATACCAGCAATGCTGGTATTAAATAAATGCAATTTATTGATTATGGCAGAATCCCAACATTGTAAAATTGTCATTAATCAAACGCTGGCCGGCAGCAACAAAACAATGCAGAAGCAAAGATTTAAAAGCCCACAAAGCAAAAGAAAAATTCTGCAAATATAAAAAAAAAACCACAATGGAAAGTGAAAAAGAACTTTTTCCTTTATGTATTTTTCAACACTTTGAAGGTTATCTTTTACAATATACCAGAACAGCAGCATAGCTACATAGCTAATATTTGTGTGTTTAATTTAATTTCACCAGATTTACTATTTTCATAGAGAGCGGGCTGAGTTCAGGCCAGGGAGATGGAATGGAGGAATAAAAAAAGGGAGAAAGTGTGAAGATAGTGGGTACATTTACTGAAATTCCCTCTTGCAGTTGTTTAAGGGGGTTCATGTGTTTTTTCATATCTGCAGATTTTTTCTTTTGCTTCCACTTCCCTTCTGTAATTGAACCTTTTTTGTTGTTGCATTGGTTTTATACATGTGTGTGTTTTCCGTATTGCTTCATTTCTGTGTTTGCCGCTTGTGGCGTGTTTGCCCCTGTTAGCCACAGTGTTATTGTAAGCGATCTATCGTGATAGTTCCCATGTGATTCACACCCCTAAAGTGCAGTTGTACGGTGGCCCTGAGAGATCATCTTAGGAAATCACACAAAGAGACACAACACAAGCAAATTCAAATTAACTTTCATCAATTTGACGACACGTGCCAGCATTTAGAAAAAATACCACAACCTACAAATAACACAATAACATAAGTGATACATACGCATGACTGTTCCATCAATAGAATCATAAAATTAGCTGTAATGTGAGTACTTCCTCAAATAAGGTAATTTTCAGCATGTTTTCCAAATGTTGAGCATATAGATATATATTATATATCCAAATTGATGAAGCTGTTTGCAGAGCATTGTGCTCTCAGGTAACCCTATGCTAATATCTTGGAAAGATAAATATGGCAGAGAGGTCAGCAAGTAAAGACCAAAAAATAAAACGGGCTCATGTCAAGAACAAGATTGTCCTGCACCGCCAGTCAATACCAGGCAGCTACAATGTCTCCGCTACATACAGAATATACCGTATCCAGACAGAGCTGCACATTCAAAGAGAGGACACAATGCCTCAGAAAGGTGAATACCAAGTATATGAAGGTTGTACTCTATGCACTTCCATATGCTGTAGTAGCAATGTTCATTCAAATAATAATACAGTATTGACTGTAGCTTGTGTGCAAGAGTGTGATGTGCTATATAACATAATAGTTGGTTCGAAGAAGCATAAATAGCTGTGGCCCCTTGTCACTACAATGTCAATAAGTTTAATGCCAAGACAAAAAATAAATGTACAGTCTACTTATGAAGCTCAGCTGCTCCCATCAAAACAAAAAAAAAAGGAATCAATTCTCATCCATAGCTGGCTTTACTGATGCATTACACACAAATCCTCATTAAATCAAAAGGCGCACGTTCACTGTAACTTTGGCATTTCGGGCAGTGAGAAAAAGACACTGCTGTGATCCATGTTGCTGTCTCCTAATACGACTCATTTCATGTGCCACTTGACTTCTCAGTGAAGTGCGTGACTCCGCTGTGCAATAAATCTGATTAGGAGAGCAAAACATAAACAGCCTCTGGCATATTGACCGCACCTCTGGGCAGATATAAACTGAATTTTAATGTTGGGTTGCTCCATAATCAAAGGAAAATTCATGCTTGTATAGCTTTTTTCATAGTTAAGGAGCAGCATTGCTATTGGTTACGGTATTAAGATAAGAGAATCTTGCCTCTAGGGGCCAAGCAATATTTACACACTTTTACAACTGAATAAAGCAGCAGATGCCGTCTCCTGTGAAGGCAACAGGATGTATATGACAGTCGGAGAACGTTGTTCACAGCAGGGCATGTTTCAGCAAAGGTTCGCTGGAATATACAACACATAATGTGTCACTTTCAATTCTAGAATTCAATTTATTACAGAAAAAACAATAAAACCAAACGGTTCCCTCCCCTGAAACATGCGTTGTAGCAACCGCTTTAACTTTCTCTGTCATAGATCAGCTGGCCTCAGCGGGCAGTGGTGGTACACCGGCTTAAGCCTCCGTCAGCGGAGCGCAGATCTGTTTCCTGCAGATGCAGCAGCCACAAAAGCTGCCGTGGCTTCATATCCTTGGGATGGTTGTGCAGCGTTAGTTCTTCATGACATTCTTCTTGTGCGCAGCGTATTCTCAATGTTGCTTTTGTAGATTGCAACAGTAAATCTAGCTCTCTAAATAAAAGTCATGACTTTCCCTTGACTGAAAAAACTGGGTGTGATGTTGGGGGCGTGAGGGCAGTTCTTGGAACTTGTACAGGTGGAGGGAGTTATTAAACCACATCAATGAGTCAGAGTCTGACCTATTAACCCTTAACGCTAATCCATTAACCCTTAACTCTAATCTATTGACCCTTAACTCTAACCTATTAACTGTTAACTCCAACCTATTAACCCTTAACTCTAATTTAGTAACCCTTGAGTCCAGCCTATTAACCCTTTACTCCAACCTATTACCCCTTAACTCCAACCTATTAACCCTCAATTGCAACCTATTATCCCTTAGCTCCAACCTATTAACCCTTAAATCCAAAATATTCACCCCCCTAACTTAACCTATTAACCCTTAACTCCAAATTATTATTCCTTAAATCCAACATATTCACCCTTAACTTTAACCTATTAACCCTTAACTCCAAATTATTATTCCCTAAATCCAACATATTCACCCTTAACTTTAACCTATTAACCCTTAACTCCAGCCTATTAAGCCATAAATCCAATCTATTGACCCAACTCCAACCTAATAGCCTTTAACTCCAACCTATTAACCCTCAATTCCAACCTATTATCCCTTAGCTCCAACCTATTAAGGTTCAAGGTTCAAGGTTCAAGGTTTCTTTATTGTCAATTCCTTCTATATAATTTACATTACACAGAGGATTTGAAATTGTGTTTCGCTAGACTCCAGGTGTGCAACTTAAATACTTAACAATATACATACAATATACTATACATATTAACCTTTAACTCCAATCTATTAACCCTTAACTCCAAATTATTATACCCTAAATCCAACATTTTTACCCTTAACTTTAATCTATTACCCTTAACTCCAGCCTATTAACTCTTAACTCCAGCCTATTACCCATAAATCCAATCTATTGACCCTTAACTCCAACCTAATAGCCTTTAACCCCAACCTATTAACCCTTAACCCCAGTCTATTAACCCTTCACGCCAACTTATTACCCCTTAACCTCCACCTATTAACCCATAATTCTAATGTATTATCCCTTAACTTTAACCTATTAACCCTTAACTTCAATTTATTAACCCTTTACCAACGCTTAACTCAGCATCTCAAGTTGCTAGTGTGACAGAAAACGCTGACCACCGAACAGAACAGAAGTCTTGAACAGGATGTCTGCTGGCTCCATCACAGCAGCAGCCCCCGGAGGTCAGTGCGTGGTCCAATGACAGCTGACGGTTTTGGAAAGTGACTACTGACTGACAGCTCTGTCATTATTGTGTCATCTGGTTTGCAGTTGTTATTTATGAGCTTTTTAATTAAAAATGTTACAACACACATTCCAGTAGGAATGTTTGGGGGTTTTACGACACTGACATTGAGCTACGTCCTCGTTATTATCTGATACTGAACAGGCATTCTGAACTGGTGTCCTTTGAATAAGTACGTCAACCGCCTCCCGAAAAAAGTTTGCTCTCAAAGTGTAAACTTAGTTCTCAAATAAGAACAAGAAGAACAAGTAGCAAATTGGCCAAAGTGGAAAGCTAGGAAGCTCAATAAAATCAAATAAATGTTAATAAAAGCAGTTTCAGTAATAATAGGAATGCTTTATTTTTGTCATTACTGTATCCCCACTTCAACAATATGATGTAGCCTACATACATGATCTAATGAAAATGCAGAAAAATATTATGCAAGTATTTGTCACTCAGAGAGCCTGAATTTCGAGAGTTTCACGGCTTGTTTGGACTTCCTTAACTTTGTGATGTCATGCAGTAGCTCGCTCAGCCTGTAGAGGCTCCCAGCACGGCCCTCACACACACTTTTTTCAGTCTTCCTTGTGAAAAATCAGCCAGTCAGAAGAGAGTCTCATCAATAGTTATGAGACAGACCAAGATGAACCTGAGCTTTCTGGAGCTCCAGATCTCTGTAAAACTACACTGAGTTGATTACATGTTTGTACTTTCAATTGCAAATATGTCATGTTCAGGGTATAAAATCTCCCATGATGTTTGACCTTAAAATTAGAGGTAAAATTTACAGTTATTTCTATATCACATTTATATTCACATTTATAAAGTGTCAGAAAAACATTTCTGAGTGACCAAGGTGATATTCTCAAACTTCAAAACCCTAAATATTCATTTTACAATCATATAAAAAATAGAGATGAGCAGTGAATCCTTGAACAAGAGATGCTGGAACCAGTAAATGTGTGTTTAGTTGAAAAATAGGTTTTCTGTTTAAAAAACATACCACAGAGCCCGAGCTAAATACAACCTGCCATGAGTGAATCGCATTTAGCGCTCACACACTAAAGGTCACGGACACGCTGCAACTCAGAGGGGAAACTGAAGCAGAGACACGCTGCTTTTCTCCTGAGGAAACTCTGACAGCTGAACTTTTCAGTCATCAGTGGAGACCATTTGTGATTTCCACACTTGTTAGGTTCTGCACCAATGAGATTTGTTTTAATGACTGATGGTTTCACCCTCTGTTGCCAACCTGCATTACTTTGTCACAAGATTAAGTGACTCTTCAGAGCCTCTGGAGTTTAATTTAGCAAAAGTTAATTCAGCAGCCAGTCTACTTTTATTTTCCTGACGTTTGGGAAAACAATGTGTGCGCTCACAAATCTGTCCAGCTGATACAGGTTCTTTTCTGCCTATTTATCTCTTTCCATGAGAGAGGGAGATGATTAGCCCGGCTTTCTATTCCTTTAAATCTTCAACATCTCAAACCAAACGAGAGAGGATCTGTTGCATCCATCATTTGGGTCAGTGGTGCAGACCGCTACAACAACAGTCCATCAACCAAATTGCCTGCGGTTGCTCACACAGTTTTGTATGTTGCCTAAAAAAAGCCTTTACAAGGTGATTAGGTCTGCTTTACTTGCAGCACCTTTGCTCCCCACTACTCACATTGATTGTTTTCTCCTGGCCTGGTGAATAGATGGAAGTCAATAGGCCCCTATAGTGACGTCAGGGTTCTCCAGGGCTTATCAATTAGAGGGAAGGAATGCAGCTAAGGATTTCATTTGTTGCCTAAGCTGTTATTAGTAACGACAGGTGGGTATTGGGTTTGGTGCAGCACTGTGCTGGAGAAAATTGTGATAAATGACAAGAGAGGCGTCTCTCTCTAAATGCCCTGCAGAGATGACTGCTGGCCATTAGACGGGGGGAAAGGTGCGTGCGTGCACGTGTGTGTGCACGCGCGTGTATGTGCATGTGTGAAGATGCAGGTGCAAAAAGCGGGCTCCTTAATGGAAGAAAAACTGATTTCACCTTGAGAGGCTTTAGTGTGTTGAGCTGCGCATTAGCGCGCATTTGGAGGCAGTGTCTTTACCTTATGGTCGATGATGCCGCTGTATCCCTGGAGGACCGTGGGGTGAGGCTTGGCCACGCGGACAGGGGCTTCCGTGGGCCGCCTGGCCAGCTGCTCGTGCTGCCGAACGCGCGTGTCGTTCGCGTCCCTGGACGCGGCGCTGCCGAAGTTGCCGTTGTACACCAGGAACAAACTGGCGCACAGGAGCAGCACCAGCAGCACGGCCACCCCGTGGCGCTGCGCAAAAACACACGCAGGAAAAACACGCCGCCGCGTTAGTGCGCCTGTCAATCAAAGCCAACTTCTGGGAACTTTTAGTCGCAGTTGATGTTAATCACAGCTGTAATTAACAGCAGCTAAAAGAAACGGCGCTTACTCTTTAATAATCCTCACTGAAGGCTAAATGCGTAACAGTGCCAATATGAGCATCTTTAATAATGAGCGTCTTTAATTAGTTTGCATAAAGTCTCAGGTGCGTCCAGAAGCACGTCTGTACAATAGTTTTATATATTAGTGCAAAAAAACACAAGAAGGAACAGCTGTAAAGTTCAAATCTCAAGCTCTTCTGTACGTTAAATCACACGTTGCCAGCAGCTCTGGTTTGTTTGGTTGTTTTTCAAATGATTGTCGCGCTGTGTAAAAACGCGGATGCTTTATAAAAACACATGTTAGTGCAATATAATCTCATGCACTTCTTTTTTTTTTTAATCTATGCATCTGCATTAAAGCGCAGGGGAGACGCATCCGTTGCGCTGCGTGTGTGTCCTGCCGTATCTCTACGGGGCTTAGTGCCAACCGGGACGCACAGCTGGACGCCCATTGTTCACATCCTAATCTCTTGATCCGACCAGTGTACACACAGCTGCAGTGATACACTCCATCCTGGATTAAAAAAAAACAAAAAGACAGTTTATCTCTACGGGCTACATAACATGAGAAGGGAGCATTTACCATAGGGGTCTTCATTTTGCGGCGCGCCGTCGTTCCCGCTGCGGCTCCGCGCGTCTGACTCCACTTTGTAAGAATCACGGTGCTGCCCGCATCCCGGAGCCACTCCGGCTGGATCCACGCAGCGTGCCCCGCCGCCTGCTGCCCGCTGCCTGCGCGTCTCCAGACTGGAGCCCAGGCGCAACTCGTCCAGCGGAGAGCGAGGCGACAGATGTTCACTGTGGTACCTCTGCCGGGTCTTAAAGCCCCCCGAGTTAGAGAGGAGAGGGAGGGGGGGGAGGCATGGAGAGCGGAGGCAGCGCTGGCTAATTAAACACACGACCTGCAAGGGGGTGATAAGGCCGGTTTTTTTGTTTAATGGTTATTTCCTGCTGAGCCAGGTTGGATGTAAAAGCTGCGCTCGGTACTCCATGGCACACACCGAATCCGGCTTTTGACGGCTGGTGCGTAACATTCAGGGGAGAAGTTATGCAGGGACTATAAATTACTGTTGATCCACTGCTACAACAGAGTTTTGGCCCTTTCAGACACGTTTTGTCTCAATATATTTTTTGTACTAATGATTTGGTGTATAGAGTTTTCAGTACTTCTTCCATGTTTCAGTGGATTTTTTTTGAAGTTATTATAAAGTGAGTTCGTGTATTGCTGCAATTTCCAAGCACCTTATCTCTTGCTGTATCTGTTCTTTAACCCCCCCCCCCCAGACAATTGGGTCAAAACACAGCAGAACTGCCATGTTAATCATATTCTTATTATGCCCCTGAAGTGGTTTCTCTATGCTTTTTATAGTAGACTGTAATTTAAGTTGAGCTTCTGACAGTCACTACTTTATCATATTTTTTCTTATCTTTCTTATTGCAGTGGGGGGCGGCTCTGGTGCTGAGTCAGTGAATGTTATGCCTTGGTTGTGGGTTTAATGGTAGTGGTGTATCCACACACTGAACAGAAATTGTGCTAAATGGCAGTAAAAGTAGTTCTTTGGCTCATAATTATAGACAAGGGCCTTGGAGGTGCAAAATGTGAGAGACACTGCTTTAATGTGTTATCCTTTGGAAATAGAATTTATTTAAATGTGGTTATTTTTATTCTACCCCAACTAAACTAAACTAAGAAGAAGAACATAGAGAAAGTCTGTAAAGAACCACACAGGAGCTTAGCAGCATATTTGTGTATAGTGGTGCTACGTGGTGCCTCAACAACCTCTGAAGATCCACCTGTTCTGTCTGCAGGTGCATGTGCTCATGTGCATTGATGGAATGTACATTTATTCTAGTGCCGGACAGTTTTGAGGTCCTTTACCTTAGTATTTCTATGTGATGCTAGTTCATCATAGTGTCATCACTCCACTCACAGTACAGTTGCATACAGAGGAAAGAAACAAACTGAACTTTCTACTCTACTGCATTTACATCTTTACGTTTCAGATGAAGCTTCAACACAATGGATAATTTCACAAACTTTTAATTAAAACTTTTGTCTTTTGATGTATTACACAAAGCTAAGTAAGTCATTCAGATTCCTGTGTGTTCATATCAGCTCCAGCAAACAGTAATTTGTTTTCCTCTCTAAACTTCCCACATTGTTTTATCTTAGTGACTCTTCAAATGATCCTAGCCTGGGTTTACCAGTCCTTCACTGCGCACAAATTCATTTCACTCTGCAATTCAGTCTGTTCACCAAGGACCTGATTTTCCCCTGAGCGAAGGAGCCAGTCGCAGAACAGGATGATGATAACGACAATCACAGAAGCAACTGTGTTGATAAGTGTAGATCCAACATGGCGGCAGACCAAATTTACCGTCAATGCAGCCAAAGAAAGTGAACTAAAGTAAGTTATACATTTTATTTTGAAAAATTACCAAGATTTGGCACTAAATAATTTCATTGTCATCAGTTATCATGTACGTCATTGAGAATGTTTGATACACTTTTCTATAAGCTATGAACAGATGCATTTGACAGACAATCATGGCAGCCAATAAACAGCTCTGGGCTTTATAAACCACACACCTTTCACCTTTTTCTTCTGTTGTCTCACTTTAATCATCTCACGACCACTCTGATTGATCTGGTGACCCATCTGGTGGGGCCCGACCCCCAGGTTGGTAACCACAGCTACAGCAGTAACATCTGCTTATACACGGACGCCTCGGTATTAACAATCGAATGGTTTCTAATAGGACTAATATAATAGTTTGCCTCAGGGACAAAAATAATACATTTACTTTAATGCTTTAAGTATGTTTTTCTGCCCACATGTATGTACTTTTAGGATCTCTCATTTAGAGATTTTTCTTCTTTATTCTGGGACTCTCTTATAGAATTTATGGCATCTTTGTGCACATAATAGCACAGTAGATCTTAAAGCGGCATGTTGAGCTGATATAACAAAACAGCAAACTTTTAAATTTGCTGCCATAAACTATGTCTTGTGGAGTCCTGGAAGTGATGAGCAGCAGCAACAGCAGTTTGGCAAAAAAAAAAAAAAAGAAATATTGCGGGTATGCAATTTAAAAAGAAAATCAAATTAATTTAAGGCTTTGTGATTAATCTGTATTGCTGTGTGAAGCATTTCAAAATCTTTCAATTCAAATGGCTTTTGCTAGATGAATGAATCAATGAAAAGACATTATAAACTTTAAAGGTCAGCATCTCTTTTATTTCCCATATCTTTCCCATCCAACATTTCTTACTGTTCATCCGCAATAACATCACTGTGGCAATACAAAATATCGCCTGATGCTTTTCAGTTGGGGAAATGAAGTCATTTAGTTTGCTTATTGACACTATAATAGTTGTCACTTCATTAATTTTCTGTTAGGATAAAAAAAAACTCTAATTATAAAAAAAAAAACTCATCTCCAGATGCACCAAACTTTCTTAATCATCAGAATCTGCTTTATGTGTACTGACTGATAAATCCCTCTGTCATAAACTGGAGTTTCTGTGTGTAAATACTCTGGCACATCCCTGAAAGTCGCTGTAAGAGAGGAACTTTAGTAGTATGGAAGATGACTTCCTGTTGTATAAACTTAATTAAAGTAACTGTCAGTACTGACATTAGCTACAGGGAAATAAAAAAAACAATGTTTTAATGTTTAAATTTTTGTATATTATTATTATAAATATTATATATTTATATATATTAAAAGCAGCATACTTACATACATATTTTTATGGTCCAAAAGTACCTAGTTAGATCCGTAGCAGCAATGCAGTCCGCCTTCTCACACACTCACTCGGAAAAACCATCTGTGGTGATTGGCTTGGTGCTGACAGAAAGGTCGCGACCCTCGGAGAACTCGGGCCAGCCTGAGAAACACAGGCCAAGCGCATGCACTGTGGAAGGAGGGGGCGACTACATGGATCCAGGCCAGACCTCAGAACGAGTGGGTGGTCTCATTTCACGGTTTGTGTGCGCAAAAAGCAAACAAAAAATAAATTAACGAAAAAAAACCTCATTGAGGCAAGAGGTCCAGTTGCTGAAGGTTATTTTGCTAGAAATTAACTGTATAAACACCTTAAAATGAACATCTGCCAAGAGTTTTATAACTGGTAATAATTGGTATTAATGTATATAGGAGCAACATATAGTAATACAAAGACAAAGGAAGAATTTAAATATGACAATAAAGTTACCATGTTTGTAATTTGGGGATTTAAACAAGACAGTGACTGAACCTAATGTTTCAGTTTAGTCCACACAGAGAAGCTTTTCTCTCCTCATTTACATTTACCCCATTTTCTGGATGAACTAAAAGCAGCAGTGTTTATGACCCATGGATTTAGCGCTGGAATTTGAATCATGGGTTAACAGGTCAGAGATTTCTGCTACGTTCGTCCTTGTTTTGAGATCAATAAAATGTTTTGAAATTATGGATCTCAGTGTACCAGTGGTAAAGCCCAGAGCAGAAGGAAAACAGCCATGTCTGGTAGATTTAGTGCTACACTCTGTAATGACTGCAGAACACAGAGGGAATCTGACTGTTAGGTGGAGCGGAGCAGGTAGATCCCAACACCGGCAACAGCAACTGAATTATTAAAATTTCTCTCACAACCCGGAAACAGGACAGCAGCCAACGCTAAGCAGAACAGATGCAGATCCAAGACTGAAAGGAACAAAGTGAACTGAACAGGGGATTGTGGGGGGGGGGGGTTCAGTCTCTGCTGGGTCCATGACTGGTCAGGTCACTCTGTTACATGGAGCAGAGCAGGTTGACCCACATACAGGAGACACAATTACATTTTCTTTAAAGAGATCATGTACAAGCACATTGCACATTCATCTGGTCTGCAAAAGATGAAAAGACAGGAAAACGGTTACCGGATGATAGACAAAGAAAGGAGTGAGAAAGAATGTATGATGGACTGAGGAAAGAAGGAAGAATGTTAACACTGAGGCTGATAGCTGGAACACAGTGAGCAGACCCAAAGCAGAAACTGCAGCATTATTGGATAAGGCTTGTTATGGTCTTTTTTTATTTGACATTTTCAAAAAAAAAAAAAAAAAAAAGAAAAATCACATTAAAAAAACTGGAACGAATATGATATTTCATCTCTCAATACTTCTGACTTCTCTTCCCCGTCTATGGCTCTCTGGACCAAGCATTTTTAAAAGATAGGGCACAGATATAAACACATAGCATTTTGTTTCTTTTGTTTTGGGAGTGAGGGTGGGGCCTATTTCATTTGTAATTTATAAGCAGCACACAAACATCTGACAAGGTATAAGAACATCTTCATATCTTTGTAAATGTATAATATTGGCAGCAATCAGAGCTTCTCCAATGGAGACGTCTCTTTATTCTAACTTTATAATGCCCTTCATCATCTGTTTGAATGCCATCATATGTATGTCAGCAGTTATACAGGTACTACTCGGAAAATTAGAATATTGTGTAAAAGTTGTTTTATTCATGCAATTCAACATAAAAGGTGAAACCAATACATTTTATAGACTCATTACAAGCAAAGTGAGATATTTCAAGCTTTTATTTGTTTTGATTTTGCTCATTAGGACTTGCAGCTTCAGAAAACCTCAAATTCAAAAACTCAGAAAATTAGAATACTGTTAAAAGCTTCAGTATTGAAGGCTCAAAGTGTCACACACTAATCAGGTAAGTAATCCAAAACACCTGCAAAAGGGTCCCGAGCCTTTAAAAAGCCTGTGTCTTTGGTTTAGAAGAATTCACAATCATGGGGAAGACTGCAGATCTGACAGTTGTGCAGAAAACCATCATTGACTCCCTGCACAAGGTGGGTAAGACACAAAAAGTGATCGCAAAAGAAGCTGGATGTTCTCAGAGTGCTGTGTCAAAGCACATTAATGGACAGTTAAGTGGAAGGCAGAAGTGTGGAAGAAAACGGTGTACAAGCCGGAGGGATGACCGCAGCCTGGAGAAGATGGTCAGGAAAGGGCCATTCAAAAGTGTGGGGGAACTTCATAAGGAGTGGACTCAAGCTGGAGTTGCTGCTTCAAGAGAAACGACACGCAGGAGGATGCTGGACATGGGCTTCAAATGTCGTATTCCTGTTGTCAAGCCGCTCCTCACGAGCAAGCAACGCCAGAGGCGCCTTAACTGGGCTAGAGAAAAGAAAGACTGGACTGTTGCCCAGTGGTCCAAAGTCCTCTTTTCTGATGAGAGCAAGTTTTGCATCTCATTTGGCAACAAAGGTCCCAGAGTCTGGAGGAAGACCGGAGAGGCGCAAAATGGAAGATGCATGAAGTCCAGTGTTAAGTTTCCCCAGGCTGTGATGACTTGGGGATCCATGTCAGCTGCTGGTGTTGGTCCTCTGTGCTTTATCAAGTCCAGCATAAACGCAGCTGTCTACCAGGACATTTTAGAGCACTTCATGCTTGCTTCAGCGGACCAGCTTTATGGGGATGCAGATTTCATCTTCCAGCAGGACTTGGCACCTGCCCACACTGCCAAAAGTACAAAATCCTGGTTCAACAACCATGGGATTACTGTGCTTGATTGGCCCGCAAACTCACCTGACCTGAACCCCATAGAAAATCTGTGGGGCATTGCCAAGAGAAAGCTGAACGGGAAGAGACCAAACAATAAAGAAGAGCTCAAGGCCGCGATTGAAGCATGTTGGTCTTCCATAACACCGGAGATGTGCCACAACCTGGTAGCATCCATGCCGCGCAGGATTAAGGCAGTCATTCGTTCAAAAGGGGCCCCAACCAAGTACTAAGTACAGATGCAACATTTTATTTTCAGAGGCCTGACATTTTTTGTATTTAAAATCCCTTTTTTAAATTGATTTCAAGCAATATTCTAATTTTCTGAGTTTTTGAATTTCAGGTTTCTGAAGCTGTAAGTTCTAATGAGCAAAATCAAAACAAATAAAAGCTTGAAATATCTGACTTTGCATTTAATAATACTATAAAATGTATTAGTTTCACCTTTTATGTTAAATTGCCCGAATAAAACAACTTTTACACGATATTCTAATTTTCCGAGTAGTACCTGTACACTGTAAAATGTTGCTTCTACAGTTATTTGCTGTGTTAAACACAGTCACATTACTGTAAATGATTATTACAGTAGATTGCTGTATATTTTGCAATAGATCACAGTAGTGAAGAATTACTGTAGTAAATCACAACAGTCAAAGTGACAGTTAATCACTCAATTACTGCAAATACAACTGAAATCATCTGTTTAATTTGCAGTAAAGACACAATACTGCAAACAGAGATAATTATTACAGTAAGTTTCTGCCAGTTAGTTGCCGTTAATTGTAAGGTGACACCTTTACAGTGTACAGGTACTTACAACTGCTTGTGTTATAAGCTATTTCTTATAATTATACTGTTAATAAATTATAATTAGGGGTCTTTGTTGCTTGATTATAAATACCGAGGCCTGTGCTGTTCTTACTAACACATACACCGTGAAATAAAAGCACCCTTTCTGTCTGTTGTGGCCTGAACTCCTCTGTAGTTTTGTAGTTTCATAGAAACGTCTCCTGTTGTGTTGTCACAGCAGCACCGTCGTGGTGACAACGGCGCCATTATGAGCGCCGCCTCTGACATTACGCTCCTGTCATTTGTTAGTCTAAAAAATATTGATTATAGCAGCCTCCGGAGCTCAGGAGGCTGATCATAATTCCTGTTTGTGTGTCACCTGCATGTATAATTGCTGGTTGCTGTTGCTTTTAACCATATGGCATATGAAATATAAGCTGATGCCGTGGCTTTTCTCTTTGGGAGGAAACGTACAAGACGTATTTGCAGTATCAGTGTGGCGTAATAGTGCTTCAAAGTGAAATATAATAGTCATTTACTGCAGCAGTGTGGCTCACTTATGATGCCTCAATGAACATCTACAGGAATAATATCAGGCTTTGGGTTTGCTTTGAGGACGAAGTCTTTGCTTTGTTGTGGGTAGGTTTGTCACCATGGCCACCATGCAGCCTCCATACAACAGCCCCTTCTTTTTTTAATGCTTTAAATCCAGAGTGAAGCTGCTCCTTTACACATTTCTTAGAAATGGCAGTGCCAGTGATTGTGTATTTCAGTATATGTGCTGAACAAAAAATAAATAAATAAATAAATGTCCTCATGGGAGACACATGAGAGACTTCCCAGAAGCATTAATCCACATCAGCATGTCAGCATTAAGGTCACTGGAGAATAGAGTGATAACACGTGGTTAGGTTGGAACAATAACACATTAGGAAAAACAGTCCTGATGGAAGCCGTCTTGGAAGCGTGCACATATCGAAGGGCAGTGAAAGGGCAGTTCAGCAAATGGGCAATAACGAGTATTTACGGAGGTAACGTTGCATGTGCCCTGTTTGATACCTACCAGGTAATATTTGTGACATTTTAGTCCCCCGGCTCCCTGATGACCAGACGTTCAGCGTAACTGAAAGAGCTCAGACGAGAACATGCTTTTGTTTTTATGTTGCCACTTCCTTTTAGGGAAACAGGGCCCAACTGTTCCAAAAGTTCAACGAGCACTTAGAAGAAAACAGTAGAAAACTGGGCGCCTACCTGCTGATGTCTACATTTAAATTCCCCCAGAGCTACATATATATATATATATATAGACAGAAGAATAGAATAAAAGTGCAGAGACAGAGGAGAAGACAGGTTCTACCCATCACAGTCATGGACACTGATTTAGTACGTCTGAAGGTTTATTGTCTTTTATTGTGGTATTTAAAATACTTCAGAAGGGATTCAAATGAAAAGGAATTTTCTTTTCCCTCCTGTGTCAGTTTATGAAATACTAGTGTGATTGTTATGCTGCTGTTGATACATTATACATAACTCCGCTGTGAGATATAAAAGGATCAAACATCCAGTGTGAGCATGTGGAAGCTGCTATAACGCTGCTTTATCTCTTTTTTGTCCTATTAAAAGTCGGAGTAATCTTTCTTTACAGCTGCTTTTCAACACATAAATACTTTATGGGGAAAATATTCAGGAACGTGCAGGAAATCGTTAAATAAACACGCTTTAAGTGAACTTTTCTTTTTGTTTTTTTCTTTTAAGCGAGTCGCTGCTGTGTGGGGCAGCGCTGCATCACACTTTTACTGCCACGCCATCGGGCTGCGATGCAAATTAAAAAAAAATAGAAATCAGCACCCATGCTTCCCGACGCTGCAGCGGCAACGGGGGCGCGCTGATCGATGTTAATGGCGGTCGTAAGACTGGGGTTATGGCGCTCACAGAGAAGCGTCTGATGGCCGGGGCCAGCTCCATGATGATGGTAACGGGAAGGTTACTGTGAGCGACGGCTGCTGCTGAGCACGTGGATTGTGGCGGATACTGATCAGCAGGTGTTTACGATTGCCTCTAAACACGCAGGGGACTCAGGCACTTACTTATTGCCTGTCGTAGGTCGTTACATGGTTGATTGTCTAGGGTCCGCATGGGCCTATATTTCTTCTTTTTATGCTCTCTATAATCCACTGCAGATCTGTACCGAGCCTCAGATTTATGCGTGAAACCTGCTCCCCGTGGTGCTGCAGGAGGGGGACCTTGACAAGAGAATCTGACTGGCTTTTTGTCCTTTCCATAATTAGAGAGTACATCCAATTCACCCCATTCATTACCCCTGGGCTCTGTGACAAATGACGAGGAGGCCTGTTTTAATATAGGCTCACTTGCTGCCCCGTTCGGGGTGAATGAGCAACAGTTCGTACATGAGGATGCGAGATGGGAGACGTATTCACAAGGCAGCTCAATTATCACATGGAAAATGTGAGCAGGGATTTCTCTTTTCTTTCCCACACACTTCCTGCACAGAAAGTACCTGCAGGTTTTCCCAGGGCACTGAACACACAGGGAGAAATTAACATGTTTTACCTTTGAGTTTCAAGTAGAAGACAGTTCAATGGACACCTGGTGGACATGTCCATAGGGGATATGAGGTCATGCAACAGAAGGAAATTACATTGTAATTCATTCCAAGTTTAACTCAGTGTTGGAACCACAGTGACAAACATGTGGGGTGGATTTGTGGAGCTGCAGCTAAAGCAGCAACAGCATAAACCAGTTTAAAAAGATGTGCAAAAATCTACTCATTGTTCATTCTTTCCTTTGGTGGAAAACACAGACACAAATTTGTCAATAAAATCAGGACTGAGTGTGTGGAAGTGTTCTACACAATGGAACACATTCTACCTCCAGGGCAGCTTCTGGTTTAGTTTGATTTATGTACAGTTTCAATAACAATCAGTGGATTCTGAAGACTCACCTGAGATTCACTACATCACACTGCATGGCAGAGACTTGTCAAATCAGCCCTCACTTACACTTCCCAAGAATCCATCTTAAAATCAATGTGAAGCATTTTCCGAACAGCTGATTACAATACACCCACTCACACACACACACACACACACACACACACACACACACACACACATATATATATATATTAAACAAACATGTCATGTAAATAGAAGTTCGCTAGGGTTAGAGTTAGGGTTAGTTCTTTTTATTATCTTTTTGGAGCCATGCAGAAATTCTATTCTTTTATTTTTCCAAATTTTGACGTACGTATTACTAATATAATGTGTTCATTATGATTCATGTCAATTTTCTCAAAATGAGAATCACCTATTGTTGTAAGTCTTTAAAGAACAAGTAAAAGACAACAACAAAGTCAACAACACCGATTAAACAACAAATAAATATAAATTGGTGCAAAATCAAGTAAAACAACAAAAAATGCAAACCAAACTTCAACTAAAGTTTTAGCTAATGAGTTTGATCCTTTTTCTAGTCATGAGGTTACCATGTGAGTTTAGATACACACTATGTTAAAAAGTGAAATGCAAATAATCACTGGGGGCTCAACACCAATATCTAAACTAAATGTAAAATAGGTAGGAGCAGCAACACCTAACTAACTTCCAAAAATTGGAAATATTTCTTATTTCATCAGAAACATTACATCAGAGTTTGACGATGATGAGCGAAAACTTGCCAAAAACACGGTATGATCCTTTACCTAGGTTGGACCAGTGTGTATTGTGGGAATTGAAATGAAAACATATGGTCTGACTTCCTTTTTTTTTTCAATTCCTGTATCACTTTTTGTGATGAACACATTGTTAACGCGACGACCACAGCAGACAGGTCATTAGGGGGAAATGAATGGATTATATTACCAGATGGGACGTTAAAATGAAGCCCATTTACGTTGGACTGCAGGTAAATTAGAAAACAGTTTTGCAGGCCTGGAAACAATATAATAACGTCAATCATGAGGACAATTCTCATGAAAATAATTTGGAGCCCAAACAATATTCAATCCTGACCCTTTGCCCAGTAAATTACTGTCATTACACCACAATCTGTTCACTTGGCATGTATTTACAGTCGGTGTTGCGAGGTGACATTGTCCACAAGGGGATTTATTTGCTCTCCATATTTGTTACTCGAGATGTGTTAAGAAAAGGGGTGACGGGTGTCCTTTGCTCTGAGCTGGCCTTTAATTAAATTGTTCCCTCAGGCATGATCGAAGAGGGAATCTAGTTTCAGGGGTGACTGGGCCGTGGGTGCGCAGGGAGACCCGGTGCTTTGTGAGGGTTCGGCTTTATTGTGCGTCTCTGCTGGAGCCGAGACAAGCAATCACAGTCTGACTTCACCGGATGCAAAAGCAGTCATGTGTTTCTGCCTCATGATTATCATGCTTTTCTGAGTTTGAATAGATGCATTCATATATAGAGAGTTTGTATAAATGTATGCTACAAGGTTCAACTTGTTGTGAGGAAGTAAATACCATTATAATCTGGGTACTTATAATATTACAGTATTATGGCTATGATGTCTAATGTCCTTCTACAATTCTGTTTTTAATTATCCCTTCCAGGCTGAACAAGGTCCTGAACAAGCAGGGATGATGCAGGGCTCCAGCAACCAGTGTCTCTGCAGCACCACACTGCAGAGGCTGAGGACAGAGGAGATAATGTCCATAAACACACAAATGTGAAGGCTCTCTCCAAAAATATTAGAGCAGGAGCAAATCAAAATCAAAGGACATAAACACATACACACTTACATAGTACATACACACATATACACCTATGCATTTACACTTACACCTACACTTACACACAAAAACACCGACACATACATGGTAACTACACACATACACACATACACACATACACACATACACACATACACACATACACATACACCTACATATATACACCTACGCACATACATATACACACATACACATACACACCTACACGTACATAGTACCAACACACATACAGTTCACACATATACACACCTACACATAAAACCTACACACATACACACTTACACACATACACACATACACCTACATAGTACCTACACACATACACACCCACACACATACACACATACACACATACATCTACATAGTATCTACACACATACACACAAACACCATCCGTAAATAGTACCTAAACACATACACATATACACATATACACACACACACACACACACACACACACACACACACACACACACACACACACACACACACACACACACACACACAGACACATCTCCTTCTTCCATTTTTGTAAAGCACAACAACTTTTAACTCAGATCAGCTAAAGAACTGCACTGTTTCTCTTCTCTGTTACATCAAATGTCAGAGTAGTGCAACCTTCCCTAAAACGTTGCCGCGCTCACTGCCATTAACTTGTCCATCCTCCATTCCAACTAATGGAAATTCACATTTGGTGCACCTAAGTGCCTTTTTCAAAGTGCCACTCTAATGTCCCATGCTCAGCCCCCTCCATTTGAATCTTTATTGAACGTGGTGCTGAAATCCAAAGAAAATACCCCTTTGATTGCTGGTGGTTGGGAGGGAAATTTGCAGCCGTGCCCAAGGTAATTTCAGCACGAGTGAATTTCTCTCCCCACTAATTTCGCCGGGAACAGAACAACCTGGTGTCCTCAGTGTCCAAGCCAAGAGATAGGAGGCTAGACTCCATAAATGAAGCAGTAGCTCCCCTCTCTAACTCTCTTCCCTGGCTGCAGCTGAGGTATCGGCCTGGAGCCTCTCTCCTTCTTTGTCTGACAAATAGTTTGGCTGAATGAAGTAATGGCTAATTAATTTCCTGAATATGATTGTTTATCCAACTTTATGATCTGACTGTGTGAGTTTGCCTGCCTGTGCGGCGGTCTGAAGGCGGACTAGCACAGACCCACCAGATGCTCTGCTGGGTGCACGCTCTGTGCTCCAGCGCTGGCAGCGTGCCACTGCTGCTGCTTCACTAGGCTAATGTAAATGCACTGTCTCATCATCCAGGCCCAGGGGGAGGCACACTCGTCTGCCCTGACATGCTCGCTCCTGCGTGGGGGAGGGGTGGGGAGGGGGGCAGCGGGCCAGATGCCGGAGCAGGAGCAGCCTTCCCGTGTGACAAGGGAGCTACTGGAGGTCAGGAGTGAAGGACTGCAGAACGAGGGAGTCTGAAATCATTTGTAATAATGTCTGCGAGTGCAAACGCTAAGGTAGATGGGAAATGGAAAGATATTTTTTCAGGAACAATTTGTACTAAAAACCTGTCATAAAAAATCTAAAAAAAAACTTCTTCCTGGTAAATGTTAACTGCATTTGACACTTTTTTTTCACTTTGGCACCTCACAGTGCCAAAAAGGAATCACTTAACGGTTTGTTTTGAATTCTTAAATCGTCAGTTTGACCTTATTAAATGGTGCATCACTCCCATCGGACTTATTTCCTACTCTTACTGGCAGAAGGTTTAGCGATAACTGATTAAATTAGCCTTCAATCTCTGTCAGAATATTGTTTTCTATTTTACTTTTATGGTAAGCAGTTTGGAGACATTTCATAGTTACCATACCTTAAATAAAAACAAAAAATAAGGCAGCATGTTTTCATACTATATTTATATACATATTATATATTTGCTTCCTATTAATGCTATGAATCTGTAAATGCAGCCCAAACATCATAGTACATCTTTGTCATTTTTGTACTTCGGTGAACCAATGCCACTTTTTTCAAGTTTTTTCCTCATTACAATTTCAGACTGTTCCTTTCAGTTTTGTATTTGTAATCCTCTCACAAATGATTTTTTTTTTCAATGTAACATTCCCAAAATGTTCTAATAACAACATGAAGTAACCTTTTTTTTTTTCAGGACTTATTTTCATTCCCCAGAATTTCCCTGCTGCTAACCTTCGGAAAACCAGCTCAACATTCTAAAATTGTTGTGTGGATGTTTTGTTTAGCATTCCCAGAATGTGGTGTAACATCAGTAATATTTGCCATTTTACCATCTAGCGAAGATTATGCCAGAATATTCTACAGATGTTCCCGGAACCAAAAACTAACCCTTCCCTCAACCTTTCAGGAACTAAAACCTGTGTTGCCGCTCCTTACATATTTAGCTGTCAATCATCATAAAAGAGCAGATGTCCATTTATAAATGAATCATTATACGCAGAAACACCGGCCATTTGTCTGAACTGTCCTCGGTTGTGTTTTGCAGGATCAGCTGAACGTTCTGAAGGCTGCACACCGCAGTGATGAAGAGCCTCGGACCTTTTCATCTTTTTTTTTTTTCTCCCTTTTTTGTTCGAGGAAGCAGATACGTGATTAGTTTGGACAGATCTAATTTTCAGGAGGCTTTTGAAAGCTCCTCTGTGTGTGTGTGTGTGTGTGTGTGTGTGTGGTGAGAGAGTCTGCAGAGAGACGAGGACAGACAAGCAAACTGCTCAGCACTTATGTTTCTTAGGCAGGGATGATAACAGTGTTCATATAATATTTGGTTAGAAGGAAAACAACGGGTGTTTGTGTGTGGTTCTCCTGTAATTTTACTTTGCTTCGGGGCTAAAAATTCTGCTGTAGCTGGAAGCATATTACCAGCCGAGCAAGGATTCATCACACTGTCAGTGGATTCCAAATTTTCAGCAAGTTGGCAGCCCGGCTGGCGAAATCTTTCATGTCTTCAGCCGCCTGGCATGGCTGCAAATGCGGCGTGATGCAATGCCGAGTTTCCTCTCACCGCCGCCTCCAAAATCATACTCATCACTCAGATGATTGGAGGCAGCTCCTTTTCTGATTTTCTGATTGGTCTTGACTGGGGAAGGTCTGAGGGTTAGAAAAACCTGTACGTGGAGCGGGAACATTGCCAGTGAATCTACAGCGACATGAAGGATGAAATGAAATGTTGCCCGGGACGAGTACGACTGAAGGGTGAAGAAGCTTTCAGATAGGAATAGATAGGAATGCACATCCTCAGCACATTCGGATCACAAAGGTATAGTATTAAACCGTATCAATGTGCTAATTCAGTAAAAGCAAAAGGATCCATTAAAAGACAAGGATGTCAATCCATTAATCATGTGTAGGCGCAGCAGATTACTCTAAACAACCTTTAATTAACTGCTTAATTAATGCTGTTTTTTATTTATAGTGATAGTGTGGTATTATGGATTCGTATTTCGGACATCTAGCTCCATTTCCAGCGTTCCTGGCATGTATCTGAAGCATGGAGACCGTAATTTAAGCCATCCCTCCAGTATTGAGCTGTGCAGTGATTTCCCTTCTGAAGGATTCTCGATATAATGGAAGTGCACACGGCAGGTTTTCAGTAGCTGTTCCCAAATAAGAAGTGTAACAGGAAGCTCACGGATTAATCCCACTTGTTTGTTAAAATGTTGTCCTGCAATTTATGGATAAATTCTTCCCCGAATATTGAAATCTGAGGTAGGTTTGCTCCGGATCTATTTTGATAAAACCACAGCGCGGCTCCTTTCCAAGCCTTTTAGAGCGAGTACAAATGAATGAAATGGGAAACATTACATGGTACAGCTTTACTGAGATGGGTACTATTGCACATAGAGCTTCCAACCAGTGTCAGATTTTTCACAAGTTAAATAGGCTTTCCAGCTGGGATTCAAATCTGCCCTGTATATTCCCGTTATATCGAAGAGGGAAATTAATACAAAGCTCAATACTGTAGAGAACAGTGAAATTATGGTTTCTATGCTTTACATATATGCCAGGTAGGGAATAAGGCAAGAAACCCCAAAAAAACCTTAATATCAGAAAGTGGACTTTTTATTAGTAAGACTACTGACTTCACATATTGTCATTAGAACATATCAATTATAGCCACTTTAAATAAATTACTACCCACTGCTTTTACTCAGTGGCCAACAGCAGAAGACACGGGTGCACTGGAAGCACTCAGGAGTGACTGTGTGTGTGTGTGTGTGTGTGTGTGTGTGTGTGTGTGTCTTAGCGTGAATGTGAAGCAGTGCCTTCAGAGAAAAGGTGTGTATCTCAAGGACTCTTTTGCAGTCACTGCAGAGCATTTTTTCCCTTGATCTCCGTGCACCTTGAAAGCAGCTGACACCTCCCAGTGTCTCTGACAGGGCCGTCAGGGCCGGACGAGCACGCACGCTGACCGAGGCAGGCCGATTCCTTCATCCTCACTCTTCTTTTTTATTTATTTATTTTTTTTATATCGTAAAGTACTGCACCTTAGATGTCTTTTGCCTTTTTTCTCTCATTTTCTCCATCTTAATACTCTCCTCATACACTTCATGTACTGTAACCAAAAAAATGCTGAAGATGCTCTGAAAATGTAAGGAAAACCTGCCGCTAATAAGGATGAATATAAATAGGCATATGAGGGGGTGATTGATTGTGATGAGTGAAGGAGGCTTTCCAGAGAGAAAGCCTTTTACAGGGATTCAATTACCCACAGACCCACAGGAAATGTAGGATGTTATAAACTTTGATTACTGTACATCAAAACTGATGAAAGGATGGGAAGAGATGGCTGTAAACTGGGACATTAACTAAGACATTATTTAGTTTGTGGTCATATATTACACAATCCCAGCTGCAGTCGATGTGGAACACTTATTCCCGCAATTAAAGCGTTTGAATTATCGTGGAAAATTTCCGAGGAGTTCCAAACGCCGACTGCGAAATCATATACTGTAGCTATCCGTGACAGGACAGAGATTTATTTTGTCAGAGCCGGTGCTGCAATTAGTCACAGCTGAATGTTTTCTGTTGCCTCAGATAATCTGAAAATTGTTGACATTTAGAGCCAGCCCATAAACTTTATCCTCGGAACGCTCCGGATTCCTGACAGGCTCGATATGCTCAAAGGAAGAAAATGAGCAACTACTGGAAGAGGCTGGTGTAATCAATATAAACATGAGGCAATTAGTGTAGCGCTCATATTTCTTGAGGGAGGTGGGAGTAAAAAGTGACGATCAAAGTGATGTCTGCTGCATGCGAGTCATTAATGAGGCACCAGATTGACTGCAGGCATATATTGTTAAAGAAACCTCCGTAGAATTAATTAAAACACCATCTACCCTCACATGTTCCACGCACTTCTTGATGTTATAGATAATGGATAAACTGATCAAATCCGATCAAACCCTGTTTGAAATGCTAGAGGGCTTTTATTTTGAAATGACGGATACAGGTAGTGGCAGCATGTAGCTCCAGGAAGTGTGTTTGGCTTTGACACAAGCGCTTCATAACACCAAGTACGCCAAGTTGGAACTTGGCAAAGTTGGTTTCAGGGAGTACAAGCTTCCAAAGGACTGGATTACACGTTTGGAACAGCAGTGTTACTCACTGACAGCAGCAGCTCCGCTTCGTAAAACCTGTGACAACATAATCTCAATCTTACCTCCAAAGATGCTCTCTCTCTTCTAAAAAAAAAAACCCCTCATAAACAGAGATGCAGTAAATTGTGTTTTTTTCTTAGTATGTAGCTTATAATAAAATAAATATAAATGAATACTTTTCTGATGTGACGTGTTAACGAACCTAAAAGTAAAATTATAACTTCATCACTCAGTCAGCAACTCACTCACTGACCATGTTTCCATCTAATCTAAAGCAAAGTTCAAGAACATGATTTAATTTCATGGCATTTTCATCAACCAGTTTGAAGCACACAAACCAGACTACACAAAGTGTGGTTTCTTCAGAAATCTGTGGTATCAGTTACATCGCTACCAGAAATGTTCCCCTCAGTGAAGGAGCCAATCACAGAACAGGAGAGGGTGCAGCGAGATGATGGAGAATCTTTATTGACTTTAACTGTGGATCCAACATGGTGGCAGACGATAATTCAACCTCCAATGCAGCCTTACAAAGTTTGCATTAGACTGTAACTTTGTTTTGAAAAATGTTACTGCTAAACTATTTCATTGTAATCAAGTATCTTGTATGTCAATGGGTATATTTGATATGATTGGTTCTAATCTATGTACAGATACATTTGACAGACATTCATAGTGACCAATAAACAGCTCTGGACTTAAGCAGCAATCTGGTCACAAACTTAGCAGACAGAAGAAAAAAAACTCTGCTTTATTGTTTTACTACATGGACCCTCGTTCGTTTCAGCCATGAACTGAGAACAGACACAAACCCTGGACTGCCTGACTGGCCACTTTGAAACCAGTGAAATGCACCAATTAACAGGATCTGGCAGCAAACACAAGTGGCGCGCCAAGTGGATAGGACAGAGTCCAAAAAGCAGGATGTCAGCCGCATTTCATCCACAGTCCTCATGAGACATGCAAACGACAGGATGCAAATGCTCAGAGGCAGAAGAACACACACACACACACACACACACACACACACACACACGGAAGCCATGTGTGCAACGGGACATTGGCGCTTTGGGGGATGTTTGATTTGATGTAGTACACACTCACACACACACACACACACACACAGACCTGACTGATTGGGTACATCTGAGACACTTTCAGTTTTAAGATTCAATGGTTTATTAAAAACAAAAAAGTTTAAATTAGATAGTTCCCGTGGGCTAGAAAATGACGTTAATGATAAAAACACAGCGAGGCAGAATCTGGAAAAGCCTGAAACATGAGCACATGGGACAATCAACGTTTTCAATAAACACACAAAGACCAATATGGATTTTTTTGTTCTTTAATATTCTGAGAATAGCACATTGAAGACAACTCACTCTCTAGCAGTTCAACTTTCTAACAGTGGCCACACAGCTTTCTCCACAAGATAGAAATAATGGGACAGTTTTTGTAGATTTGTGTGTGTGTGTGTGTGTACGTATTTATTTATGGGTTAGGCATAGATCCAACCCTTTTTGTAATCCAGATTAAATTAATAGCTAGACATCTTTGGGAAATGTGGTTATTCACTTAGATGAGAAAATCAATACTAATGTCTGTGTGGGGAGTGGTATCAATCTTCTCATCTAATATCTCAGGATGAATGCGTATATATTTCCCAAAATATCGACTATTCCTGTAAATGTGAAGGCATGTAAAATCGATGCTGTGAGGTTCAGATAAGTGAGAGATTTCTTTAATCTATGCGAGACCCTAACCCATGTGCTTTAGAAAGGTGTTTTGAAAGAGAAACAAAAGTGCTATAGAATTTGCACCTTTTCTCTCTTTTTTTTCCCCTTTCCTTCATATATCATATTTCATAATTACCACCATCAAGTGTCCCTGAGCTCAGATAATGCTACATATTGTTGCACCATCTGGCCCGGGATAGCACGTACTCCCGCAAATATGTTCCAGAGGTCAAACACTGTGCGAGAACAAATTTGCAAATGCTGAATTGAAAAGATTCCACTTGTCTCATTGACCTTGCTCAGCGCACATGACAGCAAACACGAACGCGTGCCAGCTGCCTGCAGAAGAAAAAAAAAAAAAAAGAAGAAGAAAAGCCTGAAGATAATGAAGCAAATATGCAATAAGCGTGGAATCATTTTATTGAGGTCTAACTCAGTCAAGGCAGCTGAAGTGAAAAAGGAGGGTTGTTTCTCTGTCCTTCATGCTTTTTTTTTTTCTTGTTTTCATTTACCTACCAGTTCATTACTTTCTCCGTCGTTGTCGGCTCGCGCGAATGACATCATATCCATTACTCCCACTGCTCAGACGGCGAGTTCCCCGCATGTCTCCACCCACCACTCCTGACAAATGAATGGGTTGCCTGCAGCTATTTTAGTTATTAGTCAATACATCGCCCATGCCATGGTACTGACTGAGGCTTTTTTTGTGATAAAAGAAAGAGGAACCTCCTGATTTGATGTGGTCAGCTCAGATCACCCCCCCAGCACCTCACTTCAATATGATGATCAGCAGGATGTTGGGGGGGCAGGTCTGCGTTCGGACCGCGGTGCTGCTCTGAATGAGCGGCCCCCTGCAGGGCTGCAGGCGTTATGTTGGTGCTGGACGTCTCAGGCAGAAAAGTCAAAGCCGTCGATAATTAAACCGAATCTAAAGGGGGGGTTACAAGCTTATATTCCCGCGCTGTGGATCATTTTGATCACGGCCATGAAAGGCAAATCTCGGCAACCTCCTGCGAACCGCGTGACACTCGGAGATTAAATGAATATGAAACGAGCGAGAAATGATACATTCTTGAAACGAGGCCCCGGACGAACGCAGCTTCAGTCGGCGCTGAAGCTGAAGAGGTTCAGCTCTCCCGGAGTTTTGAACTCCACCAGATTCACACATAAAGGTCAATCGTAGAACGTATCGTTGCCTTGTGCAGCTCTGGAGCAGCTGTATCAACGGATATCAGCCTGATTACATCATCAGTTACCTGAGGGAAATGCACGGATTGTTTGCCGTGTTTTCTCCTGTCAACCAAGCACTTTTTGTGAGTTTTGTGCACGATAGTTTCCTCAATTTGCCTCCTGCAATGTGTGTGTTCTTACGCTTGTTTTTCTTTCCTTTTTTTTTTAAAGGTACAGTGCGTAATATTAATATTAACAGAAGGTATGCTCTAATTACATTATAGTTGAGTCAGTTAGAATTGTTTTCTTTCTTTTTTTTATGTTTTTACCTTAGATTGACAGGGGGGGGAGTCCATGAAGCCCACTATGTTGCACCACCATCTTTCTACAGTAGCCTGGAATGGACAAACCAATGGCTAGATGGCTCTTGTTTTTGTTTTTTGCCTTTCACAATCATCTTCCTCTTTAACATTCCCTTATTGTTCCACTAAAACCATAATCCTAGTAGGGCTGAATTCATGATTACAGCAGTCGATTATTGATTATTCTGTCATTTTATTTGATTACTTGATTAGTTATTCTGGTGTATAATCTATAAAACATGCTGACCGCTGTTTCCTGTAGCTCAAGGTGACATCGTCAAAAAGTTTTATTTTGTCCGGACCAACAGTCCACACGCTAATCCGTTCATCGCTACCCGTACTTCATCTTTCTCTCCTTTAATTTTCTCTCTCACGGAGGCCTATGTTATTTGAAGCTCGTGGTACTTTATGCAAATGTTACGTAACGCCTCTCCTGCTGCACTAAACTCCCGAGATCTGTATGAACTCAGCACATCTCCGCTCCTTCACTAATGTGTTCAAATTCTCTCGAGACGGCAGATTTGAGATGACAGTTCAGCTCGGGCTCCGTTTATGTAACACGAACACATCCCGCCCTTTCTTTCCGTTCTGACGCTGCCCGTTTTGCAAATGAATGTGAATATAAATACATGTGTTTTAGATTTGTTTTAATCCCCACTAAGAACAAAAGACACAGAACACAGAATCCATTATGGTAGAAATAAGAACATTCACAATATATCTAATCTCGGCTAATATGTTCGTAGACAGCAAATGACAGAATAATAAAACACATAATCACTACTTTTTTTTAAAAAGAAAATATACAATTTCAATTATCTGCAATGATCCATGCAGCATCTGGATATTACTTTTCCATCAATATATCGACTGTGTTAGCTGTGTTAGCAAAAAAAAGAAGAAGTCATAATAACAACCTCAGTTTTATATTACATTCTATGTAACTCAAACAGACTCAAAGTTACATGTTTCACAAGGACACTTGACCTGAAAATGATAAAAAAAAGGAAAGTGCTTCGCAACACGAAAACATACTCGTTAGACATGCACACAGGAAAAGGGAACAAATAAAGTTTTTTTTGTTTTTCCAATGTAAGAAAGCACTTGGGTCATTTGAGAGAACGGCAACAAGTGCAACAGTCAGGAAGGAAGGAGTCTAACGCTGCAAGGCGATCCACACAGTCATTACCTGCACCCAGCCTGACGGGATAAAGAGCAAAAACAATGAGTGTTTTAAAAAAGTTAAAAATAATAAAATTCACATCTTTGTTCCGCAGATCGTAGCATCTGCGCTGCCCTGTTTAAGGGGAAGTGACCTTTAATTTGCTTTTTAAATTTCTATTACACAACGGCAAATAATTGGAGCTCATTCCATATCTGTTGCCGGGCAGCAGGGGACCAGCTGTGTGTTTTTCTGTGCGTGTGTGCGTGTGTTTCACCATTTGCATATATGCAGTGAGGTACAAAGATAAAACCGCCTCAGGTTTGCGGATGGAGGAAACGCTCTCATCCTAAGCACACTTCACTGCTCACAACATGACATTAGGGCAGTTACACGAGTTGTTCCAGCCTCGGATAAGGACAGAAGAACCAGGAAAAAAAACATACATTTCTGACAGCATAAATTATCACTCTTGATATCCAAAATGATCATTTTAAATTAAAAAATATACTTTCTTGCCTCCCACTCTGCTTACACCTCTTTCTTTCACGGGGTTACTTCTTCTCAGCGAATGTGATTACAGTTCCCTTCCTGTGAGCCAGAGATGATTCATGGCAGCCTTTAAGAGGGCGTATTCTCCATATTATACTGTATAATATATCTGTGGATTTATTATCCCATATGTATTCTTCCAGTGTGTGCTGGCTGAGAACAATGGTGTGTTTGTTGATCAGAAAATAACCGAGTGCACAGCCTAAAGCAGCAGAAAATATTGGCAACATGCGACCGGCAGCAAAAATAAAAAAAAAACAAGAAAATAGCCGCTGCATCGCCATAACATAAACAGCTGACACACACACACACACAATGAGAATCGATGATAAACTAGAAAATATGTCCTTGCTCCTCTTCCCATTCCCAAAGAAAATCTTCAAATGCGATGCCATGGAATCAGGACAGTACATGTTCCCTAGAATAGTCCATTTCTCCTCCTGCGTCACGATTTAACATTGGACATCCTGTACAGTGGAGGTACAATGGATTTGGTGGCGAGCTGCCAGATGACTGCACAATCACAGGCCGAGTGGAAACATATAAAAGGTACATACGTTCATCACGGAACACGTATGAATTCACGCTTCAGTTTCTGTGAACCGTTTCCCCACAGGAAAAGAGGAGAAAAAAATACAATTTGTAACCAGATTGTGTCCCCGGGCTCTTGTTTTTTCTTTAACCTCATTTAACAAGGAAGTCGCATTTCTATTTCTGTACATCGAGTGGTGGGTGTTTGATCCTCGGCTGCTCTCGCCGTGCCGGGACCGCACATCGTCTCCAGAGGAGCCGCGACCCCTGACCCCGCCCGTGTTACCTATCAGCCGAGGGACACGGCAGGAATTCACAATGGGCTGTTTTAACATTTTGCTGATGCTCTTGTCATCCCGCTTGACAAGGTGACGATAGGACGCACGGCGCTTGAGTTGCGAGTTGCTGAGGCCGACTCGCTGTCTCCAGGCTTTCCCTGCTTTTTCTGGTTCTTCTGCAAAAGCAGCCAAACTAAACTTCTCAAGTAGACGTAGTAAATGCTTAGATGTGTGTTAATAATTTATTGGAGTAATTCCAAGATGACTAGTGCTTTCCGGAGCTGTTTTCAGTGCAGTGGATGGAGTTCTGGTGCATTAAAGTTAATTCCTGACCACAGTCAAGAACATCATTCTCAAAGGGCCGAAATGTAATTGTTCCAGATTAAAAGGTTAAAAATGACTAGTTCCATGTTAATCTTTTTTAATTGTGTGCTTTCATTATCCCAAATGTTTCCAAACAAGTTTTGAAACCTTGAGAAATTTGTAAAATGTAAGATTTATTTAAATCTAAGGCAGTGATATAAGCTCAGCGCCAGTCAACCAGAAGCAGGCATGAATTGTCTTTTTTCATTTATGTATAGACGCATTTTAGATCTTGATAATTTAGTTTTGACTATCTCCAACCAGTGCTGATCAGCATTGGAGAAACACAGATTTTGAACGTAAGGAGTTGTTCCCTTTTAATCGGCAGGAGACGTGTGCAGATAATTCCGCTCCAGTTCAAAACCTCCTTAACATCTGGACTGGCTGAGTCAATGTCAGCAGCGACTCCTCAGATCCCATCCCACGACACGACGTCATCAAATCCAACTTTTGTGACTCTTTCGATTAAGAAGTTTTAGGAACTACGAATTCCAACGTCTAAACTCAGCAACTTCTAATATTGTTACAAGTTCTTAAAAGACATCATTTTAACAGCAATTCAAAGAACGTATTAAATATGTGGTTATGTCCTGCTTCTCTCTGAATTATAGTCAGCGATGTGCTGCAGAATCAATGTTTATGTGTAAAAAACAACATAAAAAAGTATTTTTAGTAGAAATCGCTGGCCAATAATTTAAACACTAGACCACTGAGCAGCAAATCAGCAAATTAATATATTAACAGTCTAAAAGAGTGAAAGTGTGTGTGTGTGTGTGTGTTGATTTTACAGTCGTCAGTGATCCTGTGCATCAAGTCTCCTACATTAAAGTGTCTGAATCGGGGGGAGATACACAGCCCCCGTCAGACCCGTCTCAGGCCTCGGCGGCTCCCAACCAGGCGACACACCTCGGCACGCCGCTCATTACTCACCGCCGTCCCACAACAGATGCATTCACATGTAATGGCCCAAACACGCTGCGTTCAAAGACAAATGGGTAGACGCGTTCACGCAGTGACACTGTACACAAAGAGGCACCAAGCTGGATGAGGATATGAGTAAAAGAGAGAGAGAGAGAGGCGGTGCGTCCTCCTCCATCTCTATACAATGTACTGCAGACTATATTGCAGGCACGAAATGATAATAGAATACAATTAACTTCAAATGGTTTCACTGCACACATAAATCTCTCCCTCCGCGGGGTCACAAATGACTTAACTCCTTCCGTGAGGACGGAGTTTCAAATTGCACATTGCTCTATGTGCTGCGAGGCCGGCGTTGTCGGCGGCACGGTTACAGAGCGCCGGGGAATCTATCTCCCCAGAATAAATTAGCGACTCATCCGCACATCGAGCCGACGCCGAGTCGTGTCTCTTACAAATCCGTTTTCACAGCATTATTTAAAAAAAAAAAAAAAAAAAAAAGGAGCTGACATCTTTGAAAATCGTGCGAGACGAGACGCGACTTAACGACGGAGCATAAAAACAGCAGATTGACATCTACACCTCTGGATTTAACCCTCCACTTTGACTGGAATCTGGCATGAACATGGATTTTGTTCGCTGGCGTTTCTCTTTTCTTTCTTCGAGATGACCTTGTCCGTCGAAGCTTCTTTTAGACGGACACAGTAAATTGAAACTGACAAAGCATCTGCCTCCACTCCTCCCTCAGTCAGAGATGAAGGCCCGGACCGGGCCGGCCGTGGATTAATTAGAGCCCGGCAGGAGGCTGACGGAGCGGCCGCCGCTCGTCACGGTTTCGCGGCGGCGTGACTCGTCCCTGCAGCCGCTGAGCTCGTCTCCTTCTCTAACAGTCCGGAACATTTAAATTCAGCCTCTGCGCTCGCGGACATGTGAGTTGCTGAGGTCACTGCGAGTTGACGGACAAGTTGGATCTTCTTAATGTTGTTTTCTCCTTTTTCTATACATACATATGCTATATATATATATATATATATATATATATATATATATATATATATATAGTCTTGGAGGCATCCTTTGCTTGACTCACAGAGCAGCAAACGGATTGATTAGTCAGCGCAAAGCAGTGTTTGCTGGGCATTTTCTTTAGCGTTAGAGTTGAGGAGGAAAAAAAAGTTAATATTGGAGAACAGGAGATATGTCGGTGCTGTCCTGGTTGGTTGAGCCATAATGGAAATCTGACTGCTTGAGTGACCTTTGTCAAATAAGCAGGAGCCTGTCGAACTGCGGGGGGCTCTGCCTTCGAGCGACTTCCTGGATACGAACCAACCAGGACGGGAGACACGGCGGGTCACTGGAGGATATGTGGATATCGGGATACGTGCCGAAAAAAGAGAATATTTTGCGCACATCGGAGAACAGGGTCCCTGTCAGCCTAGAGACGCAGCTGGTTCCCGGGGGGATGGAGGTGAGGATGTTGCGTTCCCGCGCGGCGTCGGCCAGGGTCACGACAGCTGCCACGGCGGGTTGAAGAACTTGATGGCGTGGGTCTTGGCCCACTTGGCGAACACGGACTTCTCGGTGATGAAGCGGTGGCCGCCGTACGGGGCGCTCTCGTGGAGCAGGTACTCCGCACACTCGTCGCGGCTGCCGGCCTCGTAGTAGTGGTAGGGAACCTTCCTGTAGCCCTCAGTCCTGATGGGGGCAGAAACACAGAGTCACCCTCATGCATTCAAACACAGCACTTAGTATTTCTTGTCTCAGCTCATATTTTTTTTTATCATGCTGTGAAGGTTTTGACTGCAACAGGATTCCTACAACACAAATCTGAACATCGGCTTAAAGCCAGGTTCTTTCATTTTGTGAACATATTTGAGTCAAACAGAGAGAAAGTAGGATCGAAAATCTAAAAATCTACTGTAATGCATTTTGCCATTTTTTTTAGGAAGAAATATCCTAAATCAGGCTATGAATGGTATATGAAAAAAACCCACACATTCAGCATAAAGTTTGGAAAGTGTTGTGTTGTAGATTTTTGTCTATATGTGAGAGAAAAAATGAATAAATAAAAACACGGCACAGGCAAGTTGACCTGGTGAATATAAGAGAAATCTACAGCTGAACAAGAGCAAAGAGAAATAAAACTTCAAAATATATATTTTTTCACTAGTTTATAAAGACGTCGTTATGGGAGAAAAATCTTGAAAATGATTAGTTTGTTTTTTTGCCTGCTATGTTTTGCCTTAATGTCCAGACTGTCAGTAACTCACACACGTACAGTCAAACTATCACGTTACATTGTTCAATTAGCCAACAACAGGAACTAGCATCTTTAGTCACCAGAGAGTAGTTCTGTTGCCACAAAGTTGGAAGAACATTATAATTGAAAATATAATTAAATCTGTAAGAATTTAGGATTCCCTCAAAGGATTTATAAGTTCTGTTTTGACGTTGTACTACATTTTAAATTTCTCAAAGGATGTGATACTTTGCACAAAAAACAACTCTCCAGAGACTAAGAAACATTGGAGCTGAAAATGTAAAATCACCAGTTACATCATTTAAGGTAAATCCTAAATCTCGTTTTGTCCTTTCCTGTTTAAGTCCATAAAGTCTGTAAGGAAATGATTTATCCAGTTTTAATACTGGTGCACAGGAAGCCCTGACCTCAACCTTATCCAACCTCCTCAGACTGGTTCCAAAATTATAAAGCCCATCATAGAAGACTATATCTTCTGCAGCTGGTTAATGTGTCTCTATATAATTGTTTATCCTTTTAATTTCACTGGTTAAATAAATTATTTTTCTATAGAGATTTATTGCTGGAAAAAAAAGATTAACATTAGTATATTTGTAATATGACTGCAAATATAAAGATTTTTTTACTGTAATTTATGTTACGCATAAAACAAAATTTTGAGTCACTGCTTTTAAAAGCATTTTTTTCTAACAGATGGTTTTGACCATATTCCAGTCAATACTAAATGAATAAGTAAAACATTAAACTATCAAAAAGATCCTTCAGGACTGTATACAGCAATTTGAAGTGATGCTGCCTCTGGCAAGATTCTCCAGTCTGCAGCGTTCTCTCATTTGAAAAAAAGGAGCTGCTGCTGGCAGCCAAATTTATTCAATAAACACCCTTAACTAAATTGCATTTATTTGTAAAACATCACGACAAGCTAAATCTTACCCAGAGCCAAAATAAAATGTGAGAACCTTCAGAAGGCAGAGTGGAACGCGCTGAAGGTGAGTTAAGCCGTCCTGACCTGCAACTCATGAGTCATTGTGTTTACAGTTCGCATCTTCCAACCATTAAAAAAAGAACGAGGAATCAATAAAAACAGAACCAAACACGGAGCAGTAGAACAGAGAAATTGTGCACTTTGTTTGAATTACTCGCTTCTAAATTCCCCCGTTCAGACCACAATATCTTCCGTTCCCATGCAGGGAGGAGGGAGAATAAGTGTGGTAAAGGCAGGGGGAGAACGTCGCCCCTCGGCTGTCTCACTGAATCATAAAACCCTCCGCGCCGGCTGGATTTATCACTATACTCTCCGCCGTGTGTCTGGAGCAGTTTTTATTTAAACTCCCGCTGCGCACGGGGAACATGGAGAGGATAAAAGCCGGGATTTTCCCCACGCATTAGGTAAAAGTGTCTGATTCGGGAGATGGAGAGAGCTCAGGTTGAGCCGCTGGGAGGGGGGGGAGGGGGATGGGGGGGGGTTCCATCAAGGCTGAGATGGCTTCAGACTGAGCAGCTGCGCCCAGAGCCAGAGCGTCTTGTTTGCCGTCCCCACCGCGGCCCCACAGTCAAACAGTAATCACTCAGTCCATATACATAGATACATAAAACTGTGGCGGAGGGGGAGCTCTGCTGCAGGCCAGCCACCCACCGTGATGGAGACTCCCGCAGCCTGCTGGGTATTCCGAGTGGGGGAAACATAATGGTATTCATGGCACAGAGAACTCCAATATGGATTTCAGCATAGACATTCGGCCATTAAATTCACACCGAGGCGCTGCAAATATATTCCAGCACGGCAGCCGCGCACTTACGGGAGGCATGCGATTGGCCGGCGCGGCTGAGACTGTGAATCTAGTTTTCACAAGTTTTGTGGGCACCAGGCATTTTTCATTCTAGCACGGAAGGTGAGGGGTGGGTGGGGGTGGGGGGGGGTCTCTGTTGGCTGGCGTCTTACTTGCAGAAGGTGTCGTTTATCATGCCGTAGATATGGATCTCTTTGCACATGTCCATTGCGAGGATGAGCGTGAACCAGCCGGTGCTGAGGTAGGAGCCCGACTGGATCCTGAAAAACACACAAACACACATCTCTTATTGGAAAAATCAATCGCACAAGTCTGAAAAGGTCCCATATTTAAGACTTTTCCTGCATTTGATTTGATATCACTCTACAACAAGATGCATTTGTGGATTTAAGTAACAAAAATCATTTTACAGTTTAAACCTGACTTTCTACAATGTGGGATCTTTCAAATGCATAAAGTAAACAGCGTTAATCAGGACGCCGTTCCACTGGCCATCACACCCTCGTGTGCTTGTGATGTCGGTGAGCTGAGTATTAAATGTATTATGTTCTAATTGCAAGCTGCGACATCAAAAGTGTAAATGCAAATGTGTCTGAGGCACGGCAAGACGCCCCTCAGATGTTCCACCATATGTCTGTTTACGCTCTAAACTCGCGCGTTCCTTTCGACTTAAAGACCAGCGTACGACGGAGAGCATTAATAGTTAAGGAGTTCGTATCCCTCGCAAAGACGTGTAAAATTCCTGCTTAGATATATATATATATTCAGGAGACAAAATAAAAAGGTTTAAAGGCTGGAAATAAAGGCGTTTATTGGCCGGCTCAGCGCAACACGCCGTGTCCCTGGTGAGTGATGCAGCCCCCTGGGCCAATCAATAACAACATGCGTGAACCTTTCATCAGCATCGGGCTGGATGGGGTCTGATCCATCGAGGTGTACGCTTTGATCATTTTCAAACACAGAGCGATGTCGAAAGGCGTCTTCACGCGGGGTTTCGTCGAAACACGAAGAGTAAGTGGGTCATGAGGGTGTAGAACACCTGCAGCCCCCCGCGAGGCGGAGGCCTCCACACATTCCTGAGGGGCTACCGTTTATGTCCATGCAAAACACCACAAAGACCTCTAGGCTTTGTATGTATAGTAAAGAAAGGGCACCACATGGTTCAGATAATGATGAGGGAAATAACAGCAGGGCAGTGTGTGATACATTATTACTATAAAGATGGAAAACAGCTCATTAAAGAAAAAAAAAGGTTTTAAGAAAACAAATTATACAATATGTGAAACCGTCAGACTCCCGACTGAGCACAGGACCTGGTGATGCGAATTAAAAACATGAAATGAAAACAACATGAGAACATCTAACGAGCGTATGCTACTGCATTTTTAGTCCCGTTTTTTCTGATATTAACACACACCTGCTGGGCGAATAAAAATCACAAAGCAAAAAAACAGGGACCATTACCACCTTTATAGTATCTGCACTCAGATATAACATCCTGAAATCAGCTCTGTAAAAATATCTCATTTCCATAAAATGGATTTCTGTCACAGTTTGCTCTTTGTCTAGTGTCTGTGAATATGAATTTTATTTTGTTGAGTAAATAATTAACTGTGAAATTCGTTCTATTATCCTGTTGTGGTGCAAAAGCAGCTCTCGTGTGATGGAAAACAAACACACTGTGTCACTGTGTGTGTGCGTGTGTGTGTGTGTGTGTGTTTCTGTGTGTTTGTGTTGCCTCATGCTTGAGTTTACACTTTTACCCGGTTCAGTGAGGGGAAAAGTTAACAGAACGTAACTCTGTAAGAAACGTGCTCTGTCACGCAGACACACAACGTCTAGCCGCTTAATAAATGTCAATCACTGCCAGTTTTCTAAATGATATACAATTATAACATTTTGATCACAGGCAATTATGATCACAGACCAAATGCTAATTTCCGAAAAGGTTGCATATGGACACTTTGACCTTTAATTAAAGGATCCTCATAAGGCCAACAGCTGTAATTTGTAAAGGAGCCACGTGTGCAGCCTGTCTCAGTCCATGGAAGTTAGAGCTTTAATCTTTGTTTCTCACTATTATAAATCCACTAGTGGATGAGAGGTTAAAAACAAAACATATAATACATAAAAGCATTTAAGAATTCAGCCAACCAATTTGGGCAACTAGTTACATTTAATCGCAATTAGCGCTCTAATGATTAGTGATTAATAATACAAATAGTTCATCCAAATGAGTCTCTTTTTAATTCCAGCAGCTCAAGTGCGAAAATTCCTTTATATTTCATGACAGTAAACTGAATATCTTTGGGCAGATGGGTAACAGTGATCCACATGTTTTACCATATTCTGACATGTTCTAGCTCAAACATCTAATCAATTAACTGAGACAATCGTGGCTAAATGAGAGGGGTCGGACTTGTATCGTTCGTACTTCACTTCCGACATGAAGCTTTTTCCCGCACGTGTGGGATGAAGCGGGTGCAGGAAGTGAAGCTGTGAACCTCCTGATAATGGCCCACTGCTCAGCGCTGTGAGCGATGCTGTTCATGTCCACGTCCTTGGGAGCTGAAGTTGATGAAGCTTTCGTTCATGGCCGTCTTTTCATTGTCAGCCCGGCTTTTGTTTGTCTTCTGTTTGTTTCAAATAAGGCTCTGTTGCTGCTGATGAAGACCAGGCTGAGTCTCCCTCACCTATTGTTCTCGGCTAATAAATAATGATATTTCCTGTTAGACCTTATAATGAAAATAATATTTTTAAAGGCCGCTTAAAACAGCAGTTGGACCGTATTGATTGATTGTCTGTGTAAAGATGTTTTTCCACTTTGAAGCAAAAATAGAGGCTGCACAAAAAGGTGGGAGGATTAGCAAGTGGACATAATATGGTTAATGTTTATTTCATATCATTGAGGACAACTCACTTTGATTGACAGGTGCATGCATTGAAACTGTGGAAGACAACAAGTGTTACGTGTTATTTGTATTAACAGGAAGAAAATGTGATTGAATTTAGATTTTCTAATATAAAGAAGCAGATTTTCTGGCATTGATATTTCAGCTGGACATTAGCCATGAATTATAAAATGTAAACTGTGCTTTAGAGGACTAAAACCACCATGTTTCCAGAAATAATTCCAATTGCCTGTAAAAGTGCTGGAAATGTGCTGTTTGCAGACCTTTGGATTTAGACAGGTGAATTCTCTCCGGTACACCATTATCATTTGTGACCACAACCACACCGAAAAAGCCGACATGAAATTTAGAAAACTAATCAGAAAACTGAACGTTTCAGACATTATTACTATAAATGATGTGTGTCTGAGGCCCCACATGCAGCATTAATCTGACTTTTTTTAGTGTGGGCTGCCAAAAATACTCAAAAACAAACACACACACACATACACACACACACACACATAGGGGTTGTGGGGAGGTGAAATTCCCCAAAATGCAATTTGTTTTAATAAGTGAGTGGAGGACCAGAAGAGAAATGGCACATTATCAGTGATACACAGCTCGGCAGCTCTCAGTCGTCAGAGCTGTCAACACATCACTATCACTCTGCATTATTCATTAGTCATTTGCCACTCGAGCAGCAGACACGCACACACACACACACACACACACACACATTCCTTACTTCCCAGTTGAGTGCTGAATGTCCTAGAGCAAAAAAAAAAAGAAAAAAAGAAAAGCTTGTTGGAATAAATAAAGGGGGGTGGGATCCGCTGACCTGATAACTAATGTTGGTGCAGATGTCTGCAGTCGGAAGACGGCGGCGGGCCGCGACGAGGTTCGAGGTCGACAGCCGCGTTGTGATGTGTTCACCTGCGACAATCATAATGAGGCGACTTGGCGGAGAGGATGCTGTTATTGTGTGGCCAATTTAACAGGAAGATAAGGCACAGTGTGACGCTGCTTTGGCAGGCGACAAATAACATCCAGAGCCCGAGGACGGAGGGAATGCAATTTGCTTGTTTTGATAAAGCGGAAAAACACAGGCTTTTATTCAAAGGCATTAAACAAAAGTGTCAGGAGGTCTGGCTTGATCTCTCCTGGCTTTTCACAGAGTTTTCATTGTCTCTTATTGCGTGCAAAAAAAATGAAAAGTAATGAATCATATTTGCGCTGGTAAAATCCGTCATTTCTTTCCCTACAACTACGGCCGACAAACGAGGCAGGAGTGATTGGGAGTGACGTGCCGGGCCGAGGTGCTGCCGCCACAGGGAAATGAAGTCAGACACTCTGAGCAGGGTCTAAGTAAATAATCCAATCCTAATCCTAATGCAATAACTCGCCACTTGACGTTGGCAGCAGGGGAGCCCTGACACTTGGTTCGGCTGAGCTGCACTTTGTAAGGTGTGAGACTGTCACAAACACACACATCTGACTCTGACAAGTTAAAAGCTAAACCTGCTTGTAAATTCAGACAATCCTGACTCAGGACTAAAGACAACCAACCTTTAACTCGGAAGGCTTTGTTTTAATTTGAAAATCTGTCTGATCTAAAGTGTGCCACATCTAACTCCTCTTTTTAAACGTGTAAGTGGAACATATTTTTACACAAAAGGCTATTAAAGACTCTTTTTAATTAGTGCTCCGGGGCTTCACACTGAGCCCTATTGTTGTAGTGTGGATTTTTTTTTTTCACCTCTCCCGAATGGATTTTGGCGCCTAACTTATCCTACAGCTTAGAGAGAAAAGAGAATTATTTATCAAAACATGCATCTTGATCAGGAACGGTGTGCTAATAACTTATCTGCAAAATCAGAATTTTTCGCAACGGAAGTCACAATGAATTGCACTAGATTTCCTCACAGAGAATGAAATTGATGAGGTTAAAAAAAAAAAAAAATTTATTTCACTGCTAAATGCTGCCTTCTGTTCTGGCATACTTTTACCTAGAGACTCAATTCAAACTTTAAACTGTAGACACGTGACTTGTATATTGATGTATTATTCCACATTTCAATAGGTAATATAGTTTTAGATGAATTACTGAACAGAAACTTTGTTCATTTTTTAAATTAATAATGGGAGCCTATGGGATGGAATGACATCACCGTTTAGAGTGTAGAACAAACTCTCTGAATATCTAAGAGGTTTACTGCCAGTGTCTCTAAAATATTTACTGTAAAAACACCAAATCACACCAAAACTTAAGAAGACCTTACAGCAATAATGGTCAAAGCTCAAATAGGAGACCAGCACAGAGGGAGAAAAATGCATTTTTCCTCCACATTTCTGTCTGCCTCTACCTGCAGTGCAGGCATCGTCATTGGCAACCAGCTCAAGTTGCCGTGGTAACCTTTAAGGTTTAGGCCACAGCTCGTTAGGGTTGATAACCAAACACCTGGTGCTCGTTAACATGTTTAAATAGCTGCTGAAAAAATACTTGAAAATGTTGTAGGTGTTCTGCTTGTATATTATATTATAAATGAACTAGCATTATTTGTTTGAAACTTCAAGCTAATCATAATGTACACATTTCAAATGTGGTATTTGGGAATTCAAAATAGGACATTTTCTACTTATGCCTTGTTGTTTGTCCTTTTATACACTATTATACTTAAGGCTACATTAACAACAATTATCAAAATCCTATGCGTACTGTGGAAGTGGTGTTTTTTTTCATTTTTCTTTTTTATTGTTTTGGTTTATAGCATGCATCTTTATTCTTTTGGTTCATTTTCACTGCTTTCATCAACACACTTTTTATGCTGCCTGCTCAGCTAAAAATGTCAGACAGACAGTTAAGACACCTGCTGAAGAACATGGGGTATTTAAAGAGCCAGATGTGATTATGAGATGTTACACAACTCAAAAAAGCAACTTTTTCTGCTTTTCTCTTTATGATAATATATAAAACTGTGTTTACGGCTTAATCCACTGACCATAAGTGGCCAAAAGAAGTTTTTTTATGACTCGATTAGTCAAATTATTGCTTCATCCACTGCTTTAGTGTCTTTTTATGCTCTAAACGTGTTTGCTATTGATCCCAGTAAGCTTTCCCTAAGACCATTCAAGATGTTAAAAACTGGGCTGAATTAAGATGTTTTCAAATAAAATTTATCAATGCATAACTCTTCAACTTATCCTTTTAATGAATAAATTCATTTTCCCCGATAACTCTTTTAAGACCTTCGTTTTTATTGGTTCAGTTCATTTTTTATTCCTTTCACAATGTCGACTGGTTCCCGGCTGTTTCTCTGCCGTGCCTCGACTCTCCTGTCATTTCAGGTCCTCCCACTCCGCCCCGGGTGCCCATCATTCTCCATCACCTGACCTTCCCACGTCCGTTTCCACTCTCCCAATCGGCGCAGTCGTATCTAAGCCGGCGCTCTTCCATTCATCCCCTGCTCGATCATCTACTGCGTTGACGCTGTTCTTTCCCTGTCTGTTGTTGAGTGTCGTGACCTCGAACTTCTACTTTTTCATTTTTCAATTCAGCCTCATGAAAAAAGATCCTTTTGTTAGCTTAGAAAACAGCTGGAGAATCATTCATTAAAAATGGCCTTGGACTGTCTACTGCTTTTTTTTTGAGGTCTTTTATTGCATATGCCTGATTTGTTCCTGCCCTCTGCGATCTTGAAGTGAAAGGTGCCATAGTAAAAATATCTTAAAGAGTGGAAAAATGTTTTGGGAAAGACTTAAAATGGTGGGAAATCAATTATACCGAGACGAGAGATGTTCTGTTAACATGAACGACCCTCTCTGCAGCAGATATGCGATATTTCGCCTTCTCTCGGCAAAACGCAGCGGACGAGGCCTGATGCAAATGCCTGCGCGCTGGTAATTGATGGGAGTCGTGCAACAACAACAACAGGCCGGCGCGGCCTGCGGGTGAGTTGCGTGTAGATCAGCAACTCACTGTGTGTGAAGCAGCTGGAGCCCCTGGGACAAAACAATGACAAAAATCCCGAGCACAGCCGTGGGGTGAAAACACAGTTGTTGTTGTTGTTATTTTATTTATTTAATTTTTTTATTTTTCAAATAAAATTGTTCTGTTTTTGCACGGACCGCACAGCACAGCTATTTATTTTAATGATGGGAACGAGCGCTGCGGCTCGCTGAGGCGTTTTAATTCTGCCTGGGAGGCAACGTGCAGCTTGGCGGGTGACCTCCGCAACCTGAATTATGAAAACGACTGTTTGCTTTCTTCAAGTCTTTGTTTACTTGTATGGAAAAAAAAAAAATCTATTAATAACTGGTGTGAAGGGAACGTTAGCCCTTGAAGAAAAGATGCCTGTTGACAGATAGAAACTTTTTCGCTCTGATGATTTTGAGCAACGTCGAAATCGACACTTGCTGAAATATTCTCTTAAGGTTAAGTTTAGTTTAAATAGCTCACGGCAACAAGTGTATTTCTGTTTCTGTGTCTCTGGCTCTAAGGAGGAAACCTTATTCATGGTCCCAGAGAATGAAAAGGAATAAATCAATGATTATGATAGGAAGTACAACACAGTGAACATATCCAGGTATCATCATCCCTATAATATATAGGCAGTGATGCATATTGATCATTAATTCATGAGGTTATGCAAATGTACTAAATATTTAGTAAAAAAAAGAAAATTCATAAATGTACACTATAAAAAGTATCTGTATAATTACAGATTTCATTGTTCAGGTATTTTCGTGTATTTCATATAAAAACATAAAATATGCAAACACAAATACACTGTCAAAAAACATGTGTAGTATAAAAATATCATGACATAACACACACACTTCACATGAATCCATATTGAGTAGTGTACTGTTCTCCCTGCACCTTGAGTACTTCAACAGGAAAACTTTTCTGAGGGCAGACGTATATGATGAGAAGAATAACTCATTACTATAGTAATTTGAAACATTTTATTGGGGACGATATTATAAAAATTATAAATGAATATATGGTAGAATTTGCATCCATTTATGTAATGAAACTCAGTTTAAACACATTACATTTCTGTAAATTTAAGCTTTCTTATTATGATTATAGCACTGTTAGTATATTTTACCTTATAATATGTAAATGTTTATTTATAGGCGTCAATATTAATATTAAGGTAACAACAAATACAGAATTACATGTAAATGTAAAGCTATAAACTGTATTTTATTACATCAATTGAATTTATTTTTATAAGATATCTACTCTACAGTATTTTGCTGGCATCTAAGGCAGCTTAGATGCTGCCCATACTGCAGGTCCCCAGTAAGAAAAGCTGTCTGAAACAGAGGATTAATTAGGAAAAACATAACCTCTATGAACAGATTCTGAATATGTATATATGCAATGAATGAATCTTAATCGAGTGACATTTGTTTCGGGACCATTTGTAGCTGTTTGGTGGAGTCCATGCGGGGAGCCTCACAGCCTCTGGGAGTCTGGGGACGATTTAGCTTTTTAGTAGCTTTTATTAGCTTTTTATTAGCTTTTCCAGAGATTACTGGGAATGGCGTGTGGGTCTCAAACACAAACAAAAGCTGCTAGTCTGACTGTAAACAATAACTAACCGACACACCCCCCCCGGATGCACATGAATATCGGAGCGTGTCTTTTGCGTTCCGATTTTTTCCACACACAAAAGATAGATCATTTATAGCAGATGAAAATGATATTTAACTTCCACTGGATTGTAAAAAGGTAAACTTATCACATTCTAAATCTCAGGTCGCATGGCTGTGTCGTAGGAGTGGAAGGCTCTTATTCGGGTAACAAGCTCTACGTTATAAAATATGCTTTATGTAAGCGAGGGGAAGTTGAATGGGGGGGACATGTTTTTACTGCCTCAAAGCAGCAGCAGCATTCGAAAAAAGAAGCTTGTTGACGGAGCCATGAATCTTTTTAAAACACTCCTGCGTTGTGGTATTGTTATTGCATTCGGCACAGAAACCGTTTCTGTGAAATATGCAGCGCGGTTATGGAGAAGGTCCCCTGTTTGTCTCAGTTTAAAAGAAGGGTCAAATTCTAATCTGGAGTTCATGGCTGAAGGATCTGTCTAGTTTTTAAAGGTTCCGCAGCGTATGGAGTGAGATTTGAATTGCTTTTTGATTGTAAGGGAAGTCTAGGTGTTGTATAAACAGTGTTCAGAAACTGAATATAGTTAAATATTCATTCAAATATTTATTTGACAGACATTCAAATCAGCCAATCACAGGCTCCAGACAGCAGCTTGAGAGAGGAGATGTGAATCTATATTGAGATGATCTATTGATAAAAGCATTACAATAGATAATGATATAGCTAGGTAGTGTCTGTTGGGTTTTGGTTGACGTGATTTTTTTTCTAAACTGGCGATGGGATGTCATAGCAACGATTCAAGCAGGTTTTTGATTCTGTAAAAGGTAGACTAATTGACATCTTAGATGATTCTGCTGTGGTCAGTGTTTCTTTTTTCTTTTTGTTAAACTTTCCTCAAGCTGATTTTATAACAAACACCTTTTCTAATTATTCTGGTCGTATCTGTCAGCTTTGTGAGGACTTATGGACTTATTGTATTCATATCTGTGGGAAACGGAACATTTTGAAGGGCTTTCTGCCGAGCAGCTCTGTCACGATCACAGGGTTTTACAGCTGAAGGGATCTGTAGCTCTTTGTGAAGCAGATTTTCATATCTTCCTTAACCACTGAGCGGTTAAGCCCGCGGAAAATACTCCTTTGTTTGAGAGTGCTAGGATTATAATCAATATTTGTGCTAAGCATTTTGAAATCACTCCTTGGCTTTCGTTTATGTTGCCATTATTGCGAGAAAAAAATATCCCGAAAGCAAATCTGTTCGGTTGCTTTTCATATTTTGCTGTCGTCTGATATGTCATGCCGCCTTTTCCAGGGGATTAGTCATTTGTGCTCGTCCTTTAGGGTCTGATGATATTGGATTTTAGTCCCTCAGGGATGTTTCTGGTTCAATATTGGTAGCTGTTTTCAAATTTTCTCTGCCTCTCCGATGACCAATTTTTTCACTATTTCCTGCTCACACTCAATCTCTGTTCCTCTTCCCACAATTTCTCTCTCTCTCTCTCTCTCTCTCTCTCTGACCCTTTCGCCTCTTTTCTTCCTCCATCCTCTCAGCCCAGAGTTAATGGCCTCGTACTCCTCCTAACGCAGATGTCAATACGAGTGGAGCGAGAGGCAGAGGACAGGGGGCTGCTAAAAAAAAAAAAAAAAAAAAAAAGAAAAGGGTCAGCTCTGATCTGTCTGTGCGGAGATGGAACACCCAACAGTCGTGACTCTGCTCTGCCATTTTGCATTGAGCACTTTGTAGAGTGAACCAGGCACTGACTCGTGAATCCCGGATCCAGTGCATTTTACCGCTACCAAGGCCAATTTGGGCCCAATTTCTGTAATAATGAAGACCAGCGGGCAGAGAAGGACTCTCTGTACTGACAAAACAACTGTGATATGATGAAAGGGGCCACCGTCGAGCAGGGATCCGTCCCTAACCTTCGGTGAAGTGTCGCAGTGTAACGTCAGAGCCTCAAAGCGTGCTGCTGCTGCATTTATTCAGCTGCACTGTCATCATTACTAACAGCTTGTTTGGGTTGGCAAATGTTACGCTTTGAAGAGCAACTTGGACGGATTTTTTAAAGGTGACCCGCAGCACATATTTTAAAACAAAAAAATAGAACACAGCAGTGAGATCTCTCTCTTTAACACAGTGAAGTGACGTGAACGTGAGAATGGGCAGATTTATTAGGGGTTAATGCTGAATATTAAATCTGGCTAAAGTCCAGATTGGAGCAAGTCCTCTTTCACCTTGTTTATTCTGGAAGTGCTCGTTTGTCTCCATCTAGAATAACTTAATGTGTCTTCTGGGCAAAATAATGACCAAACTGTAAGAGCAGTCAATTAACATTACCCCTGCAATAATTAGTCAATTTATTGATTGGTCGATCAACAGGAAATGACTTTGACAACTATTCTAATAATCAAATATTTGTTTTAAAAGAGGGAAATATAACTTCGAGCAAGATGTGAAACACAAACCAGTAAGTAGTGGACAAAGTACTCTGATTCTTCACTTTTAATAATATATAAATATATATTCACTAAATATTGTACATGTGAGAGCATTTTAACGTTTACTACTGCATTGTAATTTTGTAAATATTACATTTACAATATTACAGCAATGCTAGATAGTGTATTGTGCATCACACATTTAAAATAGGAAAGAGAAACAATTAACTAATATACTATATTCTACTCACAACTTGTGTATTATGTAAATTCCTCTTTGAAAGTTGATTTGGACTGTTTCAATATTGACTAATATGAGCTTGTTTGGAATAATCACATGTTGGCTTTTTTGTTTTTCTTTCTCCTCGTCCTAATCTCACCATTGAGGGAGCAGGCACGGAATGTTAATATTGTACATCACTGTCACGTTGTCACACGCCGATGTGATTTCCCATCAGCTGACATTTGATATGTTTGCTCTGACATGACATCATGATCACGGCACGCCAGTCCTACTTCACGCCACGGCACTCCCATTTGTTTACTGGTATGTTTCTGAATTAATGTGGCTGATTTATTTAAATGTGTATTAACATGCAAAATGCTGCGGACGGACAGACGGGTGGCTGAGAAGAGAGGATGTCTTCATTTACTCTGAATCTTTACACGAACATCAAATGAGCGACGAGGGACGAGGCCGAGAGCAGCTGCGTCTCACTTTTTTTTTTTTTTTCGGCATGCAGCCCCTGCAGAGCGTGTGTGCTGTTAGCATGATCGGGCCGCTGCGTGTGCACGGGCAGGACATCCATCATCACAACTTTCCTCCTCACTCACGATCACAGAGAAAGGACCGACAGATGGTGTTAAACGGTGAAAGCCCACCTCCCCCCCCAAAAAAAAAGCTAACATATAGTATGATCTGTGCCTCCCTGCTGCAATCCTTTCCCCCTCCTGACAGGCACGGAGCCCACGGTGAGGGGCCGTCACTGATCTCATCTCCGCCTGGCAACCCACACTTTAATAATTCTCTCAGAGCGCACGGAGGCATCCAACGCTTTTATGCCCACCACCACCGCCGCCGCCGCCGCCACCCTGGCAGTTTTCTCTCATTAATTTCGCAACACCCCGGTGAGTCTGAGGCAGAGACCGGAGGAGGAGACAACACACTCGCGTCTTCGCCTGTTTTTTGGTGTTTCGGGTCTGAGGTGGAAGGGTTGGAGCTGTTTGTTTTACAGCAGGCATTTCTGCTTATAAGTACATGAAAATGTCAAACCCACCTCTCGGTTGGAGTTAACATTCATAAATCAGAGCCATTCACTGTTGGATTGAATTCATTACGGAGCCGCATGAAGCTTTGATAATAAATCATAAATCATACTTGTATGGAAAAAAAAAAAATCTATTAATAACTGGTGTGAAGGGAACGTTAGCCCTTGAAGAAAAGATGCCTGTTGACAGATAGAAACTTTTTCGCTCTGATGATTTTGAGCAACGTCGAAATCGACACTTGCTGAAATATTCTCTTAAGGTTAAGTTTAGTTTAAATAGCTCACGGCAACAAGTGTATTTCTGTTTCTGTGTCTCTGGCTCTAAGGAGGAAACCTTATTCATGGTCCCAGAGAATGAAAAGGAATAAATCAATGATTATGATAGGAAGTACAACACAGTGAACATATCCAGGTATCATCATCCCTATAATATATAGGCAGTGATGCATATTGATCATTAATTCATGAGGTTATGCAAATGTACTAAATATTTAGTAAAAAAAAGAAAATTCATAAATGTACACTATAAAAAGTATCTGTATAATTACAGATTTCATTGTTCAGGTATTTTCGTGTATTTCATATAAAAACATAAAATATGCAAACACAAATACACTGTCAAAAAACATGTGTAGTATAAAAATATCATGACATAACACACACACTTCACATGAATCCATATTGAGTAGTGTACTGTTCTCCCTGCACCTTGAGTACTTCAACAGGAAAACTTTTCTGAGGGCAGACGTATATGATGAGAAGAATAACTCATTACTATAGTAATTTGAAACATTTTATTGGGGACGATATTATAAAAATTATAAATGAATATATGGTAGAATTTGCATCCATTTATGTAATGAAACTCAGTTTAAACACATTACATTTCTGTAAATTTAAGCTTTCTTATTATGATTATAGCACTGTTAGTATATTTTACCTTATAATATGTAAATGTTTATTTATAGGCGTCAATATTAATATTAAGGTAACAACAAATACAGAATTACATGTAAATGTAAAGCTATAAACTGTATTTTATTACATCAATTGAATTTATTTTTATAAGATATCTACTCTACAGTATTTTGCTGGCATCTAAGGCAGCTTAGATGCTGCCCATACTGCAGGTCCCCAGTAAGAAAAGCTGTCTGAAACAGAGGATTAATTAGGAAAAACATAACCTCTATGAACAGATTCTGAATATGTATATATGCAATGAATGAATCTTAATCGAGTGACATTTGTTTCGGGACCATTTGTAGCTGTTTGGTGGAGTCCATGCGGGGAGCCTCACAGCCTCTGGGAGTCTGGGGACGATTTAGCTTTTTAGTAGCTTTTATTAGCTTTTTATTAGCTTTTCCAGAGATTACTGGGAATGGCGTGTGGGTCTCAAACACAAACAAAAGCTGCTAGTCTGACTGTAAACAATAACTAACCGACACACCCCCCCCGGATGCACATGAATATCGGAGCGTGTCTTTTGCGTTCCGATTTTTTCCACACACAAAAGATAGATCATTTATAGCAGATGAAAATGATATTTAACTTCCACTGGATTGTAAAAAGGTAAACTTATCACATTCTAAATCTCAGGTCGCATGGCTGTGTCGTAGGAGTGGAAGGCTCTTATTCGGGTAACAAGCTCTACGTTATAAAATATGCTTTATGTAAGCGAGGGGAAGTTGAATGGGGGGGACATGTTTTTACTGCCTCAAAGCAGCAGCAGCATTCGAAAAAAGAAGCTTGTTGACGGAGCCATGAATCTTTTTAAAACACTCCTGCGTTGTGGTATTGTTATTGCATTCGGCACAGAAACCGTTTCTGTGAAATATGCAGCGCGGTTATGGAGAAGGTCCCCTGTTTGTCTCAGTTTAAAAGAAGGGTCAAATTCTAATCTGGAGTTCATGGCTGAAGGATCTGTCTAGTTTTTAAAGGTTCCGCAGCGTATGGAGTGAGATTTGAATTGCTTTTTGATTGTAAGGGAAGTCTAGGTGTTGTATAAACCGTGTTCAGAAACTGAATATAGTTAAATATTCATTCAAATATTTATTTGACAGACATTCAAATCAGCCAATCACAGGCTCCAGACAGCAGCTTGAGAGAGGAGATATGAATCTATATGGAGAGGATCTATTGATAAAACAATTATAATAGATAATGATATAGCTAGGTAGTGTCTGTCGGGTTTTGGTTGAAGTGATTTTTTTTCTAAACTGGCGGTGGGATGTCATAGCAACGATTCTGTAAAAGGTAGAATAATTGACATCTTAGATGATTCTGCTGTGGTCAGTGTTTCTTTTTTCTTTTTGTTAAACTTTCCTCAAGCTGATTTTTGAACAAACACCTTTTCTAATTATTCTGGTCGTATCTGTCAGCTTTGTGAGGACTTATGGACTTATTGTATTCATATCTGTGGGAAACGGAACATTTTGAAGGGCTTTCTGCCGAGCAGCTCTGTCACGATCACAGGGTTTTACAGCTGAAGGGATCTGTAGCTCTTTGTGAAGCAGATTTTCATATCTTCCTTAACCACTGAGCGGTTAAGCCCGCGGAAAATACTCCTTTGTTTGAGAGTGCTAGGATTATAATCAATATTTGTGCTAAGCATTTCGAAATCACTCCTTGGCTTTCGTTTATGTTGCCATTATTGCGAGAAAAAAATATCCCGAAAGCAAATCTGTTCGGTTGCTTTTCATATTTTGCTGTCGTCTGATGTGTCATGCCGCCTTTTCCAGGGGATTAGTCATTTGTACTCGTCCTTTAGGGTCTGATGATATTGGATTTTAGTCCCTCAGGGATGTTTCTGGTTCAATATTGGTAGCTGTTTTCAAATTTTCTCTGCCTCTCCGATGACCATTTTTTCACTATTTCCTGCTCACACTCAATCTCTGTTCCTCTTCCCACAATTTCTCTCTCTCTCTCTCTCTCTCTCTCTGACCCTTTCGCCTCTTTTCTTCCTCCATCCTCTCAGCCCAGAGTTAATGGCCTCGTACTCCTCCTAACGCAGATGTCAATACGAGTGGAGTGAGAGGCAGAGGACAGGGGGCTGCTAAAAAAAAAAAAAAAAAAAAAAAAGAAAAGGGTCAGCTCTGATCTGTCTGTGCGGAGATGGAACACCCAACAGTCGTGACTCTGCTCTGACATTTTGCATGGAGCACTTTGTAGAGTGAACCAGGCACTGACTCGTGAATCCCGGATCCAGTGCATTTTACCGCTACCAAGGCCAATTTGGGCCCAATTTCTGTAATAATGAAGACCAGCGGGGGGAGAAAAGGACTCTCTGTACTGACAAAACAACTGTGATATGATGAAAAGGGCCACCGTCGAGCAGGGATCCGTCCCTAACCTTCGGTGAAGTGTCGCAGTGTAACGTCAGAGCCTCGAAGCGTGCTGCTGCTGCATTTATTCAGCTGCACTGTCATCATTACTAACAGCTTGTTTGGGTTGGCAAATGTTACGCTTTAAAGAGCAACTCGGACGGATTTTTTAAAGGTGACCCGCAGCACATATTTTAAGATAAAACAAAAAAATAGAACACAGCAGTGAGATGTCTCTCTTTAACACAGTGAAGTGACGTGAACGTGAGAATGGGCAGATTTATTAGGGGTTAATGCTGAATATTAAATCTGGCTAAAGTCCAGGTTGGAGCAAGTCCTCTTTCACCTTGTTTATTCTGGAAGTGCTCGTTTGTCTCCATCTGGAATCACTTAATGTGTCTTCTGGCCAAAATAATGACCAAACTGTAAGAGCAGTCAATTAACATTACCCCTGCAATAATTAGTCAATTCATTGATTGGTCGATCAACAGGAAATGACTTGGACAACTATTCTAATAATCAAATATTTGTTTTAAAAGAGCCAAATATAACTTCGAGCAAGACTTGTGAAAGACTGACAAGACTTGTGCATTGTTTGCAACTTCCAACCAATCAGGTGCAGTTTTGGATTTCCCAATGCTACTTTTCAGATGTTGGACTTTTATTTTGACAAGTTGTCGTCATTCTTTCTTCCACATTCATGAAAGGTTTGCTGTGAATGTTGAGTCTCATGGAACAGTCATGAATGCTTTGTGTGGAGTTTATGGCAGCTGATATGAATGTGTAATAAACTCACCCCTCTCGTGAAGTGTTATCAAAAGTGATTTGATGAAAAAAAAAAATCTCCAATGACTTTTCTACTCATAACTTGTGTATTATGTAAATTCCTCTTTGAAAGTTGATTTGGACTGTTTCAATATTGACTAATATGAGCTTGTTTGGAATAATCACATGTTGTCTTTTTTGTTTTTCTTTCTCCTCGTCCTAATCTCACCATTGAGGGAGCAGGCACGGAATGTTAATATTGTACATCACTGTCACGTTGTCACACGCCGATGTGATTTCCCATCAGCTGACATTTGATATGTTTGCTCTGACATGACATCATGATCACGGCACGCCAGTCCTACTTCACGCCACGGCACTCCCATTTGTTTACTGGTGTGTTTCTGAATTAATGTGGCTGATCTGAAGAGAGGATGTCTTCATTTACTCTGAATCTTTACACGAACATCAAATGAGCGACGAGGGACGAGGCCGAGAGCAGCTGCGTCTCACTTTTTTTTTTTTTTTCGGCATGCGCCCCCTGCAGAGCGTGTGTGCTGTTAGCATGATCGGGCCGCTGCATGTGCACGGGCAGGACATCCATCATCACAACTTTCCTCCTCACTCACGATCACAGAGAAAGGACGAACAGATGGTGTTAAACGGTGAAAGCCCACCTCCCCCCCCCCCAAAAAAAAAAAGCTAACATATAGTATGATCTGTGCCTCCCTGCTGCAATCCTTTCCCCCTCCTGACAGGCACAGAGCCCACGGTGAGGGGCCGTCACTGATCTCATCTCCGCCTGGCAACCGACACTTTAATAATTCTCTCAGAGCGCACGGAGGCATCCAACGCTTTTATGCCCACCACCACCGCCGCCGCCGCCGCCACCCTGGCAGTTTTCTCTCATTAATTTCGCAACACCCCGGTGAGTCTGAGGCAGAGACTGGAGGAGGAGACAACACACTCACGTCTTTTTGGTGTTTGGGGTCTGAGGTGGAAGGGTTGGAGCTGTTTGTTTTACAGCAGGAATTTCTGCTTATAAGTACATGAAAATGTCAAACCCACCTCTCGGTTGGAATTAACATTCATAAATCAGAGCCATTCACTGTTAGATTGAATTCATTACGGAGCCGCATGAAGCTTTGATAATAAATCATAATTAACTTGCTGCTTATCTCTAAAATAAAGCGCAGCCAGGTGCCATTACCTGTGATGAAAAGATTGTTCTAAAGTTATTTCTGAAAATGTACATAATACAAAATGTTCCTAACTTTCTATACCCCGGAGGAGAAGATAACAGTTTTTAGCATAGGAGAGAAATGTGGACACGACGTTGTAATACCGTTTCCATTTATTCTTTTAATTCAGTTCAACTGATTGCACTTGAGTGTCTCAAAAGTGAGTCAAAGTCAGAGGCAGCCTGCCCGCCCTGATAGTTACTCCACACAATTACCGCCCACAGATCATTTCCGTGTCTCAGTCACACTCCAGTGAAACTTCAAAGTGAGTTTTCTGTCCCGGTTTGTCTGAAACAACCGGGCAGATATTTCAAACCGATTACATAACCTCGTTTCTCATTTCAAAAGACAAAGGCAGATTAGTCGGAGGGAGCTCTACATCGAATTAAAGTGCGCCACACACACTAGGAGTATCTTCTGTTACATGTTAGGGTTCACTAATCCTCGGCAGCGTAGGGGTAGAACAGAACATTCCTACTGGGGTTCCACTCAGTTTAGCATATTTAGAAGTCAGTGGCTCCTGTTTTCTTCCAGTATATTTTCACAGTTCGGTTGTCAGCATTAAATCTTCTTGTCATTTAGCTGGGAAACTGCCTCTGAAACATCTGTTCTTTTAGGGGATCTATACATTAAAGTAAGGTAACACATAACGTTCCCATAACATTGCTGGAATGTTCCTTCCAGGTGTATATTTGGTTACCTTACCACAACCTTTAAAGGATTTTGTGCATTTTATTTTGTCAAAAGTAACCCTCCCAGAATGCTTTAGTGTCTAGGGAACGTTAAGGGGAAACCTCCCACAGTTAACCTTCCCAGAATGTTCTGGGAACATAACCTGGGGCGGATGACACCCAAATGTATGTCCCGTTGAAAGCTGGTTTCAGGAGACGTAACTCACCAGTCACACCAAACCTGTCATGAATGTGCAAGAAAGAACAATGGCATCTGTCAACAGGGTCAACAGGCTAGTCCAGCGCCGAGGAAGCAGAACATGGAACACGGCGAAGCTGCTTTGCAATTGTTGGACTTTGATCTTGACGAGTTGCATTGTTCTGTCTTTCACATTACTAAAACTTTTGGTATGAATGTTGAGTCGTGTCTCATATAGCAGTTATGAATGTATTATGGACTCATCCATCAAGTGAAGTGTTACCAAAATCCTGGTACTTTGGTTTCATGGTTGGTTGCCTTTTGATGCCCAGGTGACTAAAGTTATACAGTCTCACTTATAAAATACATTTATTCTTCTCCTGCAGCCTTAGGAAAAAATGATCTATTCTTTCACCACTTTCAGATCTACTATTGTAATGCATTTATTCCGCTACCAGCGAGCGTGACACCCAGAGACTGCAACGATTGCAAAACGCTGCTGCCAGGTTCTGAACATGGACCAAGAGAAGTGACCACATTAGAGCAGACACTGCTGCCCTTCACTGCTCGGGTTTTGAATTGATTTTTAGTTTGCACCGCTTGTCGTTGAAGCCCTGAACAGTCTGGCTCCTCCTATCTGTGCTGGGCCAACTCCCCATGAGTCAGATCTCTGCCTGAGATCCTCCAGCAGGGCGTCCTTATGGTTCCTACATGCTAACTTGTCACAAAAGGTGACCTTTGGAACTCCCTGCCTGGAGAAACTCAGTTTCCTCTTTAAATCTCTACTTGAGACTCACCTTTCTCATACAGCATTTCTCAGGTGATGGTACTGTTGTACCTAGTGCTGCAGTACTGACATTTAACATTCAATAACATCCTCAGAACCAGTAAAAACAAAGGCTTCCAGAAACTTTTGGGAACCCAAATATGCCAGCTCTGTGAGGCTGTTTGGGCACAGTAGTGCTTTGCATATCTGTAACATACTGATGCTTAGAAGTTAGAAGTTGACCATGCTTCTAATGTTTAGAATGTTTGAGTTTCTGCCAGGGAAACACAGCATCAAACCAGACTGTGTGTCCCTCTGCAGCTGCTAGACACGGCTTCAGACGAATGCCAGAAAAAGTAAAATTACAAAGTAAATGAGTTATGTTGATACTGTACTGCAGATGAAAACGCTGCCAGGTACCGTGTAATAACGTCTAGTCGATATGTTCACAACGGGATGACACTGAAAACAATATGTCAGCACAGGGTGCAGCTTCTACTGAGATTGAATCTGATGTCATGACGCTGTGCAAGCTGTTGTGTTGTGATGATGATGAAGAAGAAGAAGAAGAGCTTATGTCGTTACAGTCAGTTTGCCATGACGAGGCTACCAGCAAACACTCACCTGCAGGTCGATGGATGATTTTTCCATATCGCTGTCTATCTTCTTTCAATGGGATCATATCTTGATGAATTCTAAAAATATTGAAATATTTGCGGGTATATCATTTTCAATTTGCATTTTCGGTTTGGCGTCCTTCATGCATCAGCTCAATGCAATAAATATCATTTAATGTGATTTTTTTTTTTTTTTTGCACATCCATGTGTGATTTCTTACACATTCTGTAGTCTGACCGAATTAGTTTTTTGTGTCTAATTAGACTTCTTTTCTTGTCCCAGTTTATATGTAACAGAGAAAACTGAATTACCGAGAGAAGGGTGCCCCACCAGTGTGGGGGAGTGAAGAATCCAAACATGCATTGTCTAATTTAACTCTGATTAAGGTGTATAGTGTACATGCCAGAGAAAACTCAAGCCCAATAGCATTATCTGGGTGTCTTAATCTGAGTTGGAGAACTCCAACAATCAGAGCAATGTGTTTACCTGCACTTCAGTTGTCCGGTTTTACTCAGATTAAGGCAACAATTTGTGTTGTCATGTAAACCTACTGACTGGTAGCTCTTCAGATTTCTGAGATAACATGAATGCTGTTCATGATGTGCACTGCTGTGTTTATAAAGTGTGACCTCTGATATTTATGGACCATTCCTCTGTTTCTATGTTGTATCAGTCCGGTGACAAAGATAATGTAGTAAGTAGTATAGCTCTTCCGTTTAGTAGATAAGGTCTACATCAGACCCGCCTCCTCAGTCTATAGATCAGGTTGGTAAATGCTCTGACACATTACTCTATATGCAGAAACACAGTATTGAGTGTCAAACTTTGACAATCAAAATGCACGCATTTGATTTTCTTATATTACTTTGTTGCTTTGTTTTCCCCCCTCCTCCCATTCAATGCTGCATGTTTACTCATGTGAAATGACCAAACAAACAGACATAAACCTCTTGGACTGTGTGCTGCAGATAAAAAGAACGCAGCAGATGTGATAAACATACTCGGCTCCTTACAGGCATGTCCCTTACATTGTAAAAATCATCCTTGCAGGAGAAGGAGAACAACAAACCAGTAGACAACGCAAACACTTTTATATGGTCGACAGTAGTATGTATCACAGATCTTATTCTTAAAGAATATTTCTGACATGGAGACGCTGCAGATACTCTGTTATCTGATTAATAGGAGAAATGTCTCCACACCTGCTCTGGCAGACAAATACAGAGTGAGCAACACATTCATTCAGGATGTGACCAATGCTTTCATCATAGCTGCTGCTGTACGCTCACTTCTCAATGGAGACAACCAGGAATACACCAAAGACACACACACACACACACACACACACACGTCAGCGTGCTTGGAACAACACACACTTCTTTAAAATAGATGACATTTATGTCATGAACGATCAGATGGTAAATCCAGATGGAGGAAGACACATGGATACACTTGAAATCACAATTGATGTGAATTTTATGACTGAATGGTCTTCAGAGAATGGAACATGTCGAGAGAACTCATGATATATTCATGATATATTCATGGCCCAACATGGACCATGCCAGCTGGGAGCCGGGCCAGTCAAAATACAGATGGGGTCTTAAACTTTTATACTGGGTTCCTTAAACTAGTTTTACTTGAACAGGACTCCAAGGATTCCATCAGGGAAGGGGATGGAGAGAGGAGCTTCCGCCTCTTGAATTGCCTCACTACAAGAAAGCGGACGGAAAAACAAATATAAATATATCCTGGAGGCCCTGAAACTGCAGCTTGACATACCAGAACTTTAGAGTCCACAGGACAAATAAAAAAAGCTCCAGTAACACTTGTAGTAATAAGAATTTCCTTGGCCTTCAGCTGTGCAGGGCTGCTGGTGTGCAGCCACAGGAAGAAAATAAGGCGAACAGCCGACCAAAAACACTATCATCTTTATACCCGTCTAATTACATTCGCATGTGCCAAGACGCCAACTTCATGGGAAAAATAAAAAGAATATTTTGTTAAGCAGTGTGCTTGGGTCCACTACAAGTGGTATTTAACCAAAGTCTATTAAAGCAATGAGTAGATTAAATCCAGTAAATTTCCCCACTTCAAATGCTTCATATTGCTATCAGCAATGGACTACCATGGATCCATGGCTATGGCTCCTCATATAAAAATAAGTGTTTGGTGACATTCTAATCGAGTCATCTGTTGACTTGTTGCACACAATGAGCATCAAAACCTCCTAACTTATTTGATGCTTGATGGCACCGCATAAAAAGTTACGGGATCACCAACGATGATATGATTCTTCAAGTTAGGAATGTGAAACATCTAAACAGAAATTTGAATGTAAATCCATCCAATAATAATTAAGGTGACTACTTAAAAGCTAAACATCATCCTCATGGTGCGGAAGATGAAGTAAAGACCTCGATCATTGAGCAGGATTCCTCCACTAAGATTTGTCTGTAGGAAACTTCTCAGCAGTCCATCCAATGGTTGTTGAGATTTGAACATCCGGGTTTGCCTTTTGTCATCAGTATTTTTGTTTTTCTTATGCTTTATTTCATTGTATGAAATATCTTTAGGTTTCAAACTGTATTTCAAAGTAATTGGAAGATATCTTTTCACAATGTTATGCTATTTCTGGAGTAAAGATTTATTCAATTACCATCCATTCATCTGTCTTCTACCACTGCCAGAGACTTCCCTCTCCTCCGCCAGGTCTTCCAGCTCTTCCAGAGGACCACCTAGGAGACATCGTCTCTCCAGCGTGTCCTGGGTCTTCCCCGGGGACGTGTTGAAACACCAGGGAGGCTCCTCACTAGAAGCTTGAAACCAGCTGCTTATCTGGCTCCTCTCCATGTGAAGGAGCAGTGCTTCTACTCTGATTCCTCCAGATGACTGATTGTCCCGCTTTGACCTCATTTCGGCCGCTTGTTTTCACGATCTCGTCCTTTCAGGCAGGCACTACCCAGAGCTCAAAACCATGAGGTGAGGATAGGATTATAGATTGAATTGTAAATTGAGAGCTTCACCTTCCTGATCAGCACCTTCTCCACCATGAGGGATCAACCCACCTTTCAATCTGTCACTCCATAATTCCCTCCCTAAGAACCATGGATTCTTGAACTCCACCACTCGAGACAGAATCTCATCCCCTCAAATACTCCAAAAAAGCTGAATAAATATAAATAACATCTAAAGGCAGCTGTGTGCATTTAGACTTCAAGCAGTTCACTTCAACAATGTGAAAATGTTTCTTATCAGTCATTCATGCAAGTTTCCTGCAGTTTATTGAACAACATCTTGATAAAAAAAAGGAAATCCAGAGTTCGTGGTTTATAAGCGGATTAGCTTCACTTATCAAAGAGCTAGAACACAACCCAGAGTAACAGATTCCCACGATTATCCACGACCTCTTCCGAAACCATAAGCCCCTTCACTGGAGGAAAAACAGACTTGTTTTGCTAAAGGAGCGATGTCTGATGTATGTATTATTCAAAGGGAGTTTAGAGTCTTTGAAATGGAAGCCTTGTTCAGGTGGAGAGGTTTATCTCAACCAATTTTAGCGGGCAACACGAAAACACGCTTCGTACATAACACCTTGTCGTCTCATGACAACCAGGCCTCAACCTTGACGATGTTTAGCGGTGTGCTCTGTTTTACAACCACCGACCACGGCAGCAACACCAACAGCTATGGACTGTTTATGCATATTAGAAGCAAAAGCAGGGTAAAAAAATGGTGGAAGATCTAAAGAGGTGAGCAGGGATCTGAACAGGTTTTGTAAAAGTGACTTGAAAAAAAAACAAAGATGAGGTATGATACGGTGCAACCACTAAGAGTGTGAGGGGAGCGTCAGACTTTAAAAAGCTGCCTGCTCAACACGTTAATAGGATGCCTGCCCCAGACCAGGGGAGGAAAAAAAAAAAGGATTAGCAGAACAGATGAGGATCATCTTAAGAGATTTCTCAAGGGGCCGAGATCAAGACAGAGACGTGAGATCCAGAATTACACACAGAACTACTGATGATCATTGATTTAGAGCTCAATAATCAATTAATTACGCTTGTACTGTTGAATAATTTAGAGTAGCCTCCTGTCTGGCATCACAATAGGGAGTAATCCTGAGAGCCACAATGCTATTAAGCTCTTCCCCGCTGCTCAGGCTGCTCTTAAGCCTCACCGGGCTTCCTCTGCTTCAGTAAAAAAAAGATTTATGGCGCCTCGTGAAGAAATATGTTACCACCTTAATAGCCAAAACTCGACTCTCGCTCTGACAATGCGGCTCCGCTCCTGCTTTTTTTACAGGAAGGTTAGCGCTCACGCTGCCGCGACTTCGCATTTCCACATCCATCACGCCGCGCTGCGAGGACGGCAAATCACGGCGTGCACGATTCAGGACGTGAGAGGTGTGACAGACCAAATTATGAAGTGATTATTCTCCCTTTAACATGTAATACATTCACTAATTAATTCCTCAAGTGACAGGGCTATTACAGATTCAGGTTCCACATCAAATATACATATTAATGCACAATCTGCAATACATATTTGCATAGTAAAATATTACGCATTATGGCACTTTATTCTTTTGCATCACTGTATTTGAGACATTTATTTGACAGGTATAGTTACTAATTAGTTTTCATATTAAGATTTTACAAACACAGCATATAATTAATTTATAAAATATGATGTATTGTCACACATTATACTACCCAACAATATATTTAGTCAAAATTAGCTGCACCTTGACACCATTAAAATGCTGGTTACATGTTAATGTATCAATAATAATCCGATAAAATGGCGTTTAGTAATATAACAAGGAGTCAATCTACATAGTGCATAGGGTCTTCTTTTATATGCATTTTAATAAAAATATTTAGTATACATTTCTACCTACAAATGGCATTTGTATAGGGCTTTTATAGTCTCCCCACCACAGCTTCTTCTCACATGTTTATTCACCAGTTCACCCACATCAATACACCAGATTAAGTATGTTAAGAACCCAAGGATGCTTCCACATGCAGACAGAAGCCTGGATTCCAACTTCTTCGTCCTTTATCAAACTATATAATGTTTTCTAAATAAACAGATGCTTGCGTTTATGAAAATGTGTCCTTGATTCTGTAAAAAAAAAGTGAATGCAGGACTAAAAAAGATCATTTTATACCTTGATTATTTATTAGTAGCCTTCCAGGAGGGTTTTATCGTGGTATGAATGGAAGCACAAAGTAACTCTGGGCGCTGCATTGAAAGTTGACCGCCGAAGTCAGTGACGCGCCGCGTCTGCAAAATGAAAACCGGCCCCTGAAAAGCCTGTGTTTATGAGGAGAAGCCGACAGCTCGGTTAATATTCGCCTGGCTGGCCGGGAAACTCTGCGGAGAGCGGGCGTATGGACTGCGCGGGGGAGATGAAGGCTTGACAATTTTACAAGCAGATTTTAATGCCGCTGCCAAGAGGTGACTGCTTCCTTTTTTCACACAGCGATGTACAACTATAATCTGAAGTGACTAGTTCATATCCAATTTAGAGCAGAACATATAACAGAACATCCCGGCTGCGTTACAGCTGCTGCTGCTGCTGCTGCTGCACTCATTCTTCTGTCTCTGAAAACTCGTGAGAGATCCATCTTTGCCCAGCACGCACCAGTAAGTGCGTCACTCGACATTAAAGAGTGAGCGCTGTCTCCAATGCTGCAGCAGGCTGGCCTCTCCGCTTACATTTTGTGTTACGTGTCTATGTTGCAGATTATTCGTGAGCATGTAGAAACGAGTATTTAGCCAGCCTAAACAGAAAATCAAGGGGGGGGGGGGCTGTTTAAGTCAGAACGTGTTAGAGGATCCATGAGACGCGTAGGGAGGGCGAGTTATCGGCTCTGCCGGGAGACTTCCGATTCTGCACCCGCCGTAGTTAAAATGTCAAACACCAGCCTGGGAAAAAGAAAGAAGAGCGGGGGGGAAGAGTGGGTGGAGGACAGCAAGTGGTGCAAAATATACAGCCGTATACCTGTGAAACATTTTCATGCCTGACCACAGCATTTTGCATTTCACACGCTCTCTCGGTCTCACCTTCAAGGCAAAACACACACACACACACACACACACATATCCCCGGCTACTGGCTCACACTCAGATTCGCATTAATTGCCGTTTCGCGGCAACAGTTCACACACTTCCTGAATAATGTAAAGACAGTAGATATTTGCCAACCATTAGTATCACTGGAATTCACAATACTGTACCCAGATTTGATATATTCCTATATTTGCGCTCTGCACATATCACTGAAGGATTATATCACACTGAATTGATATTATTTGTATACTTAACAACACGGTGCTGATATGTGTTTCAATTTTCTGTCTGCTTTTGTGCATATAAATGGAGAAATGTCAGTGTTTCGATTGCTTCACTCTATTACTATTCTCGTTGTTTCTCCCATTCCTAATGCCATACTTTATATTCTATGCCATGTTTCAAGTGTTAGTTTTCTATTTCTTCCACTGAATCATATTACTTTCTGCTGCGATAGACATATAATTTTCCAATAGGGGCCAATAAGTTTCCACCAATCATCTAATGCCCTATAAAGTCAATTCAGTCCTTTAAAGGACTAATATGACTTATAAAAAGCATATATAACCACCTTGGCGACTCAGGTGCACGGAGCATTTTTAATACGAGCTGTGGAGATTTGTGCTATGAGGACTACCCATTATTTTATTTTTCTGAGGCCATAAAGGTATTTGATCTAATAAGGCTTATTAGGTGGGGAAGGGTGGCTACATGACCAGTGATACAGGTGTGTGTTTGGGAGCTTTCGACCAGTGGGCGCTTATTCCATCAGGCGCCACAAAGCCGAACGGAAAATGCATTTACCGCTTTTGTGGCCACGGGCTAACCATCATGTCTACCTGCGTTACTGCCCAGCTGGTCCAATAAATGATTCATGGGAGTCAGACGTGATTTTGTTAGCAGAGGCTGCAGAGAGGAGATTCCATTCAGCAGGGCTAGAAAGCATGGAGAGACTCTAATATATAAAAAATATGTCTTTTCTACAATGAGGTGTGACAAAAGGCAGTCATCTTTGTAAAAAAAAAAAACTGTTGGTGGGGGCACAAAAGAAAAAAATATTTTTATACTCATTTTATAGGACAGAAAATCCAACGGACATAAAATGTGAGCTGAAAGAAGTAAAAACTACCAAAGGTTCCCAGTGGTTTGGAACCAAAGGGAACTAATGTCAAGAACTAAATTCACCCACTGATAATCAGGCTGTAACACGCTGTCCACCAGTAATTGTCTTTACTTTTTTTTTTTATTCAATAGGTGACATAGATGGTGGCACACACACACACACACACTCACACACACTCACACACACACACATGATTAACATATTTAATTAACTGATATGTATGTAGAGTGTTTATTTTCATATCAGAACTATATATGTGGAGCCATTTTAATTAAATATAAATTCCTTGCCTGGAAAATAAGACAAGAACATTTTTAGGCTCTAGAAAGGTTTTTCGCAACCAAATGAATTACATACTGAATAAAACATAGTTTTAGCTATAATTTAAAGTTAGATGCTGCTAAATTCCCATAGATGTTACACTGTGCTATAAAATATTCATCAATTGTAACTCGTAAGTTTCACAGATGTCTCTTTTATATTGATGAGCAATGGGAACATTTAGATGTTTTTTTCCCATTGTAATGCTGCGAGTGGCACTGGGGAAAAACTGAAAGCACGGATGAGCATCGGCACCACATCACGTTCTCTTAATACATCTGTGCAGTTTTCTTTTTTTTTATTAGGCTTTGTGCGTAGGCTCCCAAACTACCACTTAACATACATCTATAAATCCCCCCTTTATTGCCCTACATCAGCACTCGTCCTCACTAACGTTCACGTGGGAGAAGCAGCATATTAATAATACACACCACGTAGTGCACACAAGGAGATGTAAAAGAACACTGGTAATGCGTCTGCCAGTTTCTCATCAGTACTGAGAGATACATTTCAGGGGAAGTGTGCAAATGGACAGTAGAAGAGAACGGGACTGAGTATAGATGACACAGCAACTGTGGATACAGCTGATCTCATCAAAAATGGAAGATAAACACTTTTTTTTTTTTTGCTTTTTTAACATTCCAAATGGAAAATTCAAACAACCCACAACGTCTCTCGCTGGCTGGTTTTTCTAACATCCCCCGGAGTGTGATTATATAATTAGGACCTAAATGGACTTTAAGGTAGACGCTTTGCCTTCAGCCTGCAGTTTTCTGCTCTCCCTCTGAGGCGGATTCACAGGTACACGTGAAACACAGAGTCACTGATCCGCTACTTCCTCTATGACGATGACATTCCTGTTCCCCCCGCCCCGAACTGACCGGTTTCGACCCCGCCAGCAGCCGGGCGGAGCGCGGCGGCGACACGTGTTTCCCCCCCTTTTCCAGCGGCTCCATTTAATAAGATAATTTCACAGCAATTAACAAGCTTCAACACAGAAATGCGAAATCATTACACGCTCGCTCGGTGACAAATTCTCGGCCAACAAGGAGAACAACGCGATCAGTGCTGATTTTTAAGGCTGCATACTGTACAATGGGAATTATAGCTGCATGTGGTGAGAAACACAAAGCATCCCCCCCGCTCTCCTTTCTCTTCAAACTGCCTGCCGTGATAAGCATGAAATTACGGTTATGTGGCGATGCTGCAAACGCTGCGTTGCAATCTCCTACACGGGCCAACAGCAACATTCCATCCGCTATCGACGGTTTCTTCTTCTCTTGACATCGATACACAAAGCAATTACAGATACAGTGATGTACGACACTCCTGATAAACAAAAGCCTGCACAGCGACGGAGTCGTGTGACATTGACGCCCGTGGCTGCTTTCAATCACTAAGTTCAGTGAATGGTGCTTTCTGTCACAGCCCGTCTGTTCGTATTAAAATAATTCTGGGTCAAGCAACATTTCCACCTTTGTTCATGAGCAACATTATCCAGACATCTTTTTAAAGCTAAACCTTGCTGTATCAGGCTGATTAGTTAGATTCTCATACAACATGTTGGTTAATGCAGATTAAGGTATGTTTTAGTGTTTTGGAAACTATTCAGATTCCCTGGAAGACTGATACTACAACTCAATACTTTTCTATACTGTTAAAGAGGTAATAATTCTATATTTAATCATTATCAATTATCAGTTTTATATGGCTGGCAAATGTACAAATTTCTCATCCAATCAACTGTATTTAGTCAATTTTCTTGTCATAAGCTAAACCTTCCAACATTAACGTTACATTTGAACACATCATAAATTATGTTTTATATACTTTGTTTATACCCATTTAATGACCAGAACTTGAACAGATTATACTGTATAATCATGAAAGCTTTCTTAACTGGAAAGTCAACAAATCCCCATGATTTAAAAAAGAGATTTTATTTTAACATTTGACAGGGTGGTTTTACTAAAGCAGTAATGCTTTAGTAATTCATGACCTTGGTTGTCCAATGATATTATAGATTATCTTCATCGTCACTGATGACAGAACCCGAAGCTCACCAGAACTCCAGTTCTGACCAATGAGGGATCAGGTCCATAAACGTAAAGCTGCATAAGGTGTGAAATGTGGAGTTCTTGTACACACAATGAATGAACAAATATTACATTCTAGCTTTGTTTAAATATTTATATCCATGTGAGCTTTTGTTCCAGGGGGAATTTGTCAGTTTTAAACCAGAGAGCACTCCCATTATAAAGGCCTCCCCCCTATTTCGTGTTTTCTGATTCCATCTCATGAAACCACTCCCAGCGTTTCCAAATAAAATTTTAGAGATACTCAGATCTGCGAGACGTCGGCTTGCCTGAGAGCTGTTTAAGTTCAACAATCATGACATTCATTTTTTTTTAAATGACAATAAATTCAACACATATACGTAAGCCTGTGAGAAAGGAAGGCTTCTCTACATCTATGAAGATCTACTGTTTGACTGACTCACCCTTGATGGTCATTTCCAGATGAAGATGAGTGTTACTCAAGTTGAGGCATCGGCCCTTTAATGTTCAGTTTGTGGCTTGACGTTGGTTTGTTGCCACAGACTCTATACATTGCTCAAATTAAAGGATTAGCACTTAGTTTGACTTTTGCTTTTTTTTTTTCCTCACTGTGCTATAGTTGAGTTCTCACATTACAAACGCTTTCACACTATGCCAACTCTCATCCGACAGCAACAGAAAAAATCCCTGGAGCGAATGTCATCTTACACGTTTGACTGTCACATCCTTGTCTTCCCGTATCCGTTTTTTTTTTTCCTCTGGGTACATTCTGAGAGAGATGTGCCACAATAAAACTATAACTAAAAAAAAAATGAAAATGTTAATCTGTTTTCATGCTGTCTGTGTTTGCAGGTTGTTTGGAGGACATGCAAACTAGGTCAGACAGGAGGGAACGCGCTGCAGCTGAATGACACCTGCGTTCTCCTGATATGAAAGGTCACCTGCGGTGTTTTTGATGATTCAAAAGCATTCCCCATGTATTATTTGTGCCTCATGCTCTTCTATGCCCATGAGGACGCCGGTGGTGCCGAACCTTTTACCCGACTGCAGACACGAATGCAGATGCACGCTGGGTGTTTGTGTTATATTTGTCTATCAAATGAAGGCTGCTAAACAAATTTAGTCCTTAGTTTGCATTCTTTTGCAAAATGTTCTATATTCTTCTAAAGCAAATATTGTGTCCCATCACTTATACAGTAGTAACAGCATGTTTGGGAAAATATGTTTTCAGGGCTTTTAAGTCTGCAGGGGAAAAAAGTATAAAGGAAAAAACATATTTTTTTTGCAGTGAAAAGAACAAAAGTGACCTTTAAGGCTGTAAGAAACTATTCAAATGTCATGGTTGACAGGATGGAAGACTGGAGCGTCCTGATTCTGTTGAAGCTTTATGCACCAAAGAGGAGGAAGAGGAGGAAGTAAATAAGTATCCCAAATCTGTGGCATGCTATAACAAATAGGTGCTCAGAAGGGATAAATAAAAAATGCCGGAATAAATGTTGGGTCCAGGCGGAAGGTGTCACACCTGCGCACACACACACACACACACACACTATGAAGGAGCAGCTGGATGAGAAGCAGTGACCCGGGTCACGCAGGCCCAGGTGGTGGTGCTGTAAAGTGACAGTGTAATTTAAGCGTGTGTCGAAAGGTCTGTTATCTCTCGCCGCTAACAGGGCCGCGCCGATACCGCCCGACAGCCAACGGCTGCAGCTCAGGAGCCGGCGCCGATAACAGATCGGTTCAGCCCGCGCAACTTCCAGCCGCACTGCGCAATTACATGAATCACGTTTAAGCGGTTGTCAAATACATTTACACCCGGGCTGTAGTCAGACGCTTTGTCTTCACTCAATATCTTTTTTTTTAGGTTTTTTTTTTTTTTTTGAGGCAGCTCACTAAAGAGGATGGCAGGAAGGATAGATGAGGAGAGAATAAGAAAATGCCAAGCCACGAAAGTGATTCCGGGATGTCACTGTGACGTCACCTCGTGCAGCTGAGTCATCGGGAGACACCTTTGCTCTTTGTCTGAAGCTGCAGACAAACACAAGTTTTATCCCTCGGCGAACAAGTACTTGAACGGGCTGAATCGATCCTGTGCATCTAATGATTTTGAATGTGTCGTGAATTCAATAACTGGATTACGACGCCTTTAGAACCTCTCCGTTCAACCTCCCGCTCCTTACATATTATTGTTACATTCCAATGAAATATGCATGCAGATTTCCAGTCAATTAAGCCAACGAAAAAGAAATGTAGATGTTTTGTTTCCTCCTGAAGACTGGAGATTTACTACATATTTGCTGGTTCGGAGGTGCTCCTGAAGCTGTTTTACCACCAGACACAATTAGTTTTAGATGCGCTCCGGCAGCGGGCAGTGCCTCAATTTTCTTTGTGCAGTGAATTGTGGAATAATATACATTGACTGGCTCTAATTCCAGACTACAGAGTGATTCTAGGAAGGTAATGTGTTTACACTGGAAAGTGAAAAAGGACAGTGTGTGGTGTGTGTGTGTGTGTGTGTATACTGACAAAACACATTTGTGAGTGAAAGCTCCAGACAGACAGGTCTAGACAAGCCTCTGAAAATGGCTGTAATGGATTTGGGGGTGGGGGGGTGGGGGGGGACTATATAGTTGCAACATCACAATGTGCACATTTCTCTGTGGATTAGGCGTTTTGAAGCATCTGATTAATTACATAACACTCTGTACACTTTCTTATAATCAAAAAGCAATTAAAACCTCACTTTCTACGATATGGGACATTTAATTGCAAAGTGATGTTCAAACTTTACAATTTGATTGGTGAACATTGGTGCACATATTATATCAGTTCAAAGAGTACAGATTTTATTTTTTATACTAACTGCAAAAAAAGAATACTATAAAAAATTGTATAACGAATTTGTGTGTAGTTTGGAATAAGTAGACTTAAAATTAAAGATGAATGTGTACCAGATCAAACCTGGGTGGAACATCTATTGTATGTCAATCACTATCTCGCTCTCTCTCTCTCTCTCTCTCTCTCTCTCTCTCTCTCTCTCTCTCTGTCTCTCTCTCTCTCGCCCGCCCACTTTCTTGTCATCTCAATACTCGATGAAGGCATAAATTGCATACATGTCCTTATGTTCTTATCTTATTTACTCTATTCTATTGGATATTGGATTCTAGACAATGAATTAAGCTTATCTACAATATGCAACGTTCATCCTTAATAGACAGTGATGCAAGGCTCCTTGGATTTGCCCCATAAAATATGTCTGCTTCTGTTTCACCAACTGGCCAAAGGTGAAACTAAAAGCTTAACTGAAATAGTTTTAATATTAATTGTAAGTTAATTTATATGCTCTTTCTCCATCCCTCATTAACCTCGCTGTCAAGTTCTCTATGGCTCTTATTATGTTTGTTCAGGCACCTTATTGTAATTGAATGGTGAACATTTATTCTCAGTGGCTCTTCCCATTCAAAAGGGTAAATGTGACTGAAAAACATATCTTTTCTAGCGTGAAAGCGCACAAAACCTACTTAGTATTAGCCTAGGAACTAAGACATTCTGGAGCTGGAAACTATTAAAAGGCTTCTTGGTTTGCTTCACCATTTTAAACCAGCCTTAGACTTGCAATCGGTTTAACCTGGTCATGGTTCTTGGCTCAGATTGGACTGAGGTGGTCTTCACTGAGGTCTTGGTTAGACTTTCATAACCACCCTCCACCTTTGTGTGTTTCTGACTCTGCATTTTTCTCATCTCAGCCCAGAAGTGACGGAGCTCCCTGACAGACCCCTTGTGTCTCATTTTGAATCACTGGCATGAGAGGCGGTTACTCGCTCGGCCGGCGAGCCAGTCGGCCGGCACCGCATTCCGCCGGATCAGCAGATCGCCGCGGCCGCCTAGGAGGCCGCTCTCAGCAGTCTGGATAATTAGAGCCGTGTTCGATCACTGTTCCATCCCCGCAGAGCTGATGATTATCCGAGGCACTATGCAGCAACCACTGACAGTAAACCACCGAACACACACACACACACACACATGCAAATGACAGGTTAAAGAAAGAGGGATGTATATTGTGTTGCTGTGCACACTTGGCATTGACAAATCTAGTTTTGCATGGATAAGTGAGAAACTTTCATGACTGTTGTTGTACTATATAATCTTCCTCCTCTCCCTCGGATAACATTAAAATATATAGCGAACCAGCTGTGTTTGAAGCTAATTTAAAAGGCTGTTACCATGGACACTAATTACCTCTCGATGCTAGAATATTTGCATCCAAGTTTCAGACAAACAGAAACAAGGATGGGCGAGCAGGGAAACGGACAAATAGACGAAAGCTCTCAGCTCTCATCACATATTCATTAAATGCAACTCATTGTTCCACCTCGAGTTTGGTCTCTGTTACCAATCAGTAATGATTGAAGCACCGCATCACCCCACAGGAGCATTACGTCCTGTAATGAGATTCTTCTCCCGGAGCATCCCTCCCTAATCCCTCGTCTCTATCTGCTTTGCCGGGACTTCAGAACAGCTGAGCTGAGCTGAACATGGACTGCTCTGTACATGAAAATTTAGTGTTAACCCTCTCATCCTGAAAAAGAGCAAGACAAAGGAGCTGAAATGGAATGGATGCCGCGCCTATTACCGAACATGTTAATCCTCTTAAGAAGCGAAGATAGGTCTTGGTGACATATGGGAGAGACAGGGGCAGAAAGCTCCGTGGAAATGAACGGAAGGCTAGCTTGAGAAATGAGGTTCATCCTAAACAAAAGCCCAAGCTCGAGGCCCGGTTGTCATAGCTTAACCTTCAATTCTCTTAGAGGAATTGAAAGGTAAAAAGAAGCCAGATGGGTCTGTCTCTGCAATTTTGGTGTAATATGCTGTTAACAAAGATTTCCTAATAAGGGTACTTTTACACCTACCTTAGTTCAGATGTGGACTTCAGGTTCAATTTCCAGGTGTAAACCTCTCCTGACCATGGTTTGGATGGATGGATTTGATTCCAACAAAACAAGGTGGTCTCAGTCCACATTAAACTGGACCCCTGTTTGTATAGTGTCACAAGATTTTTTGGGATGGTTTGGACTTTCAGGACAATAACAGAAAGTTCTTTGCCTTGCATGCAGCGGAATTCTTGTAAGATTGTGACATTGTAGGATCATGAGAATCCACATGTCCAGGCTTTAGGTTATGCGATTGTGTCTGAATCACAGTGACCAATCAACATCTTGCATGATCCTGTGATCACGTGACATCTCAGAATGTGAAGTATGCTTTCAAATGATGGACAGTTTTAAATTGGAACAAATATACCAATACCAATAATGTGATAAAAAGTCAACTGGATAGAAATAGGAAGTCAGACATGTGGCCATCAGGAAACCAATCATTGTCAAATATAGAGTGAAGTAAAACATGTAGATGACAACATCAGGACATACATAGCTACGTATGTTGTGTGAAGTTGTTTTAGTGCTGACATAACTACAGTGTGAAAACAGATCAGATGATTGCAGCCTAAAAACACGTGAGCTTTGGTTCCGACCTTGGCCCAGACTGTCAGGTGTGAAAATGTCCCAAATCTCATGAAACTAGTATTCTGTGAGTTTTACGTGTTATCTTTTGCTGGACTACAGCATCCATTCTGTTTGTTTGTTTGTTTGCTTATCCAGAAGAAGTTGTGAGACCGGCTGTCACTGGGGTGTTTAGAGAGTCTGCCAGAATCATGCTGCCTCATTAACCAGACTTTCCCCAGACCGCCATTTGGCTGATGTCTATAACCCAGTCAGCGCATGCTTCTGAGGCTCCTCATAAAAGCTTCTCTTTAGAAAATGGCCTCCAGTGCCATGTAAAGCCTCTTCGGGGGGAAAGTTAAGTAACTCACTTTGATAATGCTTAATGAAAGAGAGGATTCGAGACGAGGAAAGCACAGAACATTGAGCAGACCATCAGCCTCGATAAGGTCGATAATATAGCAGCGAACTGAAGAGTGAATGTCAAAGTACTGAGCGGTAAATTTGTCAGAGTGAAAAATTGAAAGTGGGCTGAGGAATGTGGTGATGCTCTGCCAAAAAAAAGAGGAGCAAATAAATAAATATAGACTCACCTGTCTTTCCCCGTCTCCTTCTTGAAGACCATGTCACAGTAGTTCATCCTGTCCTCTGTGGTGACATAGATGCGTGCGTGGGGGTAGTTCTCCGCCGCCTGCCGCAGCATGTTGTACACGATGCCCTTGCCGTCCTTCCTCATGTTTCGCAGCGGCCCCCACACCACGTAGACGGTGTCGTTGCCCTGGCCGAAGAAGTACTGAGGCTTCTGGAGCAGCAGGGGCACGCTGGTGTGCGACACCACCCTCAGGGTGGTCCGCCGGCCCACGTCGGGCTCAAAGCCCCGGGTGGGCGCGTTGTTCATGCGCCAGATGCAGGGGGAGCGGTCGATCTGCGGGCCGGCAGCCTGGTCCAACATCTGGCCGGAGCTGGACACGATGCTGCACAGCTCACAGTGCAGCTTCAGGGGCTGGAGGACAGGAAGCAAGTCATTCCCAGCAATAGGATTCTTTACCTGTCCATGAGGTACAGTACATTATTTATACAGCATAGGACATGTTTTTGTGCAGCAACCAGCAGCAGGTGCTGTTTTTACTGACTCATGATGGGGGGTTATGGTGGATATTGGGTTGTCTCTGTTTGAAATTTGATATAACTCCACAGTCTATTTGATGCATAGTCATCATGAGGAGTCTCAAGACATATGATCTCTATATTATTAAAGTAACAGCCAACTAAAAAGTTATTTATTAAAAGAATGGAATCACAATAAGGAGCACTGTTGTATGTAAAATGTTGTAAAGATAATGACTTCCCTCTGAAACATAACCTGCAGCTCATGTTGTTTAATTTTCCTCTCGTGAATGTTGTTGTGATACCACAGCCTATTATTTCATAAGAGCGATAATATTATTAAAGTGATGTTTTGGCAAAGGGGCTGATGAGATCAGAGCATAAAATAAATGCATTTGGTAATTATTCATAAAAATATTCATCAGCCTTTTACGGCTCTATATAATATCTTTTTATTCCTTAAGATTAATGTCATTGTGTCCAGAACTAACATTGATTAAGTTAATTGAATGTAGGACCTTAGAGGTTACAATGGTCTAACTGCGACATTGGAGAAGGGAGAGGCAAAGAAGTTAGTAATATATATATATATATATATATATTACTTAAGACCAAGGTGATCTGCTGTAATGAATCACCTATAATTGCTCTTTGCTATGCTTTGCAGAGGGAGAGAGTAAGCCCTCTTTGAATCTAAAATGGGAGATTTACCTTAATTGAAACTAATATGCTTGGTTTGTGATGAGATTAAACTAACTTAAGTGAATGAATGCAACGGAAAGTTAAAAAAAGAAAAAAAATACATTGTGTCATGACTAAGCCGTGTTTGATCATTCGCTTAATGGAGAATAACTGTGTCACCGGTTTGAATACAAATTGCATTTGTGCTGCATTTCCGCTGTTTCCGCGTGCATGGTCTGCATCTCATCAACAAGGGTTTTATGTTTGCAAACAGAATCACACACAACACAATCCAGCCAACTCTGCTATAACTACATATGACATAAAACAAAAACAATTATAATTTCCCTTTTTCAAAGACATAATAGATGTATGGAATAATGAGCTTTGCTTTTTTTAATGCATTCAGTTACGGGTTGTGAAACGATCTCTGGACCTGGGCCGGTAGCTCTCCATTTACTGGGTGGTTGAGACACACACCACCTCAGCCTTGAGCTGTCAGCAGCTCGTCCATCATCACCCGCTGCCCTCAGCCCGGCTCATAACTCCATCACGCCTCTCAGCACACACAGATTGGCTGGGCTCTGTGGGGAGGACCACCTGGGTAACTGCACGTGAGACACATGGCGCTACTATAACACACAACTTCCTTCAGTAGCACCGGTCAGCGGCAATGTTACTTTAAAAACAAAGTACCCTAACAGAGGCATTTATAAAGTGTATGAAACAATTTGAACCTCCTATTTAGTATATTAGGTTGGATCAATATGTGAAAGTTGCACACTGTAAATCAATGAAATGTTATTGCCTCCTCCTCCTCTCTGGTGTGATTCATGCTTCCGTGTCATGTTCACCACGGTGCTGTGTCAGTGTACTGTAGCATGCAGGAATTGGTAGTAGCTTTTCATAATCGCTAATAATTTTGACACTCAGCAATAAGCGCAGCATCTAAGCCGCAGTTTTTTTTAATGCACAAGTGTGTTGTAAATAAAGTGTTATTTAAAAAAAAAAAAAGAAAGGCCGGCTTAATGTCGAGGACACGATCATGATTAAATTATAACACTGAAATGGTGCACTTACAGTAACCTTGATGTTCATTAAAATGCTCTAAATACGATTAATTGATAGGCATAATTGCTATGTTACGTCTAAAAAAGCCTCTCTGGTCATTAGTGGCCACTGTATGCACTCGAAAAACGCAACAGGGTAATGTGAAATGCTCCTCTGGGGAGAAAAAATGAGAAAACACATTCAAAAAATGAGAATTCCTTTAAAGGTAAAATTATCAGAAGTGAAATGTTTTGAAATGAAAAGTTTTTATGAAGTAGTATACTATTCAATAATGTTTTTTTCTCCCCATATATATGTGTTGATATACATTGATATACACTCTCTCTTTCATATTTTCTTCCACAAATAAATTGGATTACATGAATACAGAAATAGTACTAAAAATAAATATCACAATTATAAACACTATTAACATCTTGGTAAAACATACTGACAACAATGTTATTACCAACATGAAATCCTTCAAGTAAAAGCACAATAAATGCCTTAGAATGAACTACATCTGCATAATCCAACAAATCTAAAATGATTCTTACATCCCATCTAATCCTGTTTGAATTCAAGATATAATAGGATCTGGCTCTTTCGTTAATCTGTTTACATATACTAAAACCAAGATCTTATAATCTATAGTTTGGGGATAAGTGGTGTAATGTCTTGTTTCAGTGGTGCTGTATATCTCTGATCTCTGAACAGTGTGTACAGCTACATGACCTTCTGTTTAGTTGTTTGCTTTTGAACAGAGAGCAATAGAATTCTTCCCATAACTGATTTACACCTTATTTAAGCCAAGCCTGCCCAGTCCCGCTCCTGGAGAGCTACTATCCTACATGTTTTAGGAATCTCCCTGCTCCAACATGCCAGATTCCAATTATTTACAAGCCCTTGGCAAGCTTCAGCTATTTGATAGTGAGTTGATAATTAGAATCTGGTGTATTAGAGTGGGGAGATTCCTAAAACCTGTAGGATGGTAGCTCTCCAGGAGGAGGATTGGACAGCTACACTTCAAGCCTTTAATAATGTATGTAGTAATGCTTTTTTACTGTTTAAAGGTAAGGTTCAGATTTAGTGGCATTTAGCAGCATTTGGTGGAACAGAATTGGCAAAATAGTGTACAAATACTATTAGTATTATACAAACCTAACAATAGCTCTAGAGGTTGTTTTTGTTGTTTGTGTGCTGGCATGTATTTATATATAATTTAGTTTTCACATCTATAGTAGGTTCTCCTGCATGCTTGGGGTACTCAGCTGGTTGCAGTCTGCAACCCACTACCTCACACAAGAAGCTACGCACCATTCCTTTAATGTCTAACCTTATTTATTAAATCACCAGTCTGAAACTAGCTGGTATCTTTAAGAACTCATAAAAAATCATTAATGAAGGGATCCAGAAATAAAAGCGCCCTTTCAGAGGTGTTGAATTCAAAAGGTTCCGTTGTAAATGGCGTGTCTCTGTCTCTGCCTTTGACGGATCAGATGCATGAATGTAAAGTCAAAGAAGACAAACGTTTGCTTTTTTTTTGTTCCTGAATAGCGGAGCAGGACAATTTATCACACCCGCAGACAGACTCAATCAAATGAGGAAAATAAGGCCGACCATTCCCGTGCTACCGCTACCGGGTTATGCATTATACATGCCGGTGAGAGGTTTATAACACCTGGAATGACACCTCGCTGTGGCTGGGGTAAGATTGCCTTTCCATCCATCCATCCATCCATTTTCTATCCCGCTTATTCCTTTTCAGGGTCGCAGGGGTCTGCTGGAGCCTATCCCAGCGCGTTAAGGCGAGAGGCAGGGATACACCCCAGATGGTCGCCAGCCAATCGTGGGGCACACACACCATTCACACACCATTCACTCTCACACTCACACCTATGGGCAATTTAGAGTTTTGCCAATTAACCTGAGCATGTTTTGTATTGTGGGAGGAAACCGGAGTACCCGGTGAAAACCCACGCAGACACGGGGAGAACATGCAAACTCCACACAGAAAGGCCCCAGACCCAGGCCCAAGGCGGTCTTGAACCTGCGACCTTCTTGCTGTGAGGCAACAGTGCTACCCACTGCACCACCGTGTCGCCCTAGATTGCCTTTCCATCCGGGAGAAATATTACGGCTGCTTCTTAAGGTGTTGCTGTGTACTTAACAGAGGCTGACAGCTCGCACAGCGGGCTTTCACCCCGGACATAATCACTTACACACCGGCACAACGGTATCACCTTGACCAGACCTCTGCATTTCTGTCCACCCTTTTTGTCGGAAACGTCGGGAGCCACGCAGCGTGCGACACAAGCAGCTCACGTTTGGGCTAATCACTGCCCCTTTCAATTTGCTATGAAGAACTCACTGGTGGGAGAATTTGAGCGGAAAAATGGCCTAATTCCGCAGAAGCTGCCAGTCTTTCCTATGATTTGCATAAATCTCCATTGGGAGAGGGCAGTGATTTAAGTAGGCTTGTCTGGAAGCAGAAGGAGGTGCAGACGTACAGATCGGTGTAAAACGTGATTGCCTCTGGGCCCATGTTGTGCAGTAGAAACTCTCTGGAGGCATTGGGGATGACGCTCCGCATTAATCTGCCAATATCGGCCTGCGGAATATAAGGCATCCACTTCTCATGAAGGGCCAAACCATCCAGTGCAAATCCAGATCGAGATGCATCGATTCTCCACGCCCAAACGGGAAGCATGTGTGAATCCTCGTTCACCATCGGACAGAAATGTCACTTACGTAGCCGCGGGCCAAATATACGATTTCCACGCACCACTACCCGATATCCGTTAGTATTGCAAGTGCATAATTTCCGTTTTTTTTTTCACCGGCTGTCTCCCCAACAACAAACACATAGCTTGGTTTTCACATTTTGATGTGGTGGGAATTAAAAAAAGGCTTTGATATTTCAATTTCCATAAATTGTGCGGGGAATACACAGCGCAGAGCTGTTTGAAGGCGGAAGAATAGGATCACGGACATGGGTGTTTGGAATTACGAATAAATAATGCACACAGAAGACATCAAACAGGCGTTTTCAGTTGCATCACACAGGACCTGATATAATGAATAAAGAAAATCCTCAAGGAGGGTCCTGCTTTTGCACGAGTGCACCTGAATACACCTTAATTATTGGGGTGAACCTGTATGATGGCAGGTTAATGTTAATGGAGGGTTACAGAATATGAACGCACCATAAAAGGAAAGGTTACCTTTACACTTAGACTGTAATATGACAAATGCGTAAAGTCCCATTGGAAAACATTTAGATCCTTTTATCTAAAAGACTGCAGTGGGAAATTTATATCAGTAGAGCTTTAAAGTAAGACGTATGAAAAAGGCTTTAAAGATCAAATGAGTGATTTTCCTCATATTTCCGTGTCTGACGTGACATTTTCTTTTCTGAACTGGCTCACTCAGACTCTTACTGGTCCCCTTGTATGATTTATATTCATTGTATGTATGCAATGATACATAACATAACATTTTTGTTAGGGGAATATAATATTAGGTGAGAAAATCAGTCAATGAGACTGAATAGTAGTTACTATACATTTTAATCCCTGTGGGCAATAGCTTGCCCTCCATCAATAATAATATTTTTTTTGTTTTACTTTAACAACAAAATCAGTTCAGGGACTACTTCTGTGCCACTAAAAAGCATAGAAGTAGTCCCTGAACCGTAGGTTAGTTCCATAATACAGAAGAGTCATTAAAACTGCAGTTGCAGCATGTCATTTGAATAGTGAATGTTGCTGTAATTAAGTGTAATTAACCTTTACTTCTTTACCATGACCCCTGTTAACCCACCCAGGGGTGGTTCTCCTCTCTTAATAGTGCATTCACTGCGTTCTACTGGAACAACAAAAAAAAACACACACACTCACAAATTAAACTGTCTACCCTCCAAATGCATAGGGAATATGAAGGACTCAGCACTTTAAAATTTCTATTTCTACTTTCTTGCACTAATTACTCTATATCCCTCTGTCCAGACAAATGATATAACTTCACCAGGGGAACTTCTTGAAAATAACTTAACTCAGAACATGCATAAGAAATCTGAAATTCTCCATTACAGCTTTTCACCATCTATTGGAGCACATCTTTTTTCATTATATTCATTATATATTTTTTTATATATAAAAAAAGAAAAGTTGTAACTATTGCCCCCCCCCTCCTTTTAGAGCTAGAACTCCATAAACCTTAGGAAACATCATCCCAAATATACAAACCTCTGGAATCCCCACAGACAAGTGGAGCTACCAGAGAAGGGATACAAGTTTTTATAATGTGTAATTCCAAAACCCATCTAAGACAGTATAAAGTCTTTGATAGAACCCTCATTAGTACCACAAATTCCACCACATGGGCTTCATGTTGTCATGAGGCAGCTCAATTAAACATACAGTATATCAAAGCTTTCCTATTAACATCTAGTCTGGGTATATCCAACTTTCATTGAACACAAATTCACTTCACTGTGAATTGAGTCTGGACACCAAGGACCCAATTTTCCCTTCATCTAGGGAGCCAATCACAGAAGGGTGCAGCGAGAACACATGACCAAACACAGGAATGACTTTGTTGATAAGTGTGGGTCCAATTTGGCGGCAGAATGTAATTTACCTTTTAATACAGCATTAGAAGGCATTAGATCACAAGTTTATTTTGTAAAATTAACAACTTTTAGCGCTAAACTATTACGTCGTCATCTGGTATGTGTGATATGATTGGCTGTAAATAAGGTGTATACAAATTTCACAGATATTCGTAGCATCCAATAAACAACTTTGGGCTTTCATAAAGCCCATATACCTCTATTCTGAACAAATTAACAGCTCTGTGTGGATGCTGTTATTAATATCATGAGACAAGACAGAACCATGTATCACCATAACCCACTGACTCAACCTGTTAACAAACCAGGGTGAAATTTACCATAAAATGTATTGATCTATTCAGAACAACAGACCATATATTAAATAGGCAGTTTCCAGTTCTTCCCCTCTCTTTGGCAGCTCACCTCCTGTTTGGGTATGCTGACGTAGCCAAGGTGAGGCTTGAAGGCCTTGTACGGCTGCTTGGAGAACATCCAGTGGCTGCTGAACGTCTGGCCGAACACGGGCTGCAGGAGAAAGTACGGCTTCTCCGAGTAGTTCACCACCACCACGAAGAGGGACACGGCCACGATCAGGCTGGTGGCGATCACAGACTTCTTCTGTGGAAGCAGACATAAACACAGAGTCAGCAAATTCACTACTGACATGCTTGAATTGAGTAAACAGGGTAGCAGAGGCTATCATGAATCTGTTGGCAAAATCTTTATGTTAAATTAGTCTATAAAAACAATATATATATACTCTATAAAACAAACATATACTGTATTGCAGTTATAATAATATAAAGTATAACCACCAGGCAAGGAAAATGAATTGACTGTTTAATTTGTACACATACAGAGAATTACACCACTACACATAGATATGGCTCAGTATGAAGCAGAAAAAGAGTGTCCTCTAAGAACATCTTACTTGTCTGACCAGTCAAACAGAGAGAATGGCACTCTGATAGTGAGATAGTGATTTCTGAGCATGCAGCAAAACGCCATGTTGGGTCAGAAGGACCAAGGAGCGAAAGCAATGGCCCGCTCAGGTGAATCCAGGAAGTTTTTCAACATTTGTAGCAAAGCAACCATTTTTATTACAGAAGGCCTGAGTAGCCACACCATACCTGAAACGCCTAACTGTGCATCACAGCTGAAGATGCTGAAAGGGCATGTGATGTTAAACAATGACTTAACAACAGAAATGGAAGTTATGGACCAGTTCCTCGCCGCATGTGCATAGAAATAGTGGAGGTTGCACCCAGAAGACAGTTTGGTATATGGCATGTTGACTCCTTTTACAGGTTTTAGTTTCACCTCATTAATAGTGAAATCAAAGAATATGGTGTCTATGAAGATTTTCCCTTTCTGCTCAGGCGTCATTCCAGCAACCGCCGAGGCGTCATTGTTTCCTACAATACCAAACAGCTAAGTGATCGTCTGGAGATATTACGGCGTGTCAGAGGGAGGTGAGAGCGATGAATAATGGATCAGAGATGGAGGGCAGGGAAAGGTCTCACAGAGGGGAGTGAAGAAAAGTCAGATAGATGAAAAAAAAAAAAAGTATAGTGTGCTACAATGTCTCGGGGCCTGAGGTGATGATGGATTTCAGAGTCAACGCCATTTCTTTTCTTTCTTTTTTTTTTTTTAATCCAGGAAACTTCAATAACGTGCTGCTAATCTAACACAACGCACTGGTGGGGAAGTCTCGGAATTTTTTTTTTTCCCCGAAGGTGGTGTTTTACTGATTCTTTGAAGTTATCTGATGGTGAGAAGATGGGACGTATCGCACAGTAATGGTGAAGCGCCCACAGCCAAAGTGTCTGCGCCACCATGAGCTCTGATCTCCAACATCAAACGTCCCATGGAAAGCGCCAGAGGCTTCGTTTTCTCATAGATGAGATCAAACATGTCGGGGGGGTGGGGGAGTGGTGACCATTTGCTGCCCCGACAGGCCTCTCTCATTTGACCAATTGCATGTGTGTTACATCACGCCTCATCTCGTGGCATTACTGCTCATCTCTGATCACAAAGTGAGGAGTCTCAACTTTGATCTGGCTTGGGACAGCACAAAGAGGGCAGAAAACATACTTTATAACCTCAAGAAACAACAGAAATCTCTTTCCTGATGGATGGTCTCTGTCATCCCAAATGGAAAAAAAAATACGGCAGCTCGTTTTCTGAAATGTGCCATAATAGCTAATCATTAAGAGTCCATTATGGACTATGAAACCAATTTCTCAAAAAGCGAGAGCATGAAGGGAGGAAAAAAAAAAAAAAAAAGGAAACAACCCTTGACTCGGTCTGCAGAGCTGCAGCATATATTACGTTCCTTTTAAAAGACAGAAAATGCCCTTGTCTCCTTCAACCTCAATCTTGCCACAAATCACCAGGGAAACGATGTGTCAACATCTGGAGGAGGCCGGAGGCCGGCGCGGGTGTAGCATGAGAGCTGAACCTCCGCCGGCCTGAGTGCGAAGAGAGGCTGGCCCCCGTCCGCCCGTCCATCACGCCATCACGAGTCAGCTCGCCGAGCCGTTGGACAGCAGACGGCTGGATGTGGAGTACAGTAGAGCGGCGGGGGCCATTAACGGCGGAGGAGGAGCAGCGAAACGGCTATTAAGTTTCAGCATAAGAGCTTTCGGGTCAATGTTAACACGCTTTGCTTGAGGAATGGGACTCCATATGTGTCTGCCGCGACCTTGTTTGTGACCATTAAATCGGACAATAATGGCCATTAACTGCAGTGCCACTTATGCCTGTACGTTTCATTTAACAAATCCCCACCAAAAAAGGCTTGAAGGGTTATTTTTAAAAGCTGGTTAAACCCACTCTGAGCGGGTATTGATCTCAGCTCTCAGACAGGCTGCGTGTGATCATTGGGACTTGGGACACGAGTGAGTCATAAACCCCCCATCAACGCCCCCAGATAGACAACTTGCAGAATATCGATGGCCATTTTCTCCATTTGTGACGACCTATTGAATCGTAGGGGCAGAGATTTGGATGCAGCGTGTCAAGTGAGGATATGGTTATTTTTAGGAGATGGGCAGTGACAAATCATGTTTGGCAAGATGAGAAAGTCAAAAACTTTCTAAAATACAATACAAAATGTAGAATGATGAATTTTAAATATTTAATCCACCTAGAATATAAAACTAGTTGATAGCATGTGTTCTTAAAATTTGAAGATCTTTTTAAGAGAGTTATATCACATAATAGAGGCCAGATGACACCAGATACAGATGTCATCTGAAAATAAACCTTTGACTGTCAGCCATGTTCCAAGCAAATAGCTCTATTTTTGGGGAATTTTCACTGAAATTTCAAGAGCTCTTCATGAACATTGATCGCATCTGACTTAACTTCAGACTCTCTTCTTTCATCAGGAAGAAGTTTGTTTCTAATCTTTTTGGGTGTTTAGTAATTGGCTGTAGAACATTTCATGATTTAAGCAAAACAGCATCAGAGAAAAAGTATTGTAAGACCTGGATGTGGCTCCACCCATCAGCAGCTGATTTTACTGCAACCAAAAAAATCCCATGTGATCCATAAAACATTTTTCTCATAGAGCACAATGGTAAAAGAGAAGCCTGTAAAACTGTTGACAGGATACCACCAGCTACACCCTGTTAATTACTGATCTTTGTATCCTAGATTTTGAAGTCATGGACTTTTAATCTGTCAAAAACTTTTCTAGTTCTAGTATTTGTTTTACCAATTTCATATTTTCATCGCCCCAGGGCATGATGGGATGCCCCAGAGCATCATTTGTCACATAATGCAGAGGTAAACCGGTCAGGAACTTTTTCGGCATATGTGCCAGGCAAGGCAACTGAAATGAATGGCGGCCATTTTTCAGTCTGGTATCCAGTTCTTCAGATACATTCATGCTCACAACCCACAATTCCACAATTCCACCAGCCTCCATATTCTTGGAAGTAGCTGATCTGCCAGTAGGAGGATAATAGAACTGTTGCCCCCTATGTTGATACACGTCTTTAGCAGTCAACGTTACCTTTTTATAAGACATCTATAAACGTCTTTAGCAGTCAGTGAGTTAAAGGTGCAATATGCAATTTCTCTCAGCGTCTAAATGTGAGGTTGCAGATTGGCCATTTGGTTCATCTAAAAACATAGAGACGCCTGCTCCTTGTATAGATAAAAACAGCTGAATATAAAGTAATAAAAACATCACTCTCATTGTGATTGTATAATATACTAATAAAATATGCTAAGTCTAAATGTGTCTAAATCTTGCACACAGCAACTTTAATGGGGACCAAATGGGCAATAAATTGCAGCATAATCAATAGGTTGTGCCCCATCCACTGTGTGATGGATGAAAAACTCAAGCTAAATTAGCTGTGCATTTCTCCATATACGCTATACTGTGCAATCAAAAGTTCACCTCCATCAGGCATTATCAGGCCATGAAGAGAATACAATTTCCCACAAAGCCCGGCTCTCCAGCCTCAGTAAACTACAGGACCACTCTCAGTTCATTCCAAAAAGCTAATCGCAGTGGGTATTGGAATAATGAGAGGCTCAACCTGAAGAAAATGGCTCATGAAAAAACATATCTGGCGGCTATTTTGGAGTGCCTCCTGGGCAATGGATGGAAAAAAAGGGAAGAGAGAAAATTACATTTGCAATGCAAAATCACCGCCTCCCTCACTGGCACCTGATTCTTCCCACTACGGTCCAGCTAGCAGTTAAAATCCAATTTCAATTACAGAGTTTGAGCAAATATTTACAGAGTCCTTTCTCTCACTCACTTAGTCGCCCCTCCTGTGCCTGTCCCTTAAACCCCTTGTGTTGTTCTGCCGGGCAACGAGGCGGGAACATAAAGAAAGAGAGCCACTCCTGGGGTGGAGAGCGGGGTCCAGACACATTACTTCCTCCGTGTCACTATTCCCAGCAAAGGTCTCGCTTCAAAAGTCATCAAGTACAAGATAACAAACTGTTTCTTTCCCCCGAGAGGAGGAGGGGGCTGACTCTTTGCCGCCGGTAACACGGTCACACACCAGCTCCCCTCCAAATTTCACCCCCACAGGCGTCCTGAGTGCAACAGGAAAATATGAAGGAGAATTTACACAATTTGTGGACGCTGTTGCACATACATTAGGGGGAAGGTTGATTTATTGCACTCATGAGCAAAATCTCCGGAGTTTTCATTAATTACGCATTCTCTCTCTATTCCAGTTTCTTAAAATATAGTAGAGATGAGTTAATGCAATTTTGCTGCATTTATTCAGAGAGAGAGAGAGAGAGATAGAGAGAGAGAGAGGAGGGGGATGGATTCTGAGGATTCCAGCTGTATGAATGAGCGAGCAGCAGCGTAGTTCATTACTCGTGTGGGAGGTTTGCAGGCTGCTGATCCCTGCAGGGCCCGGTAGAGGGGGCAGTCACCTCACCCAGCTGGCGCTGCATCCAGATGGGACCACAGCAGCTCTGGGAGGAGGAGGAGGAGGAGGAGGGGGAGGATGCAGCTCCACATTAAAAAAAAAATGGGTTATGTGGTGTTCATCTGCCTCGAGACAGCTCCCAGACATTCACTCCTCTCTGCTAACTAACAGAATCATCAGGATTCCTGCAGCATGAGGTTTACTCTCGCCGTCACATGCAAAGACTGAAACATGTTTACTCTGCAAATACATACAATCCGGCTCATTCACTCACATTTTAGTTTCCAGGGTGTTGGCCGCCGGTTTGCTCGGTCAATAGCATCTCTTTCACACTTCATCACCCCTCTCAGAAAACAATCCCATTCCCTTCTAGCTTTGCATGGTCCGAACGGCAGCCAGAGCTTTCATTTGTTGCCTTGTAGAGCAATGTCTGAAAACTTTGCCAGCTTTTACAAAACTACAAAGCCTTGACGCCGACTCAACTTCATGCACGCTGTCGATCGTGTCTGTTCTTCCAGTTTATTTAGAGAAGTTGCAACATGTCTAGTCATTTCAAGTGAGGATTCTGTCAGATTCATCACCAGATGTCAACACACAAATGATGGTAAGACATTAAGAACGGGTTGGGTGACTTTACTGCCATCACAACACATGTCCACATAAAAAAAAGCCATCAAATAAACACAAAAACATAAAAAGTCTGCTCAGCAAAATAGATGGGATCAGAACAGCAAACCAACGTACTGGTGTGTAGATAGTATCATTTATTATATAAGTATCACTTATTATATAAGGTAAGTGCTTTCACAGTTACGTCAGATGCATTAGTCTTTTTACAAAATGAATGAAATTAAATTATTGAAGCTTGGTAAAAGATGGAGGAGGGGGGGATTGAAATAAATGTGTCTGTTTTTCTAAATAATATAGTATTTCTTATGTGAAAAAAAAATAGAAATTCAAGCAATTCCATTAGCCAATTGGATCTGATGTAAAACAAGAGAAAGAAAAAGTTATCTGGTGAACCCTGTGGCAAATCCCTGTCAAAATGAACACTGGTGTATACTGTACATGCCTGGCAGATTTAGACAATTAAATGCACTGATGTGCATGTGATGACTTACACTCTGAAATTAGCAGGCATAGTTAATTGGTGATTGTGCAAGTTTTTTTGGCAATTGTAATCACACACTTCCAAAGTTAGGCTAAGGCAATCTGTTAGAAGGGAAGAGAAATTTCATCTGTTGTGACCAAGTGTGGATTTAGAGGGTTTGTACATGCTGTTTTAAAAATATTTATTCCAATTTGAGAAAAGAGCCAGAGTAAAACCGTGAGATGAATCTGGGGTTGTTTAAACTGTGAATCATGCAAAGATATTCCAGTAGAGCCCAAAGTTATAAACACAGACTTGTAAATGCGAAGGCTACGTCCCTTTTAATTACTTTTGATATAAGCACAGCCACATTAACAGAACTTATAAATAGCACTGCCCTTGGTGCGTGCTACTTCCGTCCTATCACCGTTATCAGCGGCGACATATGAAAAGAAAATCCTTCAATCCAGGTCAAATAAAAACTAATCTGCTCTGCTGGCATGATACTGTATCGTTATGGTGCAGAGCATCACGGAGCATCTTAATCTGGGAATCTGTTTGTTTTTATGAGGATGAGACTCTGCAGGGGGGAAAAACTAAGGAGCAAACAATGTTGTGTCTTTTGTCTTCATGCTAAACATCAATTATGGAAATCCTGGTCTTAATCAGCAGATGTGTATGTATGAATCTGATCACGTGTACTGGGATGCGTGACTGCGGCGGGAAACCCATTTGTCTAATGCATATCTGATTTCAAATGGAACATAATCCCTGCAAGTAAAAAGGATTAAAATCCTCCTGTATCCGGCAAACTTTTTGAACAGGGGGTGGGGGGGGAGTACCGCCATATGTTCACAGGAAGTGTTCAGGGAGGCTCTACACTCCACCGCAGAGATCATAGCTCCCTCAACTCAGACAGGGAAGAATTTATCAATGTTAAAACACACAAGAAGCCGTTCTTCTCCAGCTGTTGTACACAAAGCTGTGCAGGGTCCAGCATCATTTCTTTCTCAAAGCTATTTAGCAGCAGTCTGTCCTTAAATAAACTGGCATCTGATGATGATGAGGATGATGATGATGTTCTCTCCTGGGGTGACACATACATAATGTGACCCACAAACACCACAGCAGTGAGTCACGGCACCAGAAAATTAAAACACACACTAAAACATGCCTGCTCTCATGTTCTCTTAGAAATGGCTAAGAGAAGAAATTTCATTAAATTCCATCCATTCATCTTCCTGTGTATTCCTCACTAGGGTCACAGGGGTCATCCCAGCGTACTTTGGGCAAGCTGCAAGAATACACCCCAGACAGGTCATCAGTCTACACACACCATTCACACACTCAAACACTCATACCTAAAGGCAATTTAGTCTCCACTTAACCTAAGGGAGGAAGCTGGAGATCCTGAAGAAATTCCCTGCAGAAATAGGAAGAACAAGTTCCCAGCCCAAGGACTTGAACCCGTGACCTGTCACAGCTCTACTCACTGTGCTGCTGTGCCACCCTATAAACGTTTTAATGATTAGTCAATTAACACTTGATTTATATAAAATTAATCAGTCAGTTATTTTAACGATTGATTAATCAAACGTGGTTTACCAAGCTATAGACTGGCTATGAACAAATACCAGACCAGGCCAAAATGTGCTAAAAACTACAACAAAAAATTGTTTTCTGATTCTCCTACAGTCAAAACATCTTAAATTTCTGTGGTCATAGTTTGTTGTTATTACTTTACTTATAAAAAATATATTTTAACACACCTTCAAAAGTCGGAGAATTCGAGAAAGATGGGATTGAAAGAGAAAGATTAGATATTTAAGACATTTCCAGTTGTTACTATATATGTGAGAAAGAAAACTGCTGAGTCTAATTCATAAAAAAGAAGAAGTGACCACTGATGCTGCATGTTTTGTCTTGGCCTTTTTTTTTTCTTCAGCACCTTGGTCCCGTTCGCATCACCATTGTGCTCAAATGACATTGAAAAACACCCTCTCTGCTAATATTTCTTAATTATCGATCAATATGGCTCCGGTGTAGAGGAAACAATAAAAACTACTGCATGAAATTTCAACAATCTGTTGAAAAATAAGCAGAGGAAAACTCAGGAGAAGCAGCTAAGAGACATTTAACCACAATACTAGAATGTGATTTTTGAAAAATGGAAGTTATAGGGTAGTCATACTGGTTAAGAAAAGAATTGGAGTATATTACCATATTTTCAAGTTTTGCTTGGCAAGTTTTAAGTCAGGAAGGAATTAATCTCCTGTCCCAAATTGCCACCTGGTCTCAAATAAACATCGGATCTGTTAAATGATTGGAGCAAATAAACGCTTCTGTTGATATTTGTTAATTTACGGTATGTTGCCACTGCGTTGTAATGTGTCAGGCTGATTGCCAACAACCTGTCCTGTGGAAGAGAATTGCTGTGTTTTATTGTTTATAGGAGAGGTAAATTAGATCCTGCGTTTAACAGGTTAAACTGTATAACATTCAGGAGCACATTATGTTGCGTTGTGAGACATTTCAGCAATAATTGCGTTGCAAATATTGCAGGGGGGAGGAGGGCAATTAGTGGAAAAATAATCGATTAGTAGCCTGTGATTAGCGATTAGCGCTTTTCGCGTCAAACGCCCGTCCCCTCCTCTATTATCGAGGGCTATATTTAGATGGAACCTTGAGCCAGAAGGCCAGAATCGCCGAAAAATGATTGATGCCACTCACTTATGATAAGTGCCATTTTAGCTTTATCCCGCTGTAATATCCGAGTTTTTAAGTGCTGGTTCTTACGGTGGCAGATGGCCAACGGGCAGAGGAGAGCGCGCTGCGGGCCAAGGACAAAATCTGCTGTGTGGTAATGAATGAGCCGCTCAGCCCTCCGCCACAGATGCCCCGACTTCCAGGCCACAAGTCAGGACTGCACACGCTCGCTTTTTCGACGGAGAAACTGAACCCTAAAAAAATTCGACAACAAACACGATATAGAGCGGGGGCCGAACATCCAATTTGGAATTCCTATGGAGTGCTTTACAGCAGCGGTGCAATTATTCTCTCTGCCTCGCGTTTGAAGGCTGAAGGCAGGGGAGGTGGTGGGGTGTGGGGTGAGGGGGGGGGGGGGGGGGGGGGAATCTGGCTGTTGAGAAAAACATCGACCAGAGAAAATCCATTTCAATTTGCCAAATGCCAGAGCAGGATTACTGACATTTAGCAACTGAGATTTCCCCTGAAACTCAATGGTATCCCTCCATAACTCCATAATGGAGCCCAGCTCATTGATAGTGATTACACACAGCGTGAGAAATCTGGGTGTGTATATATCAGCGGCACAAACTGCAACAAGACGTCCGAGGTGCGGACAGACGCAGTACATCATCCGCAGGACGGAGAGGGGGGGGGCGGGCGGTGGCACCAACATCCCTCTCCGCTCCACTAAACAGACTTTGGGCCACTGTAGAGGCTTTCCCTGAGATGATGTTTGTTTAAGAAATGTGTCTGACAAGAAAACTTTTCCTCAAGGCCGCCAGACAAATAGGAAGCGGCAATGTGGGCTGAATTTTCAAGTGGCTGAGCAGCGGGGGGGGGGGGAAGTGGTCTTGTTTCAGAGCTGGGCCCACAGAGGCACGATGCCTCCGCATCACCCATGCATCGTTCCATCATCCGGCAAGGCTGTTTGCATCTTTCTTGGCTACTCCGACTTTTGAAGGTGTGTTAAAAAAAACAACAAAAAAGGTTATACTTTCAGTCCAGAAGAAGAAGAAAAATAGCAGCTATTATTGATACACACACACACACACACACAGAAACAAAACAATACAAAAGATTCTCCCATTGATTTTGAGATGATGAAGCTCCCATATCGTAGAAAGGTCTTATGATTCTAAGGAAGGTGGAGGCACTCGGTGCGTTTTAAAATGCTCGACCCATACCACATATTCAGAAACTTCATCTAAATATCATGCAAATAGCCGCTTTCATGTCTCATGCTTCAAACGTGCAGAAAAAAAGAAGAAATGCACCGCCCCCCACTGTCACGCCCACTTTTTCAGTCTTCCAAGTGAAAATCAGCCAATTAGAAAAGAGCCTTCATGAATATTAATGAGCCCGACCAGGAGAAACCTGCGCTTTCTGGAGCTCCAGCTGGGCACTGGAGGGAGAACTGAGCTGCATTTCTGTACTTTAAATTGCAAATATACATCATGTTAGGGGTTTGAGAATTTCAAATAAAACCCCAGAAAACTGCATGATATGGGTTTTTAAAACTTGCAAGAAGTTGTGATGTCATAACCATAAGGTCACCCCCCCACACACACTTCACAGTCAGTCATATCAGCCAATCAGAGGAGGCTCTTTAATATTAATGAGACAGAAACATAACAGCCTGTTCTACCCAGAGCTGCAGTTTGAGAGAAGAGAAACTAAGTGGAGGTGATTTTTGCTTCTTAACACCACAAATACATCTTGTTAAGATACATCAAATAAAACCCAAAACTGTACTATAGGCTCTTTACATCTTTTTTATCTGGACTGCTTTGGCTTGTTTGTTGAAACCGAAATAACATTCACAAACATGGTGTTTAACCTACTGCAGTGATAAGTTCTACAGAAGAGTTCTACAGAAGAAATCAACCTGACAGGCAATATACCAGTTTAGCAGATCTTCCAAGGACCCATATTACAGTGATGTTATTCATACGTGCCCGACACAGTTTGACAACTGAATGGACTGTTGTGTATGGGATGACTTGCACAGTGAAATATGAAATGTCCACATGTTTTGGAGGATACGGCTATTCGCCTGAGAAGCAATATAATAGGTTTGGCCCAGCGAGATAGGATCAATTCGTAATTGTGCAAACTGCTGATGACTGACAGTTGTACTTTCCCTCCTGCAAAGATGAGCTAAAGCATTTGTAACTTGTTGGAATGAATGGGAATTTCAAATCTGTTGTACAGTGGGTTTAGGAGGCTGTGCATGTTGTTCTGTATTTATTCCCATTTGAGATAAACTTTACTGAGGTAAACTCGTTAAACAGATGACTTGTTTGGATGTATGGCGGAGTATGATGTATTTTTTACAAATATCAAGATTTTACGTGATATTTTGAAACAAAATACAAATGGTGTAACCAAAAATAATGAATGATACATTTTATAAATTGAATCAGTTGTTGAACTAGTTGTTAATTAACAAGTGTTAACAAGTTTTACATTTTTTAAAACCTTTTTGGTACCAAGTTTTTACGGTTACACCACACGACAACACAGATGGATGGATGGATGGATGGATGGATGGATGGATGGATGGATGGATGGATGGATAGTTTCTGCCTTTCGACCTAATGTTACAGCTTTAGTCATTCAGTTTTCATGAGTCAAACCAACTGAAAAAGTCAGCACGGAGATATGAAGATTTTAACCAAATTTCTTCCTCAAGAAACATTTATGGGAAATTTCATGAGCTAAACGAGTAATTGGTTAATCAGCAGAGCAATCAGCACACCAATCAATGATGTAAATGTTCGTTAGCTGCAGCCCTTTATGTGTGCAATGATTAATGATGATTCACGGGAGCCAAAAAAATAGTCTGCCAGGATGAGGCAACAAGGCAACAGGAGCCAAGCCGACACAGAGGAATCTGCTCTTATCTTCATGAGCTGTGGAACAAACAGGATATGTCGGATCGGATTAGGGATATTTTGCATTTAAGACATATTTTAAAGACGGTCTGAGTTTCTTACTCAAGGAAAGAAAATCTGGAAATCTCATTAATCCTCCGGGCTGTTTCATGTGATAAATAAAGCTGCCAGGTGAATCGAAGGCCACAAATGACACCCGCTAGGTAGAACTCACAGGTGTTCACCCTGGAAAATAAAAATAAAAAAACAGGCATATTCTGCCAAAGCCTCAAGCAGTGCTGCTGCTCTGTGTGTGTGTGTGTGTGTGTGTGTGTGTTGGGGAGGTGGTAACAGTAGCAAAGTCAACAACAAAAAAAAGCAGCAGCAACCAGCTGCAGTCGTCCAGAAGACAAGAAGATCGATAAGAGGCCAACGCACGAATCACGAAACCGCCCGTGAAACGTCGAACACAAACAGTTTGACGGAGAAAATCAACAGCAGCGGGTCCACCGAGTAGATGCAACATTACCCAGAGTGCACAGTGCACATTCTGAACCGCTTCCCATTTCCTTTTTCTCATAATGACCACAACAACAGAAAGTTCCAGGCGACTCGGGGCGAACATAAAGACAGATGCCGGGATTATATTTCATGAAAATGCACTTTATTTAATGCCCTCACTTAACCGGCTTTATTTCTGTCTGTCAACCTCTTTACTTCACAAAGGCAATCAGCCCCCCAAAGCTGGCGCCCGGAACGCCGCCTGGCTTCCACGGGGGATAATAACAGTGGCACTGAAACCTTTTATTAGCTGAATTGGTCAAGAGCCCTCAGGAAGCAGCCCATACTACGACCAGGGCTGGAGCCCACCAAGCACATCACTGACTTTACAGCACTATATCACATGAATGAGAGGGAGAGAGGATGGATGGAAAAGGATGCGGCGTCCATTCCAGGGCCGGATATATGTCAAGGATATCTCATGTTGTGTGTGTCATCCCTAATCCCGCAGTAGGATGAAAATAAATCTAACATGAATCCTGGGGATAAATTAAGCTAAAAAAGCTGGTCTGTACGGAGTGGGTGTGGCACGGAGCGCGCAGTCGGACAACACTAATGCAATTACAGGGATTTTCTGCTCGCTCGGAGGCTCGGTTCAAGGGCGGAGCACAGGAAGCTCAAGGCAAGCTGCACAGAATGAGCCGTTACTCGGGGTAAGAGCCGAGCCCGATCTCACCACCTCACCGTCTGCAAAAGATGTTGAGAAAAAAAAATACACGCGGAATTAGAACGATGTGATGGGCTGCTGAGATCAGCGGCAAACTGCACTTCTCATTGGTCCGGCGGCCTGGGTCCGGCTGAGTCAGACTTTACTTTTTGGATGCTTGAACTTTCTGGGTCAAGAATTCATTTGAGTGCAACCGATGAAGGTTGTAAAGTGTCCACAACTGGAGTTTCAAAACTATTATGTTAAACTGATAGACCAAGAAAGTGGAGATGCAATTATGTCATTAATTAATAATTAATCAATTAATTGGTTTATCTATAAAAATGCCATACAATGGTGGAAAAAAAATGAATAAGACTTTTCCAAAGCTCAAGATGCAGCCTCAAATGTCTTTTGTTTTAATGCCCTCAATCAAAAGATATTGAGTTCACTGCCATAGCTTAGAGTACAGACCCCATTAGACCCACCATCATGGGACAGAAGAGTTTGTGCCAGGGACAACCATCTTAAAAGATTTATCTGCTTTATTAAAAAAAATGCAACTCATGACTAAAATATCCATAGACCCTGTCATTGTGTTACTCATAGATGGAATTTAATGGAAATGGATAAATCTTGCCCCCTTGAACCCTTTCAAGGGTCGCTGGTTCCCACTTTGACAACTACTGTTTTAGAAGTCAAAAGAAACCAGATAATATTCATATTTACGAAACTGGAATAAAAGAACTGACTTTTTTTTCTTTTACATTTTTGTTCTTTCATTTTTTCGATTCATTTTATAGTTGGCAAATAATCAACTAATCAACAGATGGTTGCAGCACTGTTTCAAAGCAATATTCATACTCAGTGGAGGAGTGTTTAACAGCTTTTACTCCAAACCAAGTTGTAACCAGTAATCATCTGCCCTAGCTTCTCCTGTTTTAGATTAAACTGACTTTAATCATGACCCAGGCCTTTACATTTGATATACAATCTCCCCTCTCAGTTTGAGCAACATTTCTGGCAAGAGCCAGATCCAAGTATGCAGAGCGCATAGCACCTCACCAAGCATGGCCCTTATCTGATCTGTCTGTCCCGGGGCTTTGGATCATAGCTGTGCCGATGGGCAGTCGGGTCTCGCCAAGAGTGCAACAAGTTGTGCCAAGGGCACAATGTGCACAAGGGGGATTGCCAAATGTTATCCAGCAATAGAGGCGACAAGTTCAAATGAGCCAACTGGCTAGAAGTTTGAGGACTCTGGAACTACTTTATGTTAGAACATGGACACAAACTGAGGACTTGAATGCTACTTAAAATCAATGTAAAATGTGGTTGAAATTGTTTAAGTGTAAGATCATAGTTCCTACAGGATGAAAACGATGGAATAGAAAACAAGAAGAGCAGATTGTACCCATTTAACGTGTTGTTCGACCTACATATTCTAAAAGAGTTCACATCACATCATAAAGCTTGAAACTGCACTACTGAATGGAAAATGTCATTTCCTCACTGTGCTAAACAGTTAAAGGGGAAACAGTTACAATTAAATCATTAGTCAACTGAGCATGAATCAACAAGTGTCTCTTTTAGACAACCAAAACACCATTTGTCTGTTTTATTGTTAGCAGGATAACTCAACTAAAGTTTGGGCCTGTTTTTTTTATCAAATATTCTCTGATTTCAGTGATATGAAGATTTATAGTATTGAGAATGGTACAAATAACGGATGATTACATTTTGGTGATGATCCAGAATAAATCCTGGTTTCTGGATCACTTGTTGTTCGCTAACATTGTGCTAAATAGGACTTTCAAACAGGCACCATGGTTTGGGGCCTCCTGGTGGGGATATCTAGTAACTACAGACCAACTTTTGCATTTGTTTCTGGACTGGGTGTATTCAGTAAGTAAAGAATAACAATGTTAGGTAGGAGTCACGATATGCTTGGAGATGGTGATCTGAGAGTCCCTTCTAGTTCTCATATTTAATCATCGAGATAATCATTTGAGTCATTTAACTAATACAGCATGCAGAAAAAACAGCAGCTAAGCCGACTTAGCGTGTGGTTTTGGAGAGATGTTACAACATGGAAAGAAATGGGACAACGGAGCTTTGAAATGTCACTGTGAAGCAACATGAGGAGGAGTCGTGATACAGAGCTTTACACTGTAGCAGGATACACACTGCTGCTGCTGTAGGATAGTGCTTTGAAAAGTAAGTCTCTGGGAGTTAAACTTTTATTTTTTCTGGCATAGACCCTTTTATTATGCAGTAGCCAGACAGGAGGTAATGGGAGAAAGAGAGAGAGAGAAGAGACATGCAGCAAAGGGATGCTTCATCTGGGACTCAAACCCAGGTCTGCTGCTATGGGATTTTTAACTTTTAATGATAATAATATTAATAATAATGATTTGAATATCAATCTAAAGAAACTCCACAAAAAAGGGATATACACCATTGTGCCGTGCACAAGCTACATCCAAGAGCTGAGGTTGATCACTACCAAGACACAGACTGACACACAGATGCTTCACAAATAGATACTGGACATAACAACCTACTTGAAGACACCAATATTGATTTATTTTACTAATTCTATTCTAACTATTCTGTTAGAATCCTTTTTTTGGAATTAAAAATTCAAGAATTTTCTTATTCCAGCTTCCCAGGAGTGAGCATTTTGCACCTTTTCTCTCCTTTAAATTGTTTATATCATTATTTTCTGATAACATAACATATCCATTTAAAGTAGCTCGTTACCTTCCTACAAGGTGAACATTACACACCTCAAGCATCTGATCCCTGAGGTACCAGCCGCTGGTCTTTGCTTCATACATACTGTACACAACGTGAGGTCCATCCTGTATATGTCCCAGCAGCAGTAAACCAGCAGATTGCCTCCATGAGGCCGTCTGAGCTCAACAAACTCTAGAGTTCATCCAGGGAACCAACACGGTTGGTGGATGCCATCTGACCACCGCCAGCCACCGGCTGTTCTGAGTCAGTCACTCTGTCTTTATCTACAAGTCGGAGCTCCCTTCTGACTGCAGAGTCAAGTGTTAAGAGGCCAGTCTTAATCCTAAAATGGTGTATGACCCTATAATCTCTGCAGCTACTGAACATGTACAGCAAACGGTGTAGGTGTTAAAAATAAACACTGTCTTATTATCTCCTAGTGATCCTAAGATCCACAAACACTGATATTAATAAAAAGACTCGGAAGAGAGCTGCTGAAGTGATATAAATTAAATCAGGATTCAAGATGCTTGGATTAAAATGTTTTTGCTCATAAAAGGAAAAAACACTGTAAATTAAGTCAGAGATTCTGTATGCAGACACAGCTGTGCTTTGAGCGAAATGACAACTTTAACATGCAGGCACAGAGTTGAATGAATATATTGTAGGAAGCGGAATTTGAATAACTTTTTAATTATAAGAAGAGCCACTGGCATGCCTAAAAATAGCATTTGTCTAATCTGTGTGATTATAATGCCTTTTCTCTGCCAGGAAAATGTCTGTAGATTACAACAAGTATGTATCAGGGACAGCATTTGGTATCAAATTTCAATATCTTTATGTTTTCACCCAGAGAAAAGGATCATGTGGAGGATTTACAAGCCAAATCCCCAAGAATAACATTTAGAGAAAAGGCTTCGACGGCTCTTTTAACAGGAGAGATTTAAACTAGCCTCACTTTACAGAAAAAGGCAGATGAATGCTCTGTATTGATTACATGATCCTTCTTCTGTCCAGGGAAACAATGGCAGATTAATATCCACACTTTCTAAATGAATAGTGGTCCTGTCTCCTTGTTTTAAGGTAATTAAAGTTTAAACGTCAACCTTGACAGCACAGAGAGCTCCTCTGTAGATGCATAATAATGGGGGTTAAGGCCCAGAGGTCCTTTGTGAGTGACATATAATCTTATGCTGCTGACTGTGGCCGCAATTACACAGTGGAACTTAATTTGTAGACTGCCACGTCACCTCTGTCTGCTTGTCTTTTCTTTGTACTTTGTCCAAATGAGGCCGAGACAAGGAAATAACCGGCGCTAGCATTCAGGTGGCACATGAGTTACAACCACCCGTGATCAGAAAGCCTGTGCTACTGACAACGTTGTGAAATGTGGAGTAAAGTGAAGTCTTAAGTTTTCACCGGTTGTTGATAAGATTCCGTGTGTGAGCGCAGGGTGAGTTCCCCAGCCCAATTACTTCTGCTGCTGCTGTGGTAGTGTGGTTTCCTGCCAGATCTGGAGGGAGGTTATCACCCTTGGTTACCAGTGTGAATATACTAACCCTTGCACTAGCTTCTGCGTGTTTGTGTGTGTGTGTGTGTGTGCGTGTGTGTGTGTGTGTGTGTGTGTGTGTGTGTATGTTGGAGGTTACATTACCATGATAAAGCAGCCGCACGCTTAAATGCTCCCCTGTTGGCTCAAAGGGGCTTAAAAGAAAAGATGGATTTACTTCAGTGTGGAAGAAGATTTATTCATCTGTTATTTGGATTTTTCTCCTTTCTTGTAAAAGAGGAGTTTTGAAAAGAGTTTTAAAAGTTTTGAGAATTTCAATTTTTCAAAACAATAAAAACAGTGTCTAAAGTACTGCCATGTCATACGTTGTATTTCTACTTATTTACTCAAGTATAATTTTGAGGTGCTTGTACGTATGTATTGATTATTTCTACTTTAAATGCATTAAATTTAAGAGGGAAAGTTTTTACTTTGTACTCTACTACATGTATTAAAATTCTGTTACTGTCAGATTTAGATTATTAATATAAAATCTAAATCATGTTTATTCTGTATAGAGTAACCTACCTAGCACTATATAAAATGATGATAATTAGCTACATCTTTACCAACTCCAACATTAAAGTGATGAACAGATTATTGCAACAATAATTATAGTCCAAATGATTCTGAAATGGATAATGAGTACTTTTACTTTTGCTTTTAATTGTAATGAAGTATTTTTTCACTGTGGCAATTCTACTTTTACATGAGTAAACTCGACTGACTCTTTTTTGAAAAAGATAAAATCAAGCAAGTATAAAACTCTTTTTACTACAAAATGAAGGGTGTTTTTTTTCAGATTTTTGATGTGTTCATCAAACTTTTCCAATGCAATATGTAATACATGTGCAATAAATAAAAAAATTAAATAACTGACTACTGTGGATGCAGATACACAGTATACACTAATTTGTTAGCAATAGCTGAAAAGGGCTGAAGTATTCATACAGAAGTGCTCAGGTTAAATTCAGTTTTATTGTTCCTGCATTGTTCATATTTATCAAATTTATAAGTAAAGCTGCTACAAAGTGACCTAAAGAGAACCAAGTGCTCATTGTTGTATGATGGACTCTGTTGAAATAATTGAACTGTCTACTTCAGGATTAAAAATGAATTTGGGTTTTTCCACTTGGAAACACATTGGCAGAGAGACGTTGACTCTGTGCAAACTATGAAACAATGAAGTCCCAAAGATAAACACTCAGGAAGGTGGAGAGATACATATGGAGAATGGCACAAAAGGGAAATATGAGCACAGATTTGATAACACTTTGAATAGAAACTGGAGTCTTGGCCTGCTGCGACATCCTGCTGGTGCCCCGTGCTTTTCTCTGAAACCGTGGCAGGGCACTTTTTATCAGCCTGCCTGCTGCTGCAGCACAATCACACGGGACAAGGGGGACGCAGAGAAGTGCCATTCATCGCTCAGAACTGGGACACTCACTGCATTCCCCAGCGCTGTTACAACACCTCTCTACACACACACAAAGAACAAGTGTGTGTGTTTGTGTGTGTGCGCATTCATTAATTTGAAATCGTCTTTGCGTGCTTTCAGCTCGCGTTTTTCCCCGCATGAACTTGTCACAAAACAACGTGGCGCTGTGGCCTTGTTCTGCCATATGTAGTTAGCAGGAACAGCAGCAAAGTCCTGATGAGACGTGATGGAGAGCTCATCCTGTACCGTTACGACGGAGGACAACAGTGGCAACATTTCCCAGCTCAGGCACAGTTCTTCACGGATGAACTCACTCCAATTAAAACACAAGCTGATAGGAGGGGGTGGGGAGGGGGGGGGCACTTCAGATATCTCTCTGTGGGCCTCCCTCACCAATTATAAGCATGAACTAAGTGGCGAGTGAGTCCAACAACTCAGAGTGGCAATAAAGGATGTAACAGGCCGACGAGTGAAGGTAACATGCCTCCTCATGCACCAATACACATGAATAGCTACCCATAATGCATTGCACCGGACTACAGTAAGTATTCAGGCAACACAAAACTGGCAAAGCATCCAAATTAAAATGATGACTCCAATATTACGAACTTCTTCTACAAGTAAAACAGCACACACGCTGAGCTTTCCTCAGAATACATTCCATTTAAAAAAATTATCTACATAATGTTTCAAAATATTTATTTTAGCATGTTTTGAAAAGCATGTGTTTTATGTAGCTGTTTTTTCTAGGGCTGCAACTTTTTTTGGTGAAAAATGTTAATCACTTTCCCAAAAGTTCATAGTACAACTTTTAATGCCTCCTTGAGTTCTGACCAACAGTCTACAACCCAAAGGTATGCAGTTTTCTGTCATAGAGAACTTAAAAAAGCTGAAAATATTCACATTTGAGAACCTGCAACTAGAGATGATTTCACAATTGTTTGCAATGTCAAATGTGCATTAACAAATCATTCACCCATCCAGTTTTTCAAACATTTTATTCATATACAGTCTACCCAGAGTCCATTATAGTAGATAATTAAAGGTTCAGTCTGTAATTTCTGGCGACATCTAGTGGTGAGATTGCATATTGCACCCAAATAAATATTCAACCTGTAGGAAAACCTACAGCAGCAGTGAAAAACACCAAAGGGGTGACTCTACAGCCGATGTTTAGTTTGTCCATTCTGGGCTACTGTAGAAATATGGGGATGCAACATGGCGGGTTTTGTAGAGGGAGGCCTGCTCCCCATGTTAGGAATAAAACACAATTCTTATTTTGACTGAAGTGTACACTGATGAAGGAAACTAATAATGAAAACCTGCCAAGTCTAAATGTGTTGCCTCCTTCTCCAAAAGAAGGAGGCAACACTTTTCAAATAAGCGACTTCAAAACAAAAATATTGGAAAAGATGAACAGAGCTAATGTGTTATTATTAGCATTATAAAGGCGGATAATGAGCAGATACAGTATTTACTGCTAATATTGGCAGTGAGACATCCCAGAGAGCCATCTGCTGTACTTATCATAAACATCCAACCCAGCATATGACAGCAAAGTGTTTCCATATGTCCCCGTTATGCAAAGAAACTGATGAATATGTTCCTGTAAATGTAAATTCTGCATAACGTACGAAACAAGTCGACTGAAACAGTTGATTAATGCAGTAAGGTGCAGTAGAAGAAGCAGCTTTGGAACTTAGGGGATGTGTATTTGGGGACATGTTCTAATAACCACTGACTCCATCAGATTAATGTTCAGGTATTTGCGTATTCAACTGACCTGGAAAAAGAAAACTTCACTTAAAGGCACAACTCATCTTCTTCAATCACTCTGTAATATGTAGCACGTAATTACATTTTCATTTTCTCTTTGGAATATGTATACATACTTTATACCTATAGTGTCAAATTAACTTCTTAACATCAAATAACAAATAATGCAGCAAACAATGCTTTTTAAGTTTTATAGCCCAAACAAATAAGTGATCAATCAAGAAAACAGTTAGTTGATTTTTAAAGAAGAAATACTAAAAATAATATCATTTCAGCTTCTTAAATGTGTATAAGTTTTTGTTTCTTTAGTCCTATTTGACATATAATATAGTATTTATTTGACAATAAACTGAATATTTTGAGGCTGTGGACATAACAAGACATTTGAAGTTTCACCTATGTGTTGAAAGACTCTGAATGACATTTTATAGAACAAACCACTAATAGATCAATAGATAATTAAACAATTATTAGTTATACGGATCACAGGAGCTCTATGCTGTTGTTCATGCACAGTTTTATAAATCTGCACATGAGCCGCTGTCAAAGCGACACATACAAGCCATCACCCTTTATAAAAACAGCTAAAAGACGTAAGTCATAACTTACAGTCACTTTTTTTCTACACACATCAAACATTTTTATTTTGCAGCATGTTCAGTAAGGATATGGCTATTACAAAAAGATGGGTCGGTGACAAATCATGTTTGGCAAGATACTAAAGTCAAAAACTTATATGAATGAACCTATAACTTATATATTTATTCCACCTATAATATATAACTAGTTGATGTGTGTTTATAATTTTTGAAAACCTTTATAAGAGAGTTTCACTCTGTCAACCACATCCTACTAAAATAATTCTATAAGCTGAGCAGTTACAGAAAGGACATCTAATCTGACAGCTCAAATCCCCACAATTTAAACTGCATACATGTTAAAAGATATCTATCTGTCTGTCTGTCTGTCTGTCTGTCTGTCTGTCTGTCTGTCTGTCTGTCTGTCTGTCTGTCTAACTAAAGTGAATTAAAAGAGATACAAGTCAGTGAAGAACTTTTTGATAACTTTGTCTGTGAATGTGTATGTGTGTGTGTGTGTGTGTGTGTGTGTGTGTGTGTGTGTTTGTGTGTGTGTGTGTGTGTGTGTGTGTGTGTGTGTGTGTGTGTGTGTGTGTGACACCTGAGCATCATCACACCATGAAGGATGCGGTGTGCACAGCTGGCCTGGCTGCAGACAGACAAACAACAAACATGAGCAGCATACCAAACACACACACAGCAGGCCCGCTCGTTCCCTCCGGTTTACATGTTCAGCAATGAGTAACGATGGCAGTAAAGAGAAGGAGAACATCACACATTCAGAGGCAGAAGCCAGAGGAGGTATAATCCCACCTCCTCCATCACCGGCTCACATTTCATCTCACATCTGTTCAAACGCAGCCTGCGTTCAGACAACACGTCAGGAGCTCCGTGCGTGTTTCTGTGTGTTTGGGCTGTAATGTATGAGAGACACAGAGAGAGAGAGGGAGAGAGAGAGAGAGAGAGAGAAACCCCTCTTACCTTCCACATCCAGGCCATTCTTATTTCTACGCAGACAATGGTGGAGCGCTTGTTTTCGTCAGCACTAAACCGCTGTTCACCGCGTCCGTTTGCCACCGCAGGCATTCACGCATGCATCACGCTTCGCGACGCAGATGCGGTGCGGTTAAACGCGGGGATCCATTAATATCGCAGTGTACCGTTATTCGTCTCCTCTCTCGGCTTTTTTTTCCCATGGAGCTGCTGGGACCTGGACCGACGCTGCGCTGCTACTGGCCAGCGCAGTCGCAGAGCCCCGCCCCCTGCCTGCGTCACATGACCGGCGCTGATTTCCTGACTCCTGCTTTCATAAAAGACACAAGTGTGAAAGAAAAGAAAGAAAAGAAAAGAAAAGAAAAGAATTAAACAGAGGAAATGCTGTCACGATCGAGAAAGCATTTAGAAGCAAATTGGAAATGAAAAAGAATTTTAAAACCAATTCCCGAAAATACCAACACATGGTGATAGGGATCCGTAATCTTTCTATATCCTCTCCCTTATATATATATATATATCCTCTCCCTTTTAAGTTTGTAGCTGATAAAGCTACATACTTAAAAGGGAGAGGATATATATTTTTTTTTCTTAAAATTAGCCTCGACATCGGTGCAAATGGCCAAAATACTAATATAAACTTAAAATAATAATTAAAAAATTCTAAGACCTTTGTTTCATGTCACCTATCTGTCCTGCTTCCAGTCCTGTTCCGCTGTCAACCACATCCTATGAAAATAATTCTATAAGCTGAACAGTTACAGAAAGGACGTCTGATCTGACAGCTCAAATCCTCACAATTTAAACTGTATACATGTTAAAAGATAATGTTTTCATTCATTTGCATAAAAATTGGTCCTCCCGCAAAAAGGAAAGTATGGAAGGGAAATATGTTTAGACTCTGGGCTGACATATTTTATGCAAAACACATTTCCTGATGCAATGGTTTCCAAAGTGGGGTCTAGGGAGGAGCAGGGCTCATTAGAATGGCAAAAGAGGCCAGGAAATTGCAGAATAATTACATTTCTCTGGCAGCTCTCTCCTGTGACTCTAATAATGCAAGTCTGTTGGGATGCAGTCACACCATTTCTGTGTGATGCAGATCTGATGTTGGCCTATTTGTGCTGTGGGAATAGAAAATAATAATTGGAGTCTGAGCCTACCAGACAACACCAATCTCTTAAATTTCTCCTAATTTTCTGTTAAGGGGAAAAATAATGAGAGAAGGTAACTCCAGATGCACAAAATGAAGAACTTAAGTCACAAGTCACGTTAAATACATCATAACTACACATCACAAAGGCAAACAAAAGCGACATGAGCTGAACGAAAGATGATGAAAACACACTGGAATATATACTTACGGCAGAGAGGAGCTGCCCCATAAGTTACAAATATTTTGGCTCAGTATGACGTTATAACGTGATAATTAAGTATCACGTTATAACGTGATAGTTTCATGTTATAACATGATATTTTCTTGTATAACGTGAAAATACCACATCATGAAAATACCACATCATGAAATAACGTGATAATTTCATATCACTTTATAACATGATAAGTATCTCGTTCTACTATTATAGTATCGCGTTATAACATGATAAGTATCACATTATAACATAATACTGAGCCGTATATTTTGTTCCTTTTATAGTTATTAAAAAAGAGGAAAGCTAATGCTAACGCTAATGCTAACGCTAATGCTAACGCTAATGCTAACTGCTAACACCAGCAGCACCACCAATCTGTACCAGAATGCTCATATTGTCTGGTTCTATGACACTTCGTCTTCTCTTCTATCAGGATTAAAAAACAATTTAAACAATAAGAAGACGAAAGATCAACTCAAGCCCCTTCGTTAACAGAACTGATCATGGATGATGTGGGTGATTTTGCCAAAAAAACACATGAAGTGCATGAGGTAGAACTTTTTAGTTTTTATTTTTGGCATTTGCTAATAATACTATCTGTGTGATGGTATATCTTGCTGCCAGTTGTTTACTTCAGACTTGTATGAGAGGCTTATCTTAGTTTGGTGCAGGCAGGCTTAATTTATTTATAACTTACAATATTTATATTATAAATATAAATCCTGTATTGTTGTTAATACAGGAAAAATATGTGTTGTTGGTTTAACTGAATGAGCTGCGCTGTCTGTGAATCCTGTTGTTAACAGGTTCATATTGTGCTGTTGTTACCTGCTGTAAATCCTGTGCCCATTAAAGCCCATTTCTTGTTATGTGTTATTAGTGTAGACCAATTAGAATAAAGACTGTAAACCCTGTTGAGATGCAGGTAAACATCAAAGTTAGACTGCTGTAGACAATATCAAAACTATCATGTGGTGTGATTCTAAAATCTTGGTAGCAGATAGCTTAACTCTCTTAAAAAGGTTTAAGAAAATTAAAAACACATGCTGTCAACTAGATTTATATTCTAGGTGGATTAAATATATACAATTTATCAATCTTTTTCAGTTACACCATTTGACTTTTTGTGTCAAAAATAGCATAAAATCATGATTTTTGTAAAACTAAATGGTAAAAATGGACTTTCAAATGACAAGAATTGGTCACTAATGCAATATACAGTCCAGGCCCAGTGACTCTACACACACAATACACAAATTCTAGATGGAGGGAAATGATTAAATATTAATATATAATATATTTTATGATTATGAGTAAGTTCCTGATAAAAAAAAAACACACAAACACTGTATGTACATTCATTTACACAGCATAAATAATAACGGCTGTATTATTTCCGTGCTCACAGCTGCATCTAGGCTTCTTTTAAATCCTATCTGACAATATTTATGTTATCTGCTCCAGTGGGGAGACTGCAGAGGGACAGATAATCTCTGGTCCGTAGATTAAATGTTTTCAAGTGCTGAATTCACCTGAATGCAAAAGTGTGTGTATTGAACTCAGTGGATGTTTCTGAAACCCTTCTGGGATCCTCATAAAAGATTCTGATGTCGGGTTACTATATTTTTCTTATTGTCGAAAAATCCCCTGTGCAGAGCCAACCCAACAATGAAGTGATTTACTTAGAGTTGTGGCGCATGTATCCGAAGCCTTGGTCATTTCACATTTCCCTTGTTAGCAACCTGCCAGCAAGTCTCAGAGTTTAGGCTGTGTCTAAAACACGTCCAAAGGTTATTATTAATATTAACATTATTTTTTTTGTTTGGCATGGCTTCTAAACAAACTAACGTGCCCAAAGGCCTTGCGATTAAAGCACATGCAGTGTGAGTCACTGACAGCTTTTAAATAGTTTAATAGGAATACGATGTATCAGGCTTTGGATGCTCACACACAATAATTGTAAGTAGGACCAATTCATTGTTGATTTGGCTATATGTGAAATTCATTGACTATAAGAAAATGTAGAAAACTGACAACCTTAATCTCCACTGAATAAGAACACAATGTGTACATTAGTTTTCTCTTTATTGAGATTACGCGCCTCCAAGATTTTCATTTAGTGTTTGAAATGGAACATTTTCTGAGCATGACCTGAATTAGGTCTTTGTAGTTTTCCACTCTCATCACAGTAATCGCATAAAAAAAAAAAACGGTACATGTCAAATCCAATCCCCCCTGTTCTATATCTGTTCCATCTATTCTGCTCAGGGTCCATTCAGAGGAATGCCCTGAGTGAGAGGTGGAAAGGAAGAAAACAAATTCAAGCTGCAGACAACTTAAGAGTATCCAGTTCACCAGCTCCACAAGCCCTGGGGCGGCGGCAGGAAACAGGAGTTGTCACGGAGAGAACATGCGAGCGCCAGCTGATAGGATCAGGTTCAGAGGTTGGGACAAAAATAGTCATTGAATCACTACTGTGTGAGGTCCTTGGTGAGCTTAATGACCTTTATAACTTTCATTTTCACAGTATCCAGGGTGTGAGTACACAATACTACTACAGTTTTACCTTTAATGTGGCTTTACACCCTCTTTGTTGCAATCCCAGGGTTACGAAAAGATTTTTATAAGGAATAATTTCTTGCTACTCTCCCCAGGAAGTTCCTTTTGTTCAAGTTTACAAGTTTAAAAAGAAAGTGGAGAGAAGTGAATCATATTTTAAATATAATGTCCCTGCATGGCTCATTGCCTCTGCAGCAGACCTTCTCTGTGTTGTATTCAATTAATTGATGAAATCTTGGGTGATTTGCTATTATTTTTCTGTAGTTAATTTAATAAAATCTAATATTGTGCCTTTACATTTTCATTCTGACATTATTTGCTTAGTTAAACTAGTTAGTTAAGAGTAGTTGAGTTTTCCCTCTGAGTCTTAACATTTATGCAATATATCAAAATACTCATTTTAACTGTTTAAAATAAATGTTGCACTATATTTGCACATTTTACAAACTATTAGATAAGTCATCCACTTTTTGGTGAAGTCTGAGACCTTTGTTTCATGCCATGCATCTATCCCACTTCCATTCATGTTTCACTGTCAACTCTTTTTTTCCAGATAAAAACGCTTTTATAAGCGGAGGCTACAATAATATAGTCTGATCTGTTCAAAGCTCTTCAAACTACATGCATGCTGGAAGATGATATTACAATTCAATCCCTGTAATCCTCACTAGTAATGTCGATGATTTCAAACTGTTATTGAAGGTCACAACCAAATCCAATTATTATGTGATGTAACTGATAATGGATGAGAATAAATGCAGGTAGACAAAGGTCAAGTTTGACAGTGTGTCTTCATAAAAAAAGCTTTTATTCCTGTACTGGAAGGAGAACATTTGAATGAATGGTATAAGCCATATTTTAAGACACCAAGGACGCCAACACAAGGTCCGATAACAATGAAAATCTGACAACATATTTCAGTTTAACCTTCTCTGATAGGACATATTTTTAAAATGATTCAGTTTACGATATTGATTTTTTCAAGGTTTTTTTTTATTTTATAGAAACTGTTGGACTTACAGTATGAAGGAAAGAGAAAGTGATAGAAACCTGGCGAACATCCTGCCAGTCTCCCCCATCATGTTATTCAGATGCTGCCTTTGTGTTTGTGTTGCCCATGGGAGGCTGTAATTGAGTTCAGCCGTCGCCTGCCTCCCTGCCAGCTGACATGACATCCTGAGTAAATAGAAATCTTCTAAGATGTCAGTCTTGTTTGCAAATGAAAGAAACCAATCTGTGAGTTTTTCCTCACCTTTTTTGTAGCACAAAAAATATATATATGATATACAACCGTTAGTAATTACTGAGGCACGAACAAGCGTGACTCCACCAATGTACAAAGAAAATCACACACACACATACACACACACACACTAACCCTCTAAGCAACCAAAGCTGCTGGTACACATCACTTCTTCTGATTAGCTGCTGTGCATTGATTAAACTTCTCAGTTATTTTTCTCTTGAATCCCGCCAGGTGTGACGTCCTCTCACCAAATCAATAGCTCTATCAAGGTTATCACCAAATCTCCCTGTTTCTCTTTCTTTTGCGTTTGCTCTCTCTTCTCTCTCTCTCTCTCTCTACCTGCATCCCCCTTTTAAAGCTTTTCAAACAGACCATGAAAAAAAGTAATCCTCCAACTCTGAGAGGGCCACATCTCGGGATTAAAGTCTCCAGACTGAAAAATTCAAGGTCATCTGCAGACTCTGAAATTACCTCTGGATGATTAAGAGACTGTGGATGATACTCTGTCACCTTTTTTTGATGTGATAAGGAACTATCTAGGCACAGGGAAGCTGAGCAAGGTAACACAACGCTGTCAAGATAAAAAAAAAAAAAAGTCTTTTTTTCCAGTCTTAGGTCTCAGATGGCTGTCTTGGTTGTTTGTGTATCTAATGACAGGTTTACCCTTCAAGCATCACACACAGAGTGCTGTTTCCTTCTAAACAAACAGCTGCTATGACATTTTCATTAAAATTATATCATATTATACGATGTAAAAATTTTAAAAAAGGTCTAAGTGTTACATAAATACTGTCCACTGCTGTAAAAGTCTCAATCCATAGAGAAAGGCACAAAGCCTGTATTGAGAAACAGCCTTTAAAAGAGCCGTCAGGATGTCCGTGAAGTTGTGCCAGTCACCAGAGTGACTCGTTAGATTATAAAAAGACAGACACAAAAGAACCTGTTCTCCCCACAGCTCTGGAGAGATGCTGCAGAGTATATTGAGATGATTTATGGTACTTAAAACCACAAATACATCTTGTTAGTGTTAAAAAATAAATAAAATAAAACGGAACAGAGGAAATGTGTATGATTTGAGACCCAAGCACAATTAAGAAAAGTGACTTGTTCCTTGACAATGTGTTCTTTATATTTCTTAACTCTAACCCTTCTTTATGTTCTAGGGACTGTGTCTTCTTTTAATATGAAGCCAGCAGTGCTGCCTCCTAGAAATTGCATTCATATAAAACTAATAATTACAAGAAAATTAATGCTGGCTAAATTAAGTTTTCTCTGAAAACAATAAGTTATCAGCAAACAAAATGCAAATATTTGCTGTTTGTTAAATATTTCATGTAACTTTATCTAGTGAGGTTTTGCAAGAATTTCTTTTATCAAATGTGCAACTTAGTTTGTAGCAAGGGGAAAGGTTACAACTTCAATAATTTTCTACAAATTTGATTTTGATTTTGCAAGTATTTGTTTTACACATGGTGCAGTGGGATCTGCAAAGTCCAGACAGAGTCAGGGAAATATCTTTCCAAAGAAAATATCTATGATAATACTAGTGCATGTCTGCAGAACGTCTAATAATAAGCTGCCTTTTCATTCTGTCTGAAAACTGCACACAGGCTTTGGCTTTGGATCCTCTTTGTGATGAAAAATGTGTAACAGAGAGACAGGTGGACTGGTTATTAGTCATAACTGATGCAGACTGGCCGTGGAAGAAAAGTGCCAAAGAAATTGCTTTCAGCGTCACTGGAGGGATTTTTCTCTCATCAGTACAACATGTACTGTATGCGGAGATGCTCACAGAAGGGATAATTCAGCACAGACTCGGCTCCCTGAGCTTTTGTCTAAAAATACGCGACACCAAGCTGAGAAGCGGGGCTCTGGTTACAGTTTCAGAGAAAACAGGTCCATTTGCCTGATGAGAACGGCCAGCGCTGGTCTGGTTCCCAGGCTTCACGTGGAGCGGACCCAGTAAGAGGACGCCTGAGTGAAAGCGTCCTCCTCCTTCGCTGACAGGCACGCACAAAGCCGCCGCTGGAGGTTCCCAGCTGACGGAGACGGGTCGCTCATCGCGGCCTGTCAGCCTGTCTGAGGCACGTTTAGAGGTGGGGAAGGTGGAAAGAGAGCAAAGGAACCGGATATTTGTAGATCAAAGCTTTCCCCAAGGTGAAAAAATAATCTCTTTCGTGAATGCGAATCCTAATTAAAAATGACTTTTCAGAGTGCTTATGATAGAAGAAAATAGAGAATCTGAAATATATTCGAAACCATTTCATTGATGTATTTATTTGAATATATATACATATATTTCTATATATATATATGTACATAATATAGGTATTAGTCTAACAGTATCTATCGTTCTTCTTTCCTACAATAGTGAGATATCACTGGTGTACGGTATATGACATTGTTTGTGTAAAAACTCGACAACAAAGCATAAAAGCAGAGCTGCTGATGACAGAAGTCATTGTGGGGTGTATGATATTATCTGTCCTACAATGTTGTGTGTCGAATATGCTGTTAGTCGACTGACACAAGACTTGTTGGTTTATAGTACTGGCACATAGAAGAATGAATAGATATGAAATAAGCCGCCTGCTTTCATAGGTGGTGGTGACAGATGGCAGTTGTATAAAATCATGTGGATAATAAATTGTGTGTGTGTGGGTGTGTGTGTGTGTGTGTGTGTGTGTGGTGGTATTGTTGAGTCTTGACTTTTGTTGGTAAAGTTCCTCAGAAGAGTATATGAACTTTCTCGAATCACAGCCGAGCCATGATTTATGCACTATATTATCCAACATCACAAGTTCAGTTTATGATCATTTAATGTCAATGATGTTATACAGTTTTGAAAGAGATAAAAAAAAAAAGATAAATAAAACTTGCCATTTTTAAAGCCAGTATTCAGAGCTTCTTTTAGTTGCTGCAGGCAATGCAGGCTAATGGTAAAATCCACACCTGCCTGTAGGAAGTAGAATCTGTCTTGAAAAGCTGTTTTCACTGTCTACTTTCTTTTATATTTATGTGAAAAAAATGAAACTGGTGTGCATTCTCTCATCTATTAGATCTATCCGTTGAGGACCTAACATGCTGTTGGATTCTGAACCATCTGAAGCGTCTGCAGCTTGTTTTTTAGCTGCACTGGAGGATAGCATATCTCAGGATAATAATCCAGATGTGTCGAAACCCAACATCATACCACCTGCTTTAATCCGCTTGAAGGTACACGTGACCTTTCAATAGAAGATATTGTTTTGGATGTAATTTTGTTAGTATGAATAGATCAAGACATTTTCTCATCAAGTGTAATACCCAGGAGCTTAGTTCCTGGCACCAGCTCAACGGGATTATACTGAATGTGAGACCCAGTTCATTTTTTTTCACGATACTGTGTTGAACCAAAGCATAAATTTGACATAATATATGTCAAAGCACATCAATGTGTTCTAAATGAGCCAATTATAAACCAAATTAAATTCCCTCTCAAGGCTTATGTTTTAATCAATATAAATATATCATTCCTTCATGTTGAATCATCCATGAATACTGTGAGGATAAATTATTATTATTAGATCTTACTGCTCACTTATGATTTGCTTTTCAGGCTTGAAACATTTTTATCAACTACATTTCATTTTTTTTTATCTTCAATAGTTGAGAATTGCAAATTTTTGAAAAAAGTAGAAAAGAGAAAGTAAAGATTTTTCAAATGCAACCATTATATACAAAAAATATTTCAACTTTTAAATGTAGTTGTCTGGAAATAACCAAAAAGCATTATTGAGCGATAAAGTATGTACAGCTGTGAATATTAATATTAAAATGTATATTTCTCAGCTTTATTTTTGTAATTTTACAAATGGTTCTATAGAGACAAAGGATGAAAATCTGGTTAAATAGGTGCTTGTATAAAAGCTTGTAACAGGGAAATGGGGCGAAACTGACCCACAATGTCTGGATCAGCGAACACAGATAGTCGAGGAAATCAATTTGGTGGAAAAACTGACACATATTATAACACTGCAAGAAACCCAAATGGAAAAAGATTAGGAGAAATGGACATTAACCCAAGGAAGAAAGTAGCACCCTAGACTACATTGAAATACAAAGCTCTTTTAGGCATACATATACAAATATGCTGTTTTAGTTCTTATTTTATTGTACACAAGGAAAGATTTTTTTTTTTAATAAATGAATTCAGATTTAATGTAATAGTCTCTTGACAGGTGTATTACCACTGTGAGCTGAATATAAAGTGTATCTAAAGCAGGACTTTGACATAAGTGAAGGATTTCTGCAGCTGAAACTTCAACTCACACATCAGATCGCCTCCAGCTACAAAAACAGCAGATAAGCTTGTTTCCCATGTTCCTCTGCTTCCACAGAGGGCTTATGGGGATGAATCATTTTGACTCAATATGACAGATTTGTCTCTCCCGCCACTGAAAAGATGCATACATTTAAATATAATTACCACGTGTCTTTTTGCAGGCTGTCATTTTCTTAATGTGTAATGGTTCATCTTACAACACAAGATTCATTTGCGCTTTTAGTGATGAATCACCTGAGGGCTGCTTTTACTGAAGATAAAAAAAAAAATTTCATATTTTACACTTTTACACTTATATCTGCATTAAAACCAACCTTGGCTCCATCTCACCATCACCACAGGGTGGAGGTCTGTAGGTAACATTATTAGGAGACACTTAATAATTCCCCCTGTGATGCAGGTGCACACAACTGTATCAAAAAGCCAAATGAAGCCAACAAGCAAAACTTCAAGCATCTCTTAAGGACATAAAATCCTGGATGACCTGCATCGTTCTGCTACTTAATTCAGACAAAATTAAAACTATTGTGCTTGGGCCTGAACACCTCAGAAATCCAATATCCAGTAAGGTAGCTACGTTGGATGGCTTCTCCTTGGCCTTTAGCACCACTGTAAAAAGCTATCTTTGATAAAGACTGGTCATTCTCTGCCCACATTAAACATATATCTAGGACTGCGTTCATTCACCTATGCAACATAACAAAGGTCAGACACCTATTGTCTCCAAAAGATGCAGAATAACTTCCAACGTCCATGCATTTGTTACTTCCAGGCTACACAACTGCAATTATTTATTGTCATTCTGCCCAAAAGAGTCTCTAAAGACTCTCCAGCTGATTCAGAATGCAGCTGCACATATAGTAACAGGCACTAGAAGAACGGAGCATATCTCACTGTATAAGCCTCTCTGCACTGGCTTCCTGTGAAATTAGGAATAAAATTCTAAATTCTCCTCCTCACCTACAAAGCTCTTAATGGTGCGGCTCCATCCTACCTTAAGGATCCCATAGTTTCATACCCTCCACCAAGAATGCTGCACTCCCAAAATGCAGCTTATCAGAGGTTCCCAGAATTTCTAAAATAAAATGGGAGGCAGAGCCTTCAACTACCAGGCTCCTCTCCTGTGGAACCATCTTCCTGTTTCAGTCACCCTTCCTACGTTTAAGAACAGGTCAAAAACATTTCTTTTTGAAGAAGCTTATAGTTAGTTCTGGTCTTTATGGAGTTTTACCTTGTAGGATGTGGGGTCTAAGGAAATTGACTTGACGTGACTATGCACTGTACAGTCCATCAATCACTGCCTTCTGGTGATCATCACAGTATGCTGATTGGAGAAAAAACCTAAGGAATTAGTTATCAAGGTTTTATCTCTGTGGCCTAAGTCAAATATACATCCCATGTAGGATCAGAAATCAAACAATATATACAATGCATCTTCCAGTACCACATATACAGAACTAAATAACTAAAGAGTTTTTTTTTACGCACTTAGAGAGACGCTCATCTAAACCAAAGATATAAAACATTTCTGACAACACAAGTGATTCATAAATTCATTAGTTACATTTTGTATTTTAAAATAATACATTTATAATTGGTGCTTTTGTCATGCTGTGACGAAAATGTATCAGCAACTACATCAACACAAATCTAAACTGAAGTAGAATCCACAGTTTGGGCGATCAGGCGGTCCAGTGATCCTGTCATCACTGATGTTTGGTACAAGTTTGTCTGACACCTCCAGAAAGCTCAGCAGTGATTTATCTGACAGTTACACTTAATATGTCTCAATACTAAACTATATCTCTGACTCATGTTCCCAGTCGCCTTCTCTTTGCAGGATCACTGTTGATTCTCTCCAAAAACAGCTTGACGAAAGGCTACAGTCACACTGAGCTGAAAGTATGATTACTGCAGCTGCAGTATCTTGTCTAAATATTAGATACTGGTGTTTATACTACTGTGACTTTAACAAAGCTTTTCTCTCATGATTTGTCTTTCAATATTTCAATATTATATATATATATATATGTGTTATCCTTCGTTTTCCCTGTCAGTTTCTATCTTCTCCTTTTACTATACACCTTTTTACAAGTTAACTCTAAATTGATGAAAAGCATGTTTCTTAAAGGTTTAGATTTCTAAATTATACACATTATAAAATACTAAAGCCTAATACTTTATTACATTGTTTTGTTCAGATGCTAAAGAGTAATGACAGTTTATCAGGTAAAAGACAAGATGTCATGACTTCAGAAGATTTATTTGGCATTGGCCCTGTCGATTAAATGTATAGTGTACATAGGAATGGGCATGTATATATCAGTAGCCGGCTGGAATAATGGATAACCTGTACCAAAGTTAATGGAAATCTATCCTTTAGTTGTTCAGTTTTTACTCAAAAGAATGAGAACCTCATACAGCACTAAAGAAAAGTCAGTCAATCTTTAATGTCGCTCATTAAAACACATCTATACATTTTTGTGGCAATCTATAGTTGAAATATTTCTATTTGGACCAAAGCAGTGAACTGACAGACCAACACTAGTAAGATGTGATATATTTAAGTGGGTTTTCTTCCAGACAGAAAACCTGAGGCCTCAGCAGAGCTCACAGATCAATCTAGAAATTATATTTTTCTGCAGCAGGACTGTTGCTGCACCTCCTCTGCCTTCATAGTTGTGAGACTTCCGACCCCAGCTGATACTCTTTCTCCTTCTTTCGCCAAAACACGGTGAACCTTTTCTTTTGTGTCTCAAAGCAGCCCGCTCCCGCCAGCAGAAGCTTGACGGGTGGAGAAGCTCCACGCTGACATGTGAGATAAATTATGAATCCAGTGCGAAACAAACTTTCTCCAAACAAACGTCCACGCTGGGTGTCAGACCTGGAGATGAATAACATGTCAAACCCCAAACTGGATAAAAGGTTTCACACAGCCCTGAAAGCATTTCCATTTTCTAACCAACTCATGAGTCATCAGCGCGTTCCCACATAACCCTCCTGTGGTTTAATTAAACATTTATTAAGTGATTGTCTGCTGTGCCTGTCTGGCTACAGCCCCTGTGGCCTGCACTAATCCGCTGTATTTTGTGCGGAGAGATAACAAGAGGGTGGCAGGACTGGAGAGGGGAGAGGGAGGAAAAATAAGTTGCAGCTTTTCCTTGCAAACAATCGTGACCGAGCAGCGAAAAAGCTCTGATCGGGCCCGCGTGTCTTCATGTTTCCCCGCTCCCCGCTCCTATCGCTCTGTCACACTTTGGGGTTTTTTCCCTCTCCTCTACCTTCTGTCTCCTTCTTCCTCGCTAATGAGAGCCGGTGGGGTTTCTCAGCAGCCTTAATAACCAGCATGTTTGTCTCTGTCCAGACACCAGGGGCCCTCAGATTACTGCTCCCCCATCGACCAAATAAATAGACAAATAAATACAAAACTCACAGGGCTGCTGCTATATTATTTTGCATGTTTTGACACCCAGAATACATCATTTGATGAAAAATGCATGTAGCAGGAAACCAAACGCACGTCAGAATATTAAAACGAGCCGAGTCTTTTGCTATCACAATGCTGTAATTAGTGCACAGAGATAATAATTGTCTTGTATAGATATTGTTATCGCTTTATCATTATTGTAACAAATTATGAAAGCCATTGTTGGAAATTGTTGCAGGTAAAGTGTCACTTTCTTATCAGGCTGTACATTACGGGGAAGTTATCTTTATTACATGGTGGAAAACAGTAGGGAAGAATTATCTGCCTCTAATTAGTAGAGCAGAGTGTATCAATCTTTGCACCGCTCCATTATTACAGGCTGCCACTGTTCTAAAACTTCATTTGTCATACAGGATCAGGTGACAGAATTATTACTACGCTCTCCCTAGGAAAGGACTAAGGACGAGATGTTAGGATGTGAGATGCATGACAAAATGTTTCATTTACTTGCTTGTACATTATGAGAGCTCATCTACTGCTTTATTCTTTCATTTCATTATTTATATTTTAATCCGAAGATGTTGAGACTAATAGACTCAAGGTCAAGTAAAACCCAGTAAAGCTAAAGAACTGTAATGGTTTTATAATGAAAAGATTTCTTCAGCGGATTTAACATACATTAAATTAATCTGAAATCCATAACTATTAAACTAATGACTTCATGAAAGCAAACTAAATATTGTAATTTGTGCCAACGTGTTTGAAAGCATTTTGCAAGGTAATGCTGCCATCTAGCGGTGTCTACTGAATTCTCAAATTCTATGAGTATAGATACTTCTTGTTGATTTCAGAGTGTTGTAGTGTTCTGTTATTTGGGGATTAATGAGTGGAGAAAGATGTTTTTTTTTCCCCACCCAAACATTTCACAAAAATTTCAACAAAAAAAAAAAAGTTCAATTTATTGTTTAAATATTGTACAATATAATACAATAAAGAAGCTTATTCAGTACTTCATAGCTCTTAATGTGTTCAGCATTTATAAATCTGCTTTTCTTATTAACTTATCATAGATTAATATGAAGATTGTCTCTTGACTTAGAAATACTTTAGATCGTTTCAGCTCTACAACAATCTACAATAAAATACTAAACACCTTGATCTCCACTCAAAAGTCCTAGAATCTGATCAGGTTTACTTTTTACTACGAATCCACACTTAATTTTTTGACAGATTAGAAAACAATACACTAACAAACCCATATGATTCCATTAAAATAACATGCATATGCAGCTAATAAACAGCCAACATGCCAACAGACTTAAGAAAAGTAATTAAGTGTTTAAATGCTAATTAAGCTTTCAGTGCAAAAGAAACTGAACCAAACCTAAGGGGAAAATTGTACATTTATTGCCAAACGAGACAAACAACAAATAAATTACATAATTATCACACATCCAGTTGTGCAAAAGTAAATAGCTTTTCAGATTAGATTTGCCCCCATGTACAAAGCCTGGTCATTTGACAGGTGGTTCAGTTCAAAGTTCAGGTTTTTAGTTGTTTTTAAACATTTTTATCATCATAATCGTTAGAAAACCATGATTTAACCCTGAAATAACAGGTCATTTATTTGTAAAGTTGTTAAACAACCACTCAAAGTGAAGGAGAATCATTTAAACCGGGGGCCACCTAAGAAAGTAACAGCAGCCCAGCAAAATTAACAGCCATTTAAAGAAAAGGGGCTTTGGTAGATATAATAAAATAAATAGTAAGTTGTCTCAGAGCCTTCACACAGAACAGCTCAGAATAATCCAAATTTAAGACTGGAAACGCATGACAAGAGTGTGGGGGCAAATCTAACCCCTCTGCCCACAGCTGTGTTACAACGCTGGCCTAGAAACAAGGATTTGAATAAACAGTGTAGCTGAAAACACAGATATAACGTTAAATATACTTGGCAAGAGACAATGACTGTGTTCTACCTCTGGGTGTCACTAAACACGGCCCCTTCCGTCAGATTCTGCCAAAATACTTGATTGTTTAGTGCAGCAACACGAACAAACTCTTGTTAACTCCAGTTATGAGGCCTATTAGCACAGTGTTCATAGGACAGCTCTAGTGTTAACAGGGTGGTTTTACTTTGAAAATATAGAAGTAATTTAATTAGCAATGATGGTTTCACTACAAAACACCTGACAGCTGTCAAACTTTCCCCTGCTGCAGCTGAACCAACAGAAAGGACTTGATACTATAATGAGAGACTGGGGAAATTAAACAGAGTGGCTAAGAGGAATCCTGCCAGAGCTTTTGTCCTCGACATCGTCGCTGAGCAGAAACCAAGACCTGACTCTAGAATGTGACTCTTGACTTCAGCACTAAGATGTGTTATGGTCCTCTCTCTGCTCCAAACATCCAGCCATGGTGGTTGGTGGTTAGTGGATGGGAGGGTGGGGGCTGAAGGGTGTCCAGCTCTGTCTGTGAATTTTAAGTGTGTGGTGCTATGTGTGTTACAAGCCAGGAAGCTAGCTCAGGATCTCTGGCTGCAGGCCGATCTTCTGTAGAACCTCTTCCGGCATGCACAGCACAGGGTTCACTGGCTTGATGGTTTCGTCTCCGAGCAGGGAGAGACCAGCGACTCCAAACAGCGTGTGGAAAGGATCCACCTGCACGAGAGACCAGTGACAGTTAACAATGGAAATTCAAGCAACTAACAAAGAAATAAAGGCTGGTGTGCTTTGACAGTGCACCATGTCTCCAGGTCTGTCGGCGAAGCCTCCTGTCTCCTCGTCCTGACAGGCCAGGATGAATGTGCACAGCTTGGCTTTGTCGATCCAGTGGATCCTGCCGATGATTTTCAATGAGGCCAAAACCCACCATGAGTAGCACACATCTGGAAGCTGAAAGAGAAATCAAACTAGCCGTTTGATACATTGTGATGCATTTTGCAATAACTTGGTGGAAGTTTAATTGAATTAAAGTTCCCATTTTTCACTGAAAACTTTAATTTTAAGAGGGAGAATCAACTAAAGCGACAACCAAACCTATATCTGTTTATAAAAGGACAGAGCATTTTTTTTTATCCTTTATTCATTTCTTCATTTCCTAAAGACTGTGATGTGACCTGAAATGTCTTTTGTTTTGCCAAACTAACAACTCAAACATTATCAGCTTACTGTCATAAAGGGCTCAATCATAAAATCTTCACATTTTAACACTGGAAGAAAAAAATAAAGCATATTTACTTACCAAAAAAAATGAGCAATTAATTATTAAAACAGATGCGGATTAAATTTCTGTCTATGAACTAATCAACAAATCAATAATAACTGAGTAGCAATAGGAATAGAGTATTCGATTTCCCCTTAGACTAACCTTCTTAATGTTCAAAGCAATGTGGAGAAACATGTGGTTTTCAGAACTAAAGATTTTTTTTAAAGAAAAAATATAAAATGAAAGCATCAAGACTCCACAAAAGAGCCATGCTGTTCTGTTCTGAGGTGGAATCCTATTTTCCAGTAAGAGCACAAACCTTCTCAGGTCGCCCATTGAGGCCTCCAGACGGCAACTGTCTCTCACAAAGCCACCAGCCCAGCAGGTCAGCGTTCACCTGGTGCAGCTGACCGGTGAGCGACAGGAAGCCAGTGCAGCAGTAAATCTGAAAATGGAAAAGAACATGCTGATTTAAAATCATGACATCAGTGTATTTTTTGATTATTTTTTTGTTGAGTTTTTTTATTATTAGGATAGTAGAGAGACAGGAAAGGGGGAAGGAGACTGTGGGAGTGACATGCTGCGGTCAGCCATCCGGGATTTGAACTGGAGACTTGCTGCTCAGGGCATACTACGGCCATGTGGTATACACCACTAACTACTCAACTATTGCCTGGCATCAGTGTTAGCATATCAGCCCCATTTCAGGTAAGGAATATTGTATTTTTTTGTGTGAACTCAGCCTTTCAACTTCTGTCTCTGGTGTTGCAAATTAACCTTAGATGTAAGCCTGTATGCATCGGTTATGTATTTAATATGAAAATAATGTTTAATGTATAGCCCCTGTTCAGAAAACCATTTAATAAATATAACTCTTATATTTGTCATGTGAGGAGTAATATCTTATGTGGAAACTAAAAATGTAGCAGTGTGTTCTTCAATGTTGCTTGTGTTTTTATTAAAGGTTGGGGCAGGTGGACCATGGTGGTGTCCTCTACAGGGAGAGGGAGCTACTACAGGACATCAGAAAGTCAAGGAAGTACAAATGAGTCACAGATTAGAGTTAAAATTGATATGGAGCCTATAAAAATTGTGTCATCATTAATAAAGGGAAATACCCACAGCTATATTCTTGCACTAAATGAGTGTGTGGGTAGGCTCACCTGTCCAGCGTGAGACTCTGAACCAGGTCTACAGCCAAATCCTCCATCAAAGTTCATACAGGACAAGACAAACTCTACAGCTTTGTCGACATTTATTGCGTCCATTTTTCCCTTTAGGAAGAACAGAGGAATGAGAGTCATCTTAAAACCACACAGAGTTATTATCATGTACATCATAAGAAAAGTACCTGGAAAAGTCACACATACCAATAATGCAAGTGTGGCCACAGCACAGAAGGAAAACCTTGTGTCTATTTCTCCTGTGAGGACCAAAATAATGCCATTGTGGTAAAATAACATTTACTTATTTTCTATTTCATATTTACATATTCTGGCTAAATAAAACAAACCAGTGCTTCCTCTTAAATATTTATATATAGCCAACAGCACTGTGCCTAATCTTTGGTTAAATTCACAAACGTCGACACAATGTGTTTCTTATGAGATTGCATGCAAGTTGCATATTTGAAGACATTTATTTTTAAAAGAAAAACTGCACATAACTAAGTGTAGACTGACATTTTTAAGGATTTCGTCAACAATGAAAATAATTAATGAGTCTCTTTTTATTTATTTTTTAAAGGAGCAAATGTTTCTAAAGAAATAAACCCTGCTCACCCCATTTGTCTCCTGCAAATGAGCCGTCTTCCTGTTGCAGGCCCTTGACATATTCCACCACTTTATCCACGTTGATTGCATCCAAATTGTCATACAAGCACAGGATCTGGGAAGAGATTTTAAATAAATACTCAAACTAATCTAAAAAAACATGAATAGTAAAAAATAAAATTAAAAAAAGAACAATCAAGTTGATTTACAGAGACTTTACAGATTAATAACAGCATAATGATTCTACAAGAGACTTTTTTTAAAACCAAATTACTAGAAAAGGACACTATAAAACACAAGAAAAAAGCAGCCAAATGGTTTAATAATTCTTCCATGTGCCATTCAGGATTGAAATATATATAAACATATTATATTACATTCTCTGCCTACTTGATTTGTTGTATAGAAGACAACGTTTCACCAACCTAAAATCCAAGCAAAGTATTGCCTTTTTAGTCTGTAACAATTCCAGCTTCTCACAATATAAAAGCCTCAGAGAAACCAAGAATCAGTAATTAACGGTCACATTTCATGTTGACTGTCTTGGTATACCTGCACTGCGCTGAGGGTGTAGAGCAAGTGGGGGTCATGCCCGATGCTGGCGCTGAGGCCTCCACACTCATGCTGACAGGCTTTGATGAAATCTATGATCTCCTGCCTGTTCATCCTGGGGAGCTGGTCCATCAAGTCCATCACCGTCAGTCCCCAGTAGATGCCACTCATCCGCAGGTATTCTGACAGTGTGTACTCCTGGGAAAGCAGCACCATGAAACACATCACCAATTTCGAATTAATTCAAGTTTTCTCCCATTTATTGCACGGGTCTCTTAACAGAGTCAGGGTGCTGCTGTGGTGCACGTTGGCTCAGTTTGACCTGAACAGAACTTTCATCAGCATCACTGGTAACACCTGTGTTTACCTACTATTTCATAGAAATATAGACATAAAAAATAGCATACCTGTCTGTGTAACATAACTAAATATTTTATTTTTATTTGGTATTCACTACTTCACCTATATAACACCTATATTAGATAGCAGCAATACCAACCAGAAGTTTTAGTCTGCACAACTTGTTTTTCTTTTTAAATTCATAAGCCACATCAAATATATAAAGCAACTACTTTATTCCATATTATATAGATTGAGCTACATGTTATTTTCTGATACTTCTGTTGCAACGTTTCCTCAATGGAGATGAATAAAACATATAATATTGGTAAATCAAATAAAAAACCACGCATGATATTGACTTTACTCACATAGTCGTCCTTTTTGGAGCCGTAGGCAGCGATGTAGTCTGCATGTTTGTCCAGCAGCAGAGACCTGGGAGCTTCAGGCTTCAGGATGACATCTTTCACTTGGGTACCCTGACATTAAAACATATCAAACATTTTAATTACTCACCGACCTTTGTATTTCATGTGTGGTTAAACTGTCCCTCAATCCAATATTAGTCACACCAAGCTGGATAGCTGAATATGAAAATAGAATGTGCTAACAACTAGCTACATGCTATCACTGATGCTAGCTACATTTTATCCACAGAGCTAGCTGCTGTCAAGGATTATCCGTCAGTATGAGTCTAAACCTGGAGATAATGGAGTTTTTTTTGCCCGCTCTGGTAATAAAGTTGTACTAAACCACGCGGACGGGGCGTTAAATAAGCAACAGTAAGTGGTTACCATTCTGAAAACTGTCGCATGATCAGACTTCAGCTGCTTCTTCCTCTTCTTTATTTTTTAATGGCGCCCAGCAGCTAAGTGACGTTGTAACGGCTCGTTACCGCCACGTGCTGCTTCGGAGGAAGAAAAAAAACTACAGGAAACTACAAAAAAATAATGCTGGACTGAGAGAAATATGCATTATATCATTGATTGGATGGATTGAATACCAAAGATTAATTGATTAAGAAAAAGATCATTTTACTTTACTGAAATTTTTCATTTTGTATTCATTGTTTATAATTTAATTTATAAATTTATATTGAATCAACTTTTTAAATTTAATAGGGGACAACAGTATACAATTATCCATCCATCCATCCATTGTCTATCCCGCTTATTCCCTTTCGGGGTCGCAGGGGTCTGCTGGAGCCTATCCCAGCGCGTTAAGGCGAGAGGCAGGGATACACCCCAGATGGTCGCCAGCCAATCGTGGGGCACACACACCATTCACACACCATTCACTCTCACACTCACACCTATGGGCAATTTAGAGTTTACCAATTAACCTGAGCATGTTTTTTGTATTGTGGGAGGAAACCGGAGTACCCGGTGAAAACCCACGCAGACACGGGGAGAACATGCAAACTCCACACAGAAAGGCCCCAGGCCCAAGGCGGTCTTGAACCTGCGACCTTCTTGCTGTGAGGCAACAGTGCTAGTATACAATTATGTTCGACTCTTTTTTTAAGGTTTTATAGAATGATTTTATCATTATTTGAATGTTTATATCAATTGTAATGCTTTTTGTGTCGATATTATGTTTTTTTTTTGTTTTATGCACTGTGTTTTCCATTAATAACAATAATAAAAATAATAATAACAATAATAATAATATTTGAATATAAGTTTGTATTACTTTAAATACATGTTTGCACAAATTTGCTGCAGGTTAAACGGCTTTTAACAGCCACCTGACTGTTGTTTAAACATAAAACAGTGAATTTTGTGTTTATTATGGATATGAATACGATGGCCTAGATATAAAAATGCGGAAGTCTTCAGGTCAGGGCCTTGGACAGAGATGAAGGCATTTTTTTCAAACTCCTGACTTATTACTGTACCTTACATACAGTATTTATTGTATTCATCAATTCTTTGAGAAGTCAGTGTCTGTACTTTTTGGTTCTTTTCGTTTAGTTAATTATATTTTGTATTTTTTTTGTAATCAACAAGGTCTGCTAACAAACTGGGGTAAAAGTCGTAGGGGTCACGTGACCGCTGGGACTGCGAAGTGGCTCATTTGCATGTAGGACAAAGGTAACAATCGGAGCTTCGCTGTGTCTCCTGTCAGTGCAATGCTGCTCAGTAAGGTGAGTCTGTTTATTCCTATAGTTTGAGTGAAATAAAGATTCTTGGCGAAAGCGTGTTCTACACGCCCTCTTTTATTTAGTGTATTATTACCGTTCCTCAACCAGGAAAATGTTTGCTCGCGAAGTCGCCAGCTACGGTTAGAAACTGTGTCTAGTTTAGCTAGCTGCTGCTGCTAGCTAAACGAGACATTTTTCAGACGCTTCCTTGTCCACTGGTTCACTTTTTCATTTACCACACGGTAAAGACAGAACACGACGTGGAGGCGTCCTGTGAAGGTTAACATGGTTGTATGCTGCTCATTTCACCTTCCATGCACACACAAGCGGTGGTAGAACGTAGCTAATAGGCTAACTGACTCGAGTACCTTTACCGTACCGTTCTGGCATTTATTTAAAAGGGCACCTGCAGCAAACAAACATACTTTTATTTGATAATCGGTATCATATGTAATTATATAACGGAAGGCCTACGTGATGTGGAGGTGTTATCAAACACTGTTGATGTTCCCGGAGAGCTATTGTCCTGCAGGTGTTTGGAAGCTCCTCATCGGGAACATGATTGTAAATATTACCTCAATTATCAGTCCCTCGACATATTTAGATACTTGATTACGGTTTACTGATTAGAATAATGTGTAGCTGAGTGTAGATTTTTCTAAAATATGCATATGGATTATAATACGCATTCCAGATCCAGGGGCAGGATTGAGCACCTATGCTGTAGAGTTGAAATAATAAGTCACAACTGATGGTTTAATGCAGTTTATTCTAGTTGACTTTCAACATTAAAGCAGCAAGTATGAAGTATTAAACCACAGATACTATATACAAAATGTTATATATTGAACAGAGACCTGCTAATACTCGTGTACTTTCACTTGAGAATGATTTTCATTAGGGATTTATTTTTGCATTTCTGCCTGCTTTTACTTTAGTGAATGATATACATAGTAAATATTTCATATTTGTTTATAATGATACAAATGTGAATGTGTACAGGTGCTCAGGGCCGGTGTTCGGTCTGGGATCCGGCTGCAGAGTTCCAGTGCTGCAAACAGTGCTAAAGCAGCATCCGGTGACCACTCGGCTTTTAATGGCTTCTCATTTGGTGAGCAGAATGTAGAATCTTTACATTAAGTAATACATTCCTGTATTTTCTTTTGTTTTAAAACAATACTCCCATGCCCATGTGTATATTGGAAGAATTATTGGTGACCAGGGCTGCTACCAATGATTATTCTCATTGAGTAATTTGAACAAGGATGGTCCCCTCCTCTCTTCCGTTGAAATCTTTTTAGCAAGGGAGCATTTCACAGCCAGAATAGAATGAAGGAATAAGTAATTCTTTAAGTGTACATTGAGTATAGTGGACAAACATTGTCTTAAGATAGGCTTGATGTGTTTGCAATTGGTTGGTCATGGCTCATCTTGTTGTTTTGGCCGACAGAGCTGACAGATCAGCAGAAAGAGTTCCAACAGCTGGCAAGGAAGTTTGCACGTGAAGAGATCGTCCCTGTTGCAGCAGAATATGACAGAAGTGGTGAAGTGAGTATAACTCAAAGATTATCCTACAGTGAGTGTATTGTCTGCATATGACTGAACAGAACTGGTCATAGAACTGGTAAGAGGGCTGGTCAATATATTTTGATATAAGACTAGACATCATTTTAGATTTCAGATAATGTAATAAGCATTGTCTTCTTTTTTATTAAATGTTCCATTACAGTAATGTGATCTTTTTCTAAACTTACCAAAGTGTTCGGTTATAAACCCTCAAATAGAATATATGTAAAATACTAATACAAGAAAGAAGGTGAGCAACCATAATGTACAATCAATCAAACAATCATTATTAAGCAAACATCTCATAGGTGAATATCTAATGAGAGGCCCCACTAGTAGAGCCTATTAAGAATAACCCTCAACTGTTCTGTTTTTTTTTTTTTGCTTTGCAGTATCCTTTCCCTGTCATCAAGAAAGCATGGGAGCTCGGCCTGATAAACGGTCATATTGGAGAGGAGTATGGTTGGTTAATTTCCATCCTATAATGAGAGTTACTGGTTGCATAAGATTACACATCTTAACCCTCTTTGTTGTAGGCCACCCAGATTCTGGCACATCTTGTTTTCTCGTTATGTTTTTTTTTGTAAACCGTGGCTTAAATCTGCTGTAGTGTTACTTAAACACATTTGTTTTAATCACATCAGACGACTGGCTCCTATAACAAATTGTAAGAAATGTGTTTGCCTTTTGTATTCAGGTGGAATGGGCTTGTCAACCTTTGACACCTGCCTCATCACAGAGGAGTTGGCGTATGGCTGCACAGGAGTACAGACGGCTATGGAGGCAAACTCTCTAGGAGTAAGTTGTTCATTGTGTTTGCTTGTGAAGTGCTTACTCTGTTCATTTAATGTAAAAAAAAAAAAAAAAAACTTGATTTTTGTTTTTCCCTACTGATCAAATGAGACACAATTCAAAGCAAAAATATCTGGGGAAAAAAGCAACAAGGTTAATGTCAGATCAAGCATCACAGCAAACAACAAGCGAAATAAGAATTATGCTTTTTAGTTGATGGTGTGATATCAACATTTTATCTTTCCCTTTTTTATGAGGAGCAAGATACTTACTCTCTTTGATAATCTACAAAGAGAAAACTAGACTGCTGAGTGGAAAATAGCTGCTAGTCTTTGTTTTATAGTCATACAAGTGAAGCCACATTTTACTAAAATGGTTTAAAATATTGTTTAAGCTATATAGATATCTCTCTATTTATCTGAACTATACTCTATATTACAGGTATTTTTCATAATCCTTCTGTATATATTTATATTTAAAACATTTTTACAGGCCTGGGGATTGCTATTTTAAAATTCCAGGGGTTTTAATGACTGTGGAAACCCTAAACACCTGTCACATCAGACATTAAATTTAGCTTTTGTCTGTTTGTCCCACACAGCAAATGCCTGTCATTATTGCTGGCAATGAGGCACAGAAGAAGAAGTACCTGGGAAGGATGACTGAGGAGCCGCTAATGTGTGTAAGTACTGAATACAGACAGAAATACATGATCCAAAGTTTACTTACATCCTCCCAAAAGTAACAGTGTCCGTCCAAGCTATTTCTAATCCGTACGAACGGAGATGCATAAGTCAGACAAAAAGATTTTAAAGAATAGACTTTTCATTTTTTTTTTTTTTTTTGGCAGGCGTACTGTGTTACAGAGCCGGGGGCGGGCTCTGACGTTGCGGGACTCAAGACGCGAGCTGTAAAGACGGGTGATGAATATGTCGTTAATGGGCAGAAGATGTGGATCACCAATGGTGGTAAAGCTAATTGGTGCGTGTACATTCTGCTCCGTAAACGCATCAAACTACTAGACTATACATTACCTAGTTAATACTCCACTATAAACTAGTGGTGTGTCTTCTATTTTGTAAATATTTGACAGTTCGTATGTGTTTTTTTCTAGGTACTTCCTTTTGGCCCGGACTGACCCAGATCCTAAATGTCCAGCGAGCAAGGCTTTCACCGGCTTCATCGTGGACGCTGACACGCCTGGAATCCAAATAGGAAGGAAGGTTAGATGGGGCTTAAATGTTTTTGGTTTTTTTTTTTTTACTGTAATCTGCAGTATGAATAATATATTTCTTGGAGGTTAGATTATTAAAAGAAGTTGAGTTAAACCACTTTGATGTGTTTTTTTTTTGTTTTGTTTTAATACTAAAAGTGTTATGCTTCTGGCCTCACTCTGGCCTTTCCCATCTCCATGCATCTTGTTTAAAGTAGGTTAAGTTAATATGTTGGTGTGTGTTAATGGCTGACCAAGCTACATTTGCAGTTTCTTCAAGGCCTTTAAACTTTGTAGTTCAGTGAAGAACCTGCTGACTGTAACTCTAATTTGACTTCATAGGAATTTATATTTGTCACCTCTCTAAGTATATAATAAAAACTACTTTAAACTATGTTCTATGTAAATTTCAGATGACATGCAGACTATGAAAGAAAGTGTCCTTCTGTCTGATTTGTGCATGCAGGAAATGAATATGGGCCAGAGGTGTTCAGATACTAGAGGCATCACTTTTGAGGATGTGAGGATACCAAAGGAAAATGTCCTGATTAAAGAGGGAGCTGGCTTCAAAATCGCCATGGGCGCTTTTGACAAGACAAGGCCCCCAGTAAGTAACCTTACCTCTAAATATCTCCAAGTGTGTTTCCATCTATTTTTTGGGCACGTTTTCAGATTGACTATTAAACACCCTGAGTGGAATTCTAATTCACATTACCAATGTGTATGGAAATGGAGTGACATTTCTTTCTGTATTATGCAATCAAACAGAATAGGTTTGCAATCAAGAAAATGATTTGAGAGCAGAAGTATCAAGATTGCAATGAAAAAAATGTAAAAATTACTCATAAAAGGTTTTATATTAGTTAACGGATTCAAGTACCACAAGTTTGTGTGATGTGTATGTATGAGAGGAAATGATGTTGCTGACATTTACTAATGTAATACAGGTTGCAGCAGGGGCAACTGGTTTGTCACAGAGGGCACTAGATGAAGCTACAAATTACGCACTGGAGAGAAAGGCCTTTGGCAGATTTATTGCTGAGGTTTGTTCACACTTTTTTTTTTTTTTTTTTTAATAAGTTGCCAACAGAAAGGCACGGATTCATTTCAATATTAAAAAAAAATACATGTGTGAAAATTACTGCAGTTAAGTACACTGATAAATAGAGGCTTAAAACGTATGTGTCCTTTTGTCTCTCAGCACCAGGCCGTGTCATTCCTTCTGGCTGAGATGGCGATGAAGGTGGAGCTGGCCAGGATGGGGTACCAGCGGGCAGCCTGGGAAGTGGACCAGGGTCACAGAAACACCTACTACGCCTCTATTGCCAAGGCCTTTGCTGGAGACATCGCAAACCAGGTGGCCTCTGACGCTGTGCAGATATTTGGTGGGAATGGCTTTAACAGTGAATACCCAGTAGAGAAGCTGATGAGAGATGCCAAGATTTACCAGGTGGGTGGAGGTTTTACTGTGCATTTAATCACTGCTGGCAGCATTAGAATGGCAAAACATGATTCGTTATTTTTCCTTTGCAGATCTATGAAGGCACAGCTCAAATCCAAAGACTCATAATTGCCCGCGAACACCTGGAAAAGTTTAAGAAATGAAGACCACCTATATTTATTTCTTAGAACTGTATGTGTTCTTTGGGTCGGTGGGAATGATCTGTCATTTAAACTCAGGATATAGTTGCAGAATGTTGTTTGCCTTAATGAAGTTTCATCCTGCCTTGCCTATTCAGACCCTGAATAGTGGTCCACCATTCTAGACAGAACTTTCCCAGACCGAGATTCTTGCAGCCCTCACATGCTATATTGCCTTCAGCTCACTCATTAAGTTGGTAAATATTTACACATTTGCATTTACAATGTGATCATGATGTAATGTAATGTAATACAATAGCTTGAGTTATGTTTTTTAAAGTGTAATTATATATTAAGCTGGTTTACTTCTTGAACTTGGTTGTCAATTCGCCAAACTGTAAAACTGGATGTCGAACTGAGTCCTAGTAAATCCAGATGGTTTCAAGTTGAACACTAAATGCTGATACTACATTGAACATGTGAGGAGCAACAGCTACAGGCTTACATTAGTGTTGAATTTGATCATCCATTAAATCAAATACAATCACCAGAAGCTGAGATTGTCTGATTACAAAAGTTGTATTGTGTCAATGTCTTCCTGCCTGTTTTAGCACTGATTAATGATACAGTACCTGTTTGGATAATGGAAATAAAAGGGATTGTTTCTTTGGAAGTTTGAAACTTACCAGACAAGGTAACCTTAACATCCAGAATAACTAGCTTCCATAAAGTTTAATTCCATTGTACATTTTTTTTTTTACACAACACTTGCACAACACTCCAGTACACCATCCCACTAATTTAGAAATCCCACCCAACTGTTTTTATTTATTTTGGGTCTTTTAATTTGTACAGAATCAACTTTTGTAGTAAGTTTTAACCTGTATTGTAGAACAAAAGTATAATTTAGTTCCACCTCATTTTATAGTTTACCAGCCTAATATATATAACTTACAATATGTTGGTAAGAAATCAGTACTTTTGTACATCAGCGGATTACTGATATATATATATAGTTGAATATAATACTGACTGTATGAAGTTTCATAAAAAAAAGCAAAACAGGCTGTTGTGGGACATTTGGAATTTATTGACGTATCAAACAGCTGCACATCTATTTGCCTTTCTTGGCCTTGATCTTCCTCAGATAGAACTCGAGCTCCTTGCCTTCCAGGATGTAGCCATCTGCCCTGCCACACTGGCCGGGTCTAGAGGCGATGCATGCTGCAGGAGGAAAGACCAACATGATTAGACAAGGTGGATAATCAAGTCACTAACAAGAAGGAAACACTGCTGTTAAATATCACAAGTTTGAGCAGAGGATGAGTTTTGAGTTTTCTTGATGCAGATTTTTGTATCTTGATGTGGATGCAGTTTGTAGTAATTAAACTGTTAAAATCTGTTAAAGTCTTGCTTGTAATAAGGGGGATAGTGCTACGATGTTACTTCACAAATTTCAATATGCAGGGTCATCCAGTAAATCACAGTACACTGCAATGTTTAGTACAGTTTTGTAAAGGAACGGTTTAGGAAAAGAAATTCAATTTGAGCTGTCTGAAGTGGTTTGTTTCAACAGCATTATGACAGGGTTCATTATACCCATGTAGTGTATATATAGATCATAATTTAAATTGAGATTAAAGAAATAAACAAATCAGCTTCTTTCAGGTTTAGTCATCAAAAATTAACACTACATTATACCAATTACAAACTTGGGACAAGATATTTGAACTTACCATTAGGACTAAACAATTAGTTTAGATAATCATGGATTGATTAAAATAATCACCGAAATATCAGTATAAAATACAGGTCTTTCTCAGAGTCACAGCTATCGTCACTTTCATTCAGTAGCAGAACTGGACAAAGTTTTCTTCATTGAAAGACAAGCACCAAATCAGACAGCATTTAGCAGCAAGGTTCACTTTCATTGCATCTTATGAGCTCTGCTTGCTTGTTAAGAAACCAATGCTTGCATGTCTTGAGCCTGAAACACACTAAAAGGATTTAAGTAATCTCAATTTTTTAAGCAGTGGTAAAGTCTTTCAAAAGATGCACCACTGTTGCCATTACTGAGTAAATGTAGTACTGAACCCTCTACTACTGCAGTAACGTGGCACGTTTGGACTCACCGAGCAGCTTTCCCTGTGTGAACTGCTCCTCCAGGAGGCTGCTGATCTTGGCTGTCTTTTTACGCTCATCGTACTTCTTCTGGGTCCTCTTTGACCTCTTCTTGTTCAGAACCTCTTCCTCCTCAGGAGTCTACAGTAGAACAGGGACAAGGAACACGAGTTAATGCTTCGTTTTAGAAGTATACACGTTTTTTGGTATTAAACACCTCAGTATATATTTTAGGTCTTTCTCAGAGTCACAGATGTCATCACTTTCATTCAGTAGCAGAACTGGACAAAGTTATCTTCATGGAAAGACACCAAATCAAAACAGCACTTAGGAGAGAGAATTCACCCTCAAGTCACCCTATGACTTAAGACGCCTCGTGTCAAAGGTCACAGTAAAACCCAGAGACCACACTTTGAATCTTACCCAAAAATGTCTTTACCAGAGATTGACTTTACAATGCATTTACCAAATTATATCCATTATATGGAATGTATTTTTTCATTTTCAAACGTAGGGACTACATTTGTTTTAAGTTTTTGCGTTAAAAAACTCACATTTGTGAAGGGAATTCAGCATATTTCAAACATTGGTTTTTAATTTGATAATTTAAAAACCCTGCTATTCTGTCAAAAGCTATTTTCACAGATTTAAGGTTAAATATTTATATCTTCCTGCATACCAGCTTGGCTCCCTTCTTGCGTCCCAGTGGAGTGGCGTAGTGAGCCTCATACCACTGCCTGTATGGAAGGCTGTCAATGAGGACGATGCAGTTCTTCACCAAGGTCTTGGTTCTGACCAGCTCGTTGTTGGAGGCGTTGTAGACTACATCAATGATCCTGGTCTTGCGTGTGCAGCCTGTGTACACAGAATCAAGAGTCATTAGCAAAAAATAACATTTATGACTTGCCAACAAGCACATTAATGAAAAGATGTCTGTAGGCAGCAGGTCTTTCTCCGAGTCACAGGTATCATCACTTTCATTCAGTAGCAGAACTGGACATAGTTATCCTCATTGAAAGATGACTCTGGTGTCCCATGAAATTGAAGGATTTTCCAGGATGACACTTACACTCAGAGCCCCATGAGAAGTTACCAACGTCGAGCCTCAGAGCACGGTACTTCTTGTTCCCACCGCGGACCCTCACCGTGTGGATGCGACGAGGTCCGATCTAAAGAAAAGCAAATATCCCCCCAATTAATGCGGTTGTAACGAGATTCACATTAAACATGTGTAACCTGCATATCGATTTAAAGAGCCCTCCTAGGAGCATGCGTTAAAGCGTGTCAGTGTAACTATGACAAGTCCTAACATTGGAAAGTCTTATGAATTTGAACCAAAACGGCTCAAAAAAAGACAAACCTAAGGTCACGTTTTCATCACCCACGCCACATCACAGAACCCAGTTACAGCAGGTAGCAAGTGATTTACATTTACCTTTGTGTTAGCAGGTGGGCGACCGAGCTCATACTTCCTTTTCTTGTGGTAGGGCTTGCGTTTACCGCCAGTCTTGCGGCGTTTATGCCAGTTGTCCCTTGAGATACCTGGGAAATCAGTGCACAAAAGTCAAACAGAGACACACTGCAGAATATTCCACACAAATAAATCTTTGCTTGAGCAATCAGTTCTCCAAGGTAGGATGTCCGCATGAATAATTCGGATCCGCTTAAAAGCTTCATCATATCACTCAAGCAAATAAAGAGCTCCTTGCTACATGTCCACTTTAAATGTGTACAGATTAAGACAATTTTTGTGCTTTAAACCTCATTCTCTTACTCCAACAATAACCATGTGACATCAAAATGAATAAAGCAGTGTACTTAAATACATTTTAACAAATCTTTACTGCCCAGCATGATCATCAAATGTTCATGATACAAAGTTAGTATCTCACTTAAGACAAATGCAAGTTGTTAAGATTATAGAAACAAGATTTCCCACAATGGATAGTATAAAAAGCTTTTAAAAAGCATCAAACCAGGGATTTCAGTAGATAGTCACATAGATCTGAGTTAAAAGCTCCAGAATCCACATGCTCACATTGCTAAATTTCAATAAATGACAAACCATTTAAAGCATATGAAGCAGATGACTCAAATAATTAAAGATTAAGATTAATTGCAACTAACCTCATTCTACATCAAAACAAAATGGGACAAAAAAAGTTCCGTTTCTAGCAAACTTATTTCCAGTTCAAATGCTACCATATTAATAGCGTTCAGCAAGAGAAATAAAAGCAGTAAATATATGCACTTAACTATGGCCTTGTCCCCCCTGTTAAACTACTCAAGCTGTGAACATGTGACAATATCAAGTTGTTATCACAATGTCCAGTGGGCATACATTTTAGGTGGCTAAATTATTATTTTAAAACCTTGCTTTTCAGCCACAACTTATAATCTAAATTCATCCAATAACCAGAAAAGTGTCTCCGTGCAGCAGCATGTCATCAACGCGACCAGGCTGCCGCTAATGCTAACAGAGGCTCCTACCGCTGTTAACCACTGATAACAAGTATGCAACTAGTCCAAAAACGTCTAAAGTGTTCAATACACATCAAATAATCTTTTTAAAAACGAACACAGCCCCATAAACGCTAAAACGTGTCTTTTAAAAGACACTTGTGCATCAGCAGCTAACTACGCTTCCAACGAGAGACGCCATCTTGGAACATTTCAGACACTCATCGGATATTTACTTGATTAAAATAAAATAATCTTGCTGCAGACATAAAAGTTAAAGTTCATTCTGTTACGTGGACATTTATCTTAAATATAGCAAACCATTATTTGAAAAATCCTTCGTAAAAACATCAGATGGACACAGATTCTCCCTCCGACCCGAGCATGAAAACACGTACCCATTCTCAGGCGCCGGCTAGAAAGAGGAACCGCAAAGGCTCATGGGGAGGTTTGAAGCCATGTGTTCTCGCGAGAATTCATGACGCAGCGAACGCTACTCTCTCTCACCGGGTGATTTGAGTAGATTCACTCACTTCAATGGAAGACATTTATTGTTACTGTTCTGTTATATTATCGTTTCTATTTTAATGTGTCCACTCAGTTCAGGAAGAAATTATGTTTTATTTTGGCAAAGAAACATGCCTTTGTGTTTGTATATTGCTTTTGTAAAACAAAAAAAAGTCAATGGAGGAAGAAGTATTCAGATTGTTCACTTTGAATCCTGTTCTTTTGAGAGACTCTTTTGGAATAATTTCATCAGATATCAAAAAGTAATTTTACTCTAAGAGCACATAAATTATTGTTTAGAATAATATAAAAACAAAATAATTCTAATTATAAGTAATATATTACAAATCTTTTAATTTTATTGATTATACACATAAAGCATCATAATTAAGCATTTAAAAAAAAAAAAAAAACATTACATTTTCCTTTAATCCAAAAGCTGTTAAACCTGAAAGTGTGATTTCATGTAAACTGTAACTTCCTCTAGCTCAGACTTTTTGATTCTTAGTTTTCTTCTCTAATCTGTAAAAACATATATATAATTTGTGTAATCACTGGAAAATGAAATTGTGATTTCACTTTCAAGAAAAAAACAATCCTTTAGCTAAGAACAAGTGGAAATACTGTTGTCTGAAATATTCCATAACAACTTCAAAAGTACAGTAAAAGCAAGTAATAAATATGTAATAAGTATTTAAAAAGTACTTATTCTTACTACAAATGATACTTGCGATATTATTTTGACATCAACAGTCATGTTTAATTATTCTTTCAACAAACACCAGAGGTCATGAACAAAAGCCCAAAAGTAATTTACATATAGTTCTTTATTATATACAGATGTGATTAATTGACATTTATCCAGAGAATAGTTGGGTCCAGAACCTCAATCCCATGACCATTCTCTGGCTATCATGTTTTAATGATTGATTCTATTTCCATACAACTTTTATCAAAAACGATTGCTATTAGAAGATGGTGGCCATCATGGATTACACAGTAAAATTATGCCATAAGGTCAAACTGATGCCACAATTGGAAAGAACATGATCAATTAAAAACAGAAAATTGTATTGCTTGATGATTCTTTTTGGTCTGGATAAAAAGAAAAACATAAAAAAAACACCAGCTACCATATAGGATATGGCACCCTGGCAAAAAACAGGATATTAGAGAAGGAGCTGGGGGCTACATTTTTTTTTCAATAAAATGGTCTATAAAAGTCAAAACGATCCATAAATCATGTTAGCTAGAGAATGGTCAATTGAGATCCAACTTATATCTTGGTAAACTTCACAAGATTTCTTTTCATTTGAAAGGTGATTTGTAAAGTGTGCAGAGTTCATTCAGTGAAGCAGCAGAGAGACGTCACTCCTCCCACGGGCTCATGTCTGTATCGATGGCCACGCAGTTGTAGGCAGCGTAGCGCAGCTTCTCCTCACACACTTTAGCACTGCAGAACAGAAAAAGACATGATGCCATCATTGTAAGATTGACTTGAGTTTAAGACAAGTTGTCTCAGAAATGTTATCATCTTGATTTAGATTATGGTATAAGATTAAGTCTAAACACTAATAGAAATAAATGCATAATCCTGCATTTCCACAAACACACAAGAAGAAGATACCTTGGATAGTTGGGTAAATAAAGGGTGCTGGAGCATGTGGAGGACTGTGGAAGTGCGTCTGTTGTTTCAGAGCTACACCAGGAAAAAGAAAACATTTTAGTGAACTAAATCCCAATAGTGAAAATGAACAGCATACTATTCCACTTTATTTCTTGTAAATCAGATATTACAAAATCTTTTTATTTTTTAGATAATCACTCTGTGCACTCACCCTTGTTTGTCAGGAAAGACGTAAATAGGCGCAGGAAGGCGACTTCTGCCGGTTACAAACCTCAGAAACCTACTACGGTCCTCTGAAATAATGAATAAAAAAACAATGTTTATGTATATCCTTACCTGCCATGAATTAAGTGGCGATAATCAAGTCTCAGACAAAGCAAGACATTTAGATGGGTTCAATATATGTAGTATATGTAGCTCATGGGACAAGCTGTAAAATGACAGTCACCACACTGGACTCATGCAGAAAAACAGTGAGTTAACTGACCGTTGGTGAAGTTGTTCAGGGCTTCCCACAGATACTGCACTCTGACATCGCTTTGTTCCAGGTCCTCATAGCGAGCTGGTGGAGATATCCAAACATCAAAGATGCTGAGTCAAGTTTTTCTACGGGGGCTTTCATCTCACCAGCAAACTAATATCATGGTGTTTTTTTTTAAATGATCCATTCAATTAAAAAAATGTGGAAACCTATATGTCTAAAATGCCAAACTACTCCTTTAATACATCCACAGCTGGTGATATTTTGTGTGTGTGTTGTCAAAGAATTTGCTGGACACTCACTGAGTCGTTTTAGGGCTTCCACGGTGATCTCAGGGTCTCCACAAACTTTCTTTTCCACTTCCTGCCAGGTGAGCAGGTCCAGCACCGCCTGAGGAACCACTTTCAGCAATCCTGCCTGGAGGGCTGCGATCTGTACAGACAAAGGATGGATTATGTTGTACAATTAATGCGACTGGAGAAACAGAAATCTACCCACACTAGATATGGTTATCAATTAGAGATTGATGGAATGACCAAAAGTCAGTATTATAATGTTTTTCAAAATTATATCAGTGTCACAGAAATTGTTGGAATTTTTTTTCATGCATGTTTAGGTGTTAAACCCATTTTTCAATAATTTAGAGAATAATGGCTGCAGAATATTGTCTCAGAATTGTTTTCTTCTCATAGGTAATCCCTTTTGCGAACACATCTTTGAGTGACGTCTGACTTGTAATTTGTGTTGCAGCGCCGGCGTTAAAGTTACCTGCAGGCATGATACCTTAGTTTCATGCATTCTTCTTATTGTAAAACATGTTTGCGGCGGCAGTGGTGAAGAAAATTGCTCGTGTTGTCTACTGCAGCTACAACTTGACACCATTTACTGATTATGATTGTTCGATAAGCGTTAGATTTTTCATTTTTTCCAATTCCACACAACTGACGTGGCTTTTCTTTGTAGAAGTTCCTCTGTGTCTGTGATATTTTCTCAGTGCACATTGTTCACTGCTCAAAACACATGCAGCCACATGCAGCCTGTTTGGTACCACTGCAGAATACCTCCCCTCTGTCAAAAATGTCAGTGTTCCCAACATTTCGTACACACTCGCTAGTATTGGGGTAGATGAAAAAAATCATTTGGAAGGGAAAAAAAAGAAAAAAAACACAGGTATGAAACGCTATACTGCCTAGTCCAATGACCAAATTACAGGTGAGAAAAGACAAAATCGCTGTAAAAACATTGAAGCCCCACCTGCTTCTTAGCCTCCTCCAGCCGAGCCTTCTGCACCAGGCGGATGAACTCCTTGCGGTCCTCGTAGCGGACGGCCACGTTGCTGCCACCGGGGATGAGCTCCACCATCTGCCCATCACTCAGCAGGGTGGTGTACACCAGCTCCTCGCCGAACCGGAACTCAAACGTCTCCTGGTCCATGTTCTCCATGGCATCCAGCAGGTTTACCTGACAACGCAAAACACATTCATAGACACCTTGACCGAATGATGTGTGCAAACTATTCCTTTTTATTCTTGTGTATTTAACGAGCTTCTCCAAACAGAATGAATCCCAAGTCCTTCGTATTGTGCTGTAAGTCCTCACCAGCACAGAGTCCACAGCAGGGAAATCTTTGCTCCAGCTCACAGCCTCACCCGTCAGCTGCTTCCACACCAGCCCAGGCAGAGCCAAGACCTGCAGGATAAGACCAAGAAACTCAAGTCATTTAACGTCACATCACGGCAGTAGTGCTGCAGCAGGTGGAGAGTAAGGATCGCTCACCAGGAAATCCTTCCCTCGGAGAGCAGCTCCCATGAGCTGGCCAATCCATTCATACTTGTGGAACTCTTTACAGGACGGGTTGGGGACATAGTAATCCCTGGCTTCTAGGGAGCCCTGCAAAACCAGTGATAGATCATTTAGGAGAAGAACAAAACTGCTGAAGAGTAAATCTTGTTCTCTCTGCACATAGAAAGAGTTAAAAGGTGTAGTTTTATTGTTTAAAAAAAGAATCACAGTCTGTAAATGTAAAACAGTATGGCTCAATTATAAGACAACCCTCCCTCCCTTCTCTTTTGCAAAAAAATTTAAAAAAAAGCATTATACTACTATACATGCAGAGACACATATTTTGTGTTGCAGAAAGTAGATGAGGTGGTGGGCACCTTGCCTATAAAGCACTGCAAGAAACCCTGGTCTTATATTTCTTTCAGTATGGCGTCTAAAATACCAAGTATTTGACATCCAATTACTACATTCAATTTCTTCCTAATCCCGATGAGTGCAGCTGAACGTGGCAAGCAGCAGGTGAGTAATGACCTGGTTGGATGTGCGGGAGAAGAAGGGCAGTGGCATGGGGCACTCTGCCGAGCTGGGGCACAGCTCCTCAGACATGTCTGCCAGGCTGTCCCGGAATCCTCCGCCCTGGTCGATGATTCCCTCCGCGATGAACTTGCACTCCCACCACTGGTCGTAGCGAGCCGGCCACCTGACAACGCCGAGGGGAAGGATTCAAGTTACCACTTCTCTGGACTCTAAATGCCGTTAAAGTGAGGAGAATATCTCATACCTATAATCCAAAGTCTTCTCAAATTTGTCAGATGGCTTTAGACCTTCATACACCTGCAAGGGTAGAAAATAAAATCATAATAATGACAGCACCCATGATGCACTGCGAAGTCAGAGTGATCAAATGAAGAAAGATGCCAGACGACTGAAGTAAAGTGGGATTACCTGATTGAACACAGCGTTCTTGCAGCTGGGGTCCAGGGAGGGATTGTCTCTGTGCTCCATGGCCAGACGCCTGTTGATGTAGAGGCGCGGCATGAAGTTGGGTTTACTGGTCTCTGAGTCCTTCAGGCATTGAGTGATGAGAGCTGAGCGACGCTTGGACAGGAGTAGGAACTGCTTTATGCTCTAGGGGGCGACAGAGAACACAAAAGTACATTAGAACGATGGACTGCTTCTGTGTTTAATTGGCATAAAAAGTCTGTTCTTGTATCAGCTAACGTGTGGAAAGAGAACACATGTTGAACAAATTACACAATAAATTTACCCTTAATAGAATATTAGTTAACTGCTAAATTCTAAATCACTCCTTGAGTTACAGTCTGTACCATACAAGTTTATTCAACAAAAGACATCTATGCCCTTTGTTCCCAGGATTCACATTTATTAACAGTTCCCAAAGTTCACACCAAGTTAAACAAAACAGCTTTTGTATAAATTACATGATAAACCTGAAACTTGATGAGTATTTTGACATTTGGATTAATAAGGATAAAAATGGGACAATTATTATAGCCTCTAATAAATATTATTAAAGATTATGATAGAATTAAAGATTTTGTAAAACACTTAAAACAAAGGCTTTTTTGAACATTTCTGGGTACTTCAAACTCCCTTTCTGTATCTTTAATATACAACACTGAAACGAACAGCTGCTTGTGTGTTTGCTGAAAGTTTTTGGATGACTCACTTTGATCTGGTTAAAGGTTCCCAAACTGTAGTCCCAGGCAGGCACCAAGTGCGGGAGCACGCTGTCCAGGAGACAGATGAACCTGCCAAGGTGTGAGAGAAGCAAATATCCATCACAGAGGGATTATCATTTAATGTAGTTTGTTTATGATTCAGTTGTGGTTGACACATGGCTGCTTGATTAGAAACCACTACCCATACATTTTCAAAAACAGAATATGTAATGATTCCCATGTCTAAACAAAGGCAAATAATACTATATATATGCAGGCAGTGTGGCAACATGATGCATTGATGGACCTCTGGATGACCAGTGCTCTGCGGTACAGGGAGTCGGGCAGGGTGCCCTGCAGACGAGGGTATCGCACTAGGTTTGAGGACTGGAAAACGTCAGCGTTCAGACCCAGGTCTCTCTCACATGACGACTTGATTTTCAGTCCTCGGATCCGGACGTCTATCCCCTCGTCTGCGAAAGCAAAGAAGAGGGAAAAAAAAACATGGTTTAAAGTCTACGGTATCACAGCAGATACTTGGGCAGGTGAGTACACTATCTAGGTAAATAAATATTATAAAAAAAACAACTTACCCCTACATTCCTCAATTCGGATCTCAATGACAGGCAGGTGAGATGTCATATCTTCTAGGACGCATACTTCTCCAATCAGGTTGCTACAAATAAAGAGAGAGGAGATAATTCCAAACAAATATAGCCAGTGTGAAATAAATTCTGCAAATATGCAGATATGGGTCACATGAAACTGAACAGCCTGACATTTTATTCATTTTTGAGGAAATAGCTTTATCAGTCGAGCACCACGTTACCAAAAGGAGAAGTGCACCAGGCTGATTTACGTCTGCGACGTCTAAACTGTCATCTGAAGCTCATTTTCGTTGAGTCCTAAACAAATTTTCATGAACTTTATTCAAAAACATATTTGGCATAAACAGAGGCTCACTCATCGATGGTGACATCACTCAGCTTCTTCAGGTTGTCTCCCTCTCCTCCAAACACGGTGACTCTCTTGGGCATGTAGTTGTCATCCGTTGAGTCCACAGTCAATATCAGCTTACTAGAGAGCAAAGAGAGGCACATAAAAGGCAATAAAAGGGTTTCTACATTTCCAAATTTGTATGTGAAGCAGAAGCTAAACAAAAAACATAGTGATACCACTTAATGACCATATTACACAACAGCCCATGAAGCCAGTTAAGCATCATTTTACACTCTGTAGAAAGACAAGTTATAAATAGAATCTAACAACATGCGGGGTAACATTCTAGTATGGCATTAGATTGTAAAATTATATAAAAATTCGATTTCCTGTTTCAGAATAAGAGCCCCTTACTTGACCACAGTGCCTATCTTCATGTGCAGCCGGATCCAGTGTTGTCCCTGCATGCCATCACTCTCCCAGTATGTTTCTGTGTCGCCGTCCGTCAGACAGCTGGCTCCCCCGCTGGGATACTCCTATCAGCAAAAGGACGTGTAAAATACCTTCACCAGCGCAGTCACGTATCTGTGTTTGCATGTTCTTACACTGGCACAGAACTGCTTGCAAACAAAGTAACTCACCGAACATGATGAGACATCGATGCTGGTCACACACTGCTTCACACTTCCCAGATTCTCGTCTTCTTTCCCTATGTGGTCATAGAAGTAGTGCACCAGGTCCTCGTCGCATTCATACGTCCAAGTTGGTGGAACATGCCTTTAAATTTTAATACAAATTTGCTTAGGGCACTCGCCAGCTGTCTGCTGTTGTAAAAGAAAAAAAACTGCAAAAAAAGTCTTGAGAACTATTTGACATCCACAGGCCGGCTCACCTTAGCTTTTGGACGGCAGCCTCATCACACTCGGCCACTTTGGGTTTGGAGCCGATGTACAGCGCGTTCTCCACGTCCACCACCTGCTCCCACCTGTTGCAGGGCTTGTGGTCGTAGCCAAAGAGCTGCTGTTGCCTGTTCACAGTCTCGGGCGACTCCACCGGCACCAGCCTGTCGCCGCCCTCCGTGTGCTTACACACCAGGACCCAGCCTTCCTCCAGGTCCTGGCCTGTACGGTGCTCCTCCAGCTGCTCCTGGACACACACACACACACCAATCAACAGGTGTGTTTCCTCACACCACCATACTTTAAATCAACAATCTTGTGCATTATAAGATAATTTGGATTTGGCGTGTCTTCATGGTGCCCCAGACTGGCTCCATGATTTCGAGATCATGTGTTTGTGTGCGGCCGTATCATGTGTTTCTATAACTTTTCTTGTAGGTGACAACAGGCCGTTTATGACTCTGGCTGTATATATTTTGGGGTCATCATTAGTGATGTTTACCATCCTTCCTGAAATCAGGCTAGTTTATATATATAAATATATGAAAAGAAACTAGTATGACTAGCAGAATATAAATAAGAAGTCTGACGGTGTAAACTATCAGTATATAACGGGTACATAAAGTACAAACAGTATTACGGCACATCTGTAGTCGTCATGATGCAGACTGAATTACAGCCGATCAGACATAATGGATAAGAATCTAGTCAAAGATTGTATGTCAAACTCTGAGAAACTCTTTGAAACAGCCTAATACGTTACAAAAGCTGGCCATGACATCACCTCTGACCCTCAACCATGTTTAACATTGAATACAATCTTCTAACTCCAAACGGGAAATATAGGGTTCCATGACTTAACACAGCAACCCTCTGTGCACCAGTCAGTCCTAAAATAAATACAGATCTCAACTCCATAACTGTTACACAGTCTGTATATAATCCCTGTTTACAGATCAACAGCACAGCAGGATGATGTGTCTGCAGTAACCAGCTGACAAACAGATCATTACCTTATTGATTTTGACCCACAAGCCCTGGCTGTTGCAGTATTCTTCCCCTGTCGTCCGGATACAAGTCCCTTTCTTTGGTTCAATGGTGTACTTGCTTGACTTCTTGCTGTGGGGCGTCTGATGTGGACTTTCAAACACGGAGACCACGGTCTTTCCGACGGTGGAGCCTCCTGCAGAAGCCCCGGAGGAGGCCGAGGAGGTGGACGAGGAATCCTTGCAGATTTTATAGCAGACCTCTCTCGGGACGTAACACAGACAGTCCGGAACCGGCTCGCCTCTCCTGAAACACTCAATGCACCTGTTCAGAAAGCGGATCCTGCCGAGCAGGAGGTGAGGGTTGTCGCCCCCAGACATGACGATGAGGACGACGATGATGATGATGAGGATGAAGATTAAGATGATGGTAGTGGAGGAGCTGACGGTCAGCCGCACAGCAGCAGGGGGGCGTCAGCTGACATTACACCGCTATCCTCCCCTTTGTACTCCTGCCAAACAAACACAACAAAAGGAATATTCTCTGTGAACCGACGCTGGAATAAGCCTCCGAGTCCTATTCAGTGATCGGCTTCATTCCCATCCTTCCTTCCTCTGGTATGCAGGTACTCTAACGTGTTTAACGTCGCTAATCAGTCACCTGACAGAAAGATAAACGCTCTTTCTCAGCGGTAAGACTGAGTGAGCTAACGTTAGCAAGCCGGCTAGCTGTTAATTTAATGTATCCTGACGGCTGTACGCTGGCTACGACACATCCGTATTAAACTTAGTGAGAGCTTTAAGAATTAATAAGCAGAGTAATGTCCAGAAACATAACAGTTTACACACCTTTGTTGCGACACGTAGTTTTCGGTTTGTTAAAAATCTCCACCGGTGAAGATTTCTGACAACGCGGAAGCGCAAAAGGACAGTTTTGACCTTTTCGGAGTTCCGTCGTTTGCATTTCAAAATAAAAGTCATACCACTGAAAATAAAAGTGTATTTTTTAACATATTTAACTTAACTTAAACAGTCTGCTATCTGCCCAGTTTGTACACTTTTGTTCCTGAGGCTGAAGATTACCTGATAGAAAGTAGATATGATGATATGGTAATGATGAGAGTGAAGAATTACAACTTTCGTTTCATGGCTTTTCAGTATAAACACAGAACACGTGGATTAAACTAAACCCTGGGGGTTCCCAATTTGGGTTTCTGTTCTTTCAACAGAGTTTAGTGAATCTAACTAGCATCAAATATGCACAGGATAATCACTTAACTAAACGTTTCTAATCAAAATCTATCTACATAGGGAATATTTAGCTTTCATTTCACTAAATAATCTGAGTATACTTTATATACTATACAATATATGATTGGCCCCTTTGTATCAATGCATGTGCTGTTTAGTTGACGACCATGCTATTGTCTGTCTGATGTGACAAAATCCAAAAACTTAAAAATGGTCTTTTTTGCATGTTTGATAATAAAATATATTGCTATGCAAAATAAGCAACAATGTCATAAACACAAGTGCACACTACTAAGAGTTTTCTTTTTTAAATAAATGCACTAATGAATATAATAATATTTTTCTGTACCTCAATGTATATTTTAACAAATATAACAATGTAAACATATATGCACTACATTAATATAATGTACTGTATATACTATATGAATTCCTTATGATGGGTCTTACAGGAATGTACTGTACTTAAAAGTTCTAATTGTGAAGGATAGATGAGATTAACTGGACTATATAGCCAAAAAAAAAAAAAAAAACACATTGGAGTTGTGATAATCTAAGGTCTGACGTTTGTTATTACCAGTATACAGGTGTGCATTATTACTTCAGAGCATATATTCATAATTCTCAGGAATGGAAAATAAAAAAAAAAGATGTTTCTAATTTTCAAACTTACAAATTTTATTCACAAATTAATTCAGTTGTGTTAAAACATAAAGTTTACATTCTAGGCTCAAAACAATACAGTGGCTTCATTTTACAGAGAAGACATGTATTTGTTACTCATTGGGTTCTACTGCAACTCTAATGATTGCCTTTTCCTGTTCTTTATGATTACAGGAATAGTTGTCCCCTTCAGGACAAGCATCAATGTCTTCATCCTCATTTATGTGTGATGAGACGTCTATCAAAGACGGGAGGCTGGCACCACTCAGAACGCCTTTAGCCCTCTGCAGAAGGCCATCAAGCCCGTCGCCCAGAGAGCCCTTGAGAGGGAAATACTGCATCCTTACAGAAGCATCTACAGGCTGGTGAATCTCAAGATCCTCAGTGCTCATCCTGCAAACATGAGAGACATTTAGCCTGTGAAGCAGCAGGAGAACACACTAAAACACGTGTCAAACTCAAGGCCCTTGATTTTTTTGTAGCTTCTTGAAAGCTCACACAGACTCACTCCATTTAATGTGCGAAGAGAAAGTGTATAAATGTCTGAACTTAATGGAGACAAGCTGTCACATCGTTTTACTTCCAATTCAAGGTGCACTTTGTTAATTATGAAATCTGTTCTTGATTGGCCACAAAGGTCATTCGAGAGAGGAAGTTTTCATTTTTCTATATTCCCCTTTGTCATTAGTTTTTTATTATATAATAATCACATAGCAATGCAAAACCATAGGTTCCAATTTTTGAACATAAAAAAATATAAAATAAATAAATAAAATTGTTAAAAGTGGTTATTAGCATATATTATTTTTTTAAGTATATGATAACAACAATATAATAATATAATAATAATAACAATCATTTCTACATCAACATATTTTTCAAATTCTATTAAAAAAACATAGCAAACAACAGCAACAAATTCATTGTTATCCATAATTATTCAGACACTATTATGAATGGAGATGCATGCAATACATGCAATTCATTTGAATTGAATTGAATTGCTGTGAAAGAAAATTTCCCTTTGGGGACAATAAATTCTAATTCAATTCAATTCAATTTCTATGATCTTTGCAATTGAGCGAAACTGTAACGCTAAAACTAAAATCAGTTCACCTCATGTCGAAGGTGGAGCCTCTGAAAGCTGGCGTGAGAGTCTCCACTGCTGTCGACACAGTGTAAGGGACGGAGAAATGTCTCTGCTCCCAGTGCTTGTCCTTTACAATCGGAGCCAGGTTCTGGTACATGTCATCCACCGCCAGCATTGACACCTGAAGTAGAGGGAAACCATTAAAGCATATTCTAAAATACTCAACAGATTGCTTGTGTTTTTTTTTGAAGACTTGTGGGGGACAACCTGAATGTTTCGATCAATCAGCTGGTTGGTCTCAAAGTCATCGTCATCTTCACCGAATGGATTAATGATCAGCTCACCCACCTACAGAGTGGTCACACATAAGGAAGTCACTCTTTTTATGGCAAACCTGAAATCACAAGTTAAGAGTTGCTTCTCCATACCTTGAGCCAGCCAGCGTAGAAGAAGAACTGCAGCAGAGTGAAAACCGGGACATACATGTCCACTTTGTGGTCCTTGTAGCCTTTCTCAGGGTTCAGGAATTGTCGTCCAACCACACAGAAGGCAAAAAACGAATAAACTGCGATTGTAACGACCTGCACAGATAAAGTATGCGTTGGTTTTGTCGTGTAAAGATGAAGTCCAAAGAGCATAAAGATGAAGTCAATTCTTTCTGTTGATCATAGATAAAAATCGTTGGGCAGTTTGACAGCTGATTCTACCTGAGTGTAGACCAGAGGGATGCTTATCCAGTCATAGTGGAAGAGGAGGCTGCACTTGGCTCTGTACTTGTTAAGCTCCTACACAACACATTTTTAATGCTGACATTATTTAAAGGTCCCATATCATAGAATGTGAGATTTTATTGCTTTTTGATTATAAGAAGGTGTAGATGTTTTTTTTCATTCAGAACCTGTGCATTAAAACAAGCCATAAGAACAACTATACAGTAAACACCCCACAGCCATTCAAATTAGTCAATCAGAGAAGAGTCATTAATATGTAAGATATAATGAGACACAAGACACCCGTTCTTTCTCAAGCTCCAGATAGAAACTTGAGAGAGGAGCTTTAAAACTCTATTAAAATCATTTTTGTTTCTTAAAACCACAAATAGGTTTTGTGATATCACAACTTCAAACAGAACCTAGAAAGAGTGAAAAGTGCTAAAAAAAAAAAAAAAATCACTCACATCCATGAGAAGCCTCAAAGCTACGTCGTCCCTCACTCGACCCTCTTCTCTAGCTCTGGACGCCAGATTTGCAAACCACGTCAAAGGCATCCAGTATTTATTGAAGTCAGAGTGCAGCGACTCAAAGTTTTTCAGCTCTTGTGTAGTCATGAATCCTGTCAAGAGATGACACTGTTTTATATCAGTTTTAGGAAGCGATCACGTGCAAAACAAGTGATGAATAAATGCACCTCTAAATAGTTTTATTGGCAATATGTACCTACCAGCCTCCACAATGTGCTCCAGAGTTGGAAAGCGCTTGTGAACCCTTGTGCTTATGGAGCTGAGAATCAGCACCGAGGACAGGTTGGCGTATCTCATGAGCGTGCGGCGCAGCAGGCGACCCCGCTCGTCTGCCCCGTGCACATTACCGGACACCGCCATCATCAGGTTGTCTGGCAGCGGGAAGCTGGTGTACTGACCCCACCACCGGTTGAAGGCCAGGGTCACGTAGAAACCTGCAGAGCGGTCAAACACACGTCATGGCTCCTCTCTAAACCCGGCTGCTGCACGGTAGAGGTGGATTCAGGCGGACTCACCCAGCACGAACAGGACTGGGATGTAGCTGGTGTTGGTGAACTGATCGCAGTAAAGGGCGATGCTCTCAAACAGATCCTGCTGCTTTGGCGTGAGGAGGAACCTGCAAATACAACTTTCCCACTGAAAGCAATAAACTCCCAGTCTTACAGAGGCAGATATAAATGATAGCTTCACAATTTTTCTTACATTTCTTAAAACAACAGTCAGGGGCCCCTATAAACACTGAAAGACGATTTCTTTGCTGTAATCATCACTCCTGTTCAAAAACACTGCACTGATCATAGTACACATACATAACTAATACACGGGAGCCAACAACTGAGACAGTAATTTACTTCCTGACTGGGGAGAATCCACTAAGCAGCACCCTACTGCTTTACAGGCACGTATCAAAATGCCCAAGAAGGAAGCCCCACAAAGTTTTTTATTCTTACTCACAGAGAGGGAGAGACACAGCAAGAGAGAGAGAGATCAACAGCCGCTGTAAAGTAGCTTTTCGTGCCTGAATGGAGTACCTACCCTGTAATAGATACTCCACTGGCTCCCATAAAAGTGCCTATAATAGGCCCTGTGGGGCAGGTTCCTGCAGTGGAGACATGCACCAATGGGGCTGACCCCATAAAATTAGCCCGAAGTTTCTGCAGTGGAAGTGTGGCTGATGATGAATGATTACACCACTGAGATACGGTGTAAATTATGCCCTGAGCATCCAACTTTAGCTGATTAAAGCAGCCCCTAATATACTGGAACAAAATTAATTCATTCAGCTTTTGATCAGCATGCAAAAAGAAAACAGTAGAACATTTTCATTTTACCTCATTTGGACGACCACAGCTTCATATTAGCTTCAGATAAATGTTAAATTTTTTTTAATGTTCTTTTTAATATTTTCCACAATTTTGAATTAGTTCTTATAACCTGAACAACAGAACTATGGGAGCCCATTTCTCACCATTAAATACTTTTTTGCACAGAAGAAGGGATTTTTGGATTGTGGCTTTTGTCCCCATCACTTACATCGTAACTCCATTATGAAGAAATCCTCTAATGTTATATATATATATTAATAAGAAAAATGCGCAATGATTATCGCAAGAAGAAAAAACAATTTCAATGTTTATTTGAGCATCTCAATGTACTTTAAAGAGAGATTTAATCCATCATCCTTGAAAGGACAGAATCACTACATTTACCTGTAAAACACACTGAAAAACAGGTAAACCCCAGAGAAGAGCAGGAACTCCTTGTAGAGCAGCCTGTAGATGCTGCCCTTCCACCTGAACAAGAGCTTGGAGAAGCCACCAAACTTTGCATCGGCCACCTCAAGTGTGTAGGAAACGGTCATGTCTGTTCAAGAACAGAAAACTGCAAATGCAAATGATGAAAAGTAAATCTGAGCTCTGAATCTCTATGAAAATATGATATATAATAAATGCATATATTTTCTAACAACCCTGTCCCATGTAGAAGAATGAAAAGATGTGTCTCACCTGTGAGGAAAGGTGTGTGACCCACTCTGATTCTGTGTGGAATCAAACTGTCCTGGGAAGGACAATTTTTCACTCCTGGTCCTGATTTAAACCTCCCTATCGCACTGTCACAATTCATCATCTTTAATTTATTACCTGGGAACATGAAGTTCTCCTACTCTTATTTATGTAAAAAAAGAATGCACATAACCTCATAATAAACTAAAATGTGCGTAATTTTTTTTTGAAATTTGAATTTGATTTTGCTCATTTGTATTCTTTTGTTTTGAAACATGGGCCCTTATTGTTTGAACTCCGTGTATAATATTGGCAATTTTAACTTCTTTATTTTTATCTGTCAATTTATTTTGTGTTGTTATTCCTCTTATGGGACAATAAAGACCTGAAGTGACCTGATAGGTGTGCACGTTTTTCAATAAATGTTTGCTATATTCCTCTTCCTATTTTATCTAATTTATGTTGTATTTTCTATATCACACATTTAGTTTGATATCTATAGATTTCTATCTATCTATCTATCTATCTATCTATCTATCTATCTATCTATCTATCTATCTATCTATCTATCTATCTATCATCCATCCATCCATCTATATATATATATATATATATATATATATATATATATATATATATATATTACATTAAGTTATACTCAGAAGAAAGAAAACAGTACTTTGATATTATCACATTTACAAAAATTTCCATTATGTCTGTTATCATGTCCTTTACAGATCCTATAATAATCAAATAAGCACTTTGCTCCTGTTATCTGGTGTAGGAGACCGTGCTGCTTCACCCACAGAAAGTCAAATAAAAGACACACCGAGTGATTGCACAGCAGAGGCTTTTCAGTGTTATTTACTGCCCATGATAACACCAGCACAAATTACCAGTAGGCCGTGATGCGGGCCTGTCAGACGGCCCACCCCGCCCGTCTCTCTGCTTTTGTCATTGGCTGCGGCGCCTGACTCACATGTTTGCGTTTCACATCGTTACAGCAGCCCCGCTGTAAATCACACTGTGCTCTCCCGCCGTGTTTTATCCTCTGACTCTGTTTGCTCTGCCCTAACACAGTATTTATGAGGCCGTCTATCCTCCGTCAGAGCTCCGACAGGAGATTATTGTGGACTTCCCTTTTTCTACGTCTCGGCTGACGAGCCACCGGTGGGTTTATCTTCAATTTTTACTGCGTTTATTGCCAGTAGACGCATTATTGCATTACTGCAAAATGCTTTTGTCACGGTAAAGCATTTCAGCTGATGAATCGTAGTTTCTGTTCCCGTCACTAGATGACGCTGATGTGATGTGCAGCATCCTAACGCCGCCACAGCCCTGAGGCCTCGTTGTCTGCCTTTGTATTTATCTTATAAACAAAGACATCCAAAGCCTCCTCTATTGACAGAAAACACTAAATAATGTGCAATAGGTCGATTTATACTGTTCCTCATCTACCAAAGAGTGGATCAGTGGCAGGAACAGGAAGTTTTTCTGACACTTGTCAGGTGGCAGGCCTGCATCTCGGCCTACACTTACACATGTTTACTCTCATTTCTGTTCCTATGTTATACATGAATATAGCACAGTCACATATGAGCTCAAACTGTTTGCCTAAAATAAGGATTTTACATTTTTCAGTTTTCTTCATCCCTGTGTCAGATCTGGAGACAATGGTTGGTCTGTCTTGATCTAAATGAAACACACTCCCAGATTAGCATCCATGGACCCTCCAACAGTTTCTTTTTTTCAGTCTAGTCATTTCCTGTCTTCAGCTACTGGATCTACTAGTCAGGGCTAAGACCTCTGAGAACCTGAACAGAGAGGGCAGCTCTGTGCCGATCATTTGGGTAACCCAATGCCGTAATTACAGCTTCCCACGGTGTGTGAAATTAGAGCTCAAAAGTGGGATTCCAGGTACCTGGGTCATTGTCGGGGCAGAAAGAGCTGAGGGGCTACATGAAAAAGGCTGAAATGAAAAGATCTGGAGCAGAAATGCATTTTTTTCCTCTGTCACTCACAATCATCATACACATCCTCAGTCAGAAATCTTCAGAAGATTTATTTCATTTTTAAAATATTAAAATGTTTTGCATACAAAAACAATAAAATAGTGCATCTGCCAGTATAAATACAATGAAGAAAGTCATTGCTTTTATTACATCTCAGTGTTCCCATTTTATTTATAAAACAGGATTATTAATGCTAAATCATGTTATTTAGTAGCTGCCATTGCAGCATTTAGGATCAAATACACAGCTGTTAAACACTCCATATGTCCCAGTTTCACTTCAAACATTATAATCAGGACCATAGCTATAGGCCTTTACAACATTTGATGACATATCAAAACAGATGGTTTCTCAATGTTTATTATTATTTTCTCCATGTTTTATTTATTCATTCAACCATCAAATACACCTTCAAGAAATCTTCTGCAAATTGCCAGAAATTAAATTCTGGGGAAGTAACATTCATTATTTTTTTGACAGATCATATTGAGTCTAAAACTGGTAAAATTAAGCTTTTAAAATACATACCGTGTGTTGTGTTTTAATTGACCACTCACTAAACTGCTCCCATGAACAATTAGCCAATTTACCCACTGTAGGTCATGTTACAATAAAATAACAGTCCTTATTTTTAATTATTATGCATACTAGGACTAACTGGCTCTACAATGTAACACATCAATAGCCTTATATTTCACTTCATTGCATCAATTGTTGAAATGGTGATTTCACCAATTGATTGATTCCCCAGCAACCAGTCTTGTAACATCATGATATAGCTATCAAGTGCAAACTTACATTTTACAAAATTCTAATTTCAAAATTCTCTAGTTTAGAAAAAAAGTCTGCCAGAGACCAGTTGGTTTTTAACCAACCCATGGAGTTAACATTAGTTTCATGAGGTAACATATCTAGCTACACCTGATAATATCTGGTTGCAACAGTGTCTGTTTTAGAAAGAAAGAAAATCTCCAGTTGTTGCCTACTTAAAGCACTGATAAGCCTCCTTTTGCATCGTCCATAATTATTGAGAATCTTAAGTAATAAATCTGGCTATTGAAGCTTGACAGGCCAGATTGGTGAGATTTAGCGAACAGTCAATTAGAGAATTTATTCTTCTCAGCTTCCCCACACCATCTCCAAATTAAAAAAAAATATACAGTGGGCATAATCCTATTGTTTTGTAATGGTAGCTGGTTCTGTTTACAAGGAATTCATATTTTTCCTGAGTAGAAACTGCACAAAAAAGTATTAATTCACTCATTTGTCTCAGTCAGAGAATTTTTTTTTTGTTTATTTGCTACACGTTACCAAGTGTCTTGACCTCAGGGCGTTTGGAAAGCAGTAAACCTTACACTGCTGATGTGCGAAGCGTTGATGGAAAGTATGTGAAAACCTGTTTGGAAAAAAACATTCCAGGAAGTTCCACACCCTTCACTCCCACTCTCACCGAACAGAAACCAATTAGTATTCAAAGCCACCGAGCAGCGAAACGTCTGTCTGTGTTCCACTCCTTAGATAACAATCGAGCCTCTGCACCGTCACCATGACCTCAATGTTCAGTGTTCTTCTTTATGTACAGAAGGTGTCTGCACTTCAGTGTTGTTACGTTGTAGCAGCGCTGCTCGGACGAGTTTCTCCACCACAGTTTACTGAACCAGCACTACAGAGATTTTAATCTCGAACCGGCATTCGCCAGCATATATATCTGACCACTATAGCCTTTTCCAAGCTATGTGCACATTTTTGTATGTGATGCAAAGCGTGAGCAATTATCTGTTTTTTCATATTGCTTGACAATGTAAATTTAGACCTCTCATCTAAGCTTTAAATTCCACATTTCACACCGAATGAACTGTGAGCATTTCACAGGGATTAGTCATCGTTCAGTGTCTATATTTCTGGTTGTGTGTCTTAAGGTCAATGAGTTTCATCCAGAACATCTTGTAAGCTGAAAAATATGTATAATGCATATACAACAACCTGACATGGGTGAGGTAAAGGAAAAGAATAAGCAATGCCTCTCCTAGAAATTGCATTGTTTTAGAAATGGACAAATTAACTTGTGATTTGAACCAAGTGTTCTGATAATACGTCATAAAGGAAGACAAATCCCACCTGCCAACACAAATGACTTCTAAAGACCACACAAAACTAATTCCAAATCCCATTTTCACAGGCAGGCACATACAAATGTATTGTTATTGGATTATTTTAATAGAATTATCTGCTGATTTTAATTACTGCTAATGTTGCATTGAAAGTTTTTTTAATAAAGGCTTATAAATGAAGAATTTAAGTTCAGTAATTTTGTTTTTATAACTTTGAGCCCAAAACTATTATGTATGTCTTCTGTATGCTATTTATCAAAGGAAGGGATTACATATGGCTATTGAGTGTTTTTTTTTTAATTACAGTATTTTCCCTTGCTTGCATCTCTTCTCCAATTCCGACAAATTTGCCATAAAATGATCACAGAGGACATTGCAAATCATATTGCAGGTTTTCATAAAAGCCGCTGCAAAATGAAGAATTTCTGCTGACAAGAATCACAGGAAAACGCCTGGAGGGACAACGCAAGCAAGCAGAACAAACAGAAAATTAAATATGAAATGTTTGTGTGAAATGTTATTTGTAATAGACTTTAGAACAGTATTAACTGTACATTTGCATTAAGTGCAGCATTAATAAAATAAATGTCCTCGTGCCATTATTTCTTTACAATTGCAAGCTTTTTCCAGAGACGAAAAAAATGGGCCTCCCTTTGAAAGCGTCAGTGCGTTCCTCAGGTCCCACAGGAAAAGCTCCAGATTAAATCACTTCCTCTTACATTGTGATACTGGTTGGACCACACTGTCTATGTGTCGGTAAATAACACACAGACACTGTCCCACTTCAGCGCTTTTTAAAGGAATCACTCGATTTGGTGAAATACGCTTATTTGTTGCCGAGATGTGAAGATTGATACCGCTCTAATGTGTGTGTGGTGCTGGCGTCAGGAGACGATTAGCTTAGCTTAGCATGAAGACAGAAAGCAGAGGGAAACAGCTAGACTACATACAGTTTCAAATACATTTGCAAATGACTTATTGGAAATATTTTTGTTTGATTTGTACATAAAGAAAAATGAGGTAGTATATATTGTTGGATTTTCACAGACTTTTTTAAGAAACAGTTACAGCCCCTGTGAGGCCAAATTGTGGATTTTATATTTTTGTTAGTGTAATACTTAAAGAAATGAAATACAATTATTTATTGAGTGAGTTTTAGTGTGTTTTTTATGTGCCAGGCTAGCTGTTTTCCTATGCTTCTAGCCTTTATGCTAAGCTAGGCTAACAAAGCAACAACAAAAGTATTATTGTGAGAGTGAAACAGTTAATAATGTGAATGATTTTCAGGGGCCTGCCAGCATTAAACAACAACGTCACAACCGGCATAACAATACACTATTATTTCCGTTAGTATTCGCTCACCTGCTTTGACCCATAGATGAATTTAAGTGACCTTCCATTCATAGTCTATGGGTTTCAATATGACATCAGTCCACCCTTTGCAGCTATAATATCTTCAACTGGCTCTCCACTAGGTTCAGAAATGTGTTCACATGATTTTTGACCATTCTTGCAGAAGTGCATTTGTGAGGTCACACACTGATGTTGGAGGAGAAGCTGCTATAATTCATCCCAAAATTGTTCTATTGAGTTGAGGTCAGGGCTCAGGCCAGTCAAGTTCATTCACACCAGATTCTGTTATCCAGGTCTGTATGGACCTTGCTTTGTGCACTGGATGGTGGATTTGGATGGGTGAGCCAATACTTTTAGAAATATAGTGTACCAAGCCTTTTAAACCAGTAAAAGAAAAAAAACCTCAGACAAATGCAAAAAAAAGACTCTTGTAGAGTTAACCAAGAACAGCAGAAAATGTTGTATTCTTATAAAATCCAGACATTTCTACCTTCTTTTTGACAATAAGGTTTTCAGGGACACTCACATATAAGAATGGTATAAAACCGTTCATCGAACTCCAGCCAGAAATAAGCAAATAAAATCCAAACGTCACACTCCTCTATTGCGACGGTGTCATGAGAGGTCAACGTTCTCATACTCGCCGTGATCCGAGTCCTCCAGTTCGATACCAGGCACCAGACTGTAGTACTCGGTGGACTGGGTCATGTAAGCTTTCTCCCTGTCAGCAGAGTCTTTCATCACTTCTGTTACGCTGACTGTGTCCAGCTCTGTCTTGCTGGTCCCGTCAGGCTCCAGGGAGCCCTGCCGCCCCTCTGTGGCGCTGGAACAATCCGAGGAGGCTCTAGGAAGAGACTCCACCGAGCCCAGCTTGATCTCCACCTCCTCATAGATGTCTCTGGTGCTGCCCAGGAGGTCTGATGCTGGGCGCAGCAGCAGCTGATTCTTCAGGATCCCCTCGTCTGCAGAGCCGTGCTGCTCGCCTGCCGCAGGCTTGCTGCGATGCTTCTGCCCATTGCTGCTGGAGCCGGACGGCCTTTTCTTCGAGGTGCTAAACACAGGTGTCTCCTTCTTCTTCCTCTTCCTCCCGCAACACCAGCAGAGCACCAGGGCGGAGAGGATAACGAGGGGGAGCACAATGAAGAGTGCGGTGAGGCTGGCGGGGCGGCACGCGTCGCTTAGCCTCGCTGACCACACCACTCTGCCGGCTAGGTTCCTGGGAGAGATGCAGGTGAGGTTCCCAACCAGATCCTGCAACTTGGTGGTCCTGTTAGCGTGCCTGCCATCTTCCAGGGCCTCAAGGAATAAACAGGAGCAGTCCCAGAGGTTTCCATCCAGCTCCAGCTTTTGCAGGCTGGGCTTCTGCAGCACCGAGCTGGGGAGGAAGCGGAGCTGATTTCCCTGCAGGTAGAGCTTCTGGAGCCTGTCAGAACCCTGGAGGAAGCCCTCAGGAAGCTCCTGAAGCAGATTTCCACTCAGATCCACCTCCATCAGACTGGGCTGGCTGGACAGAAACTCCCTTGGCAACGTTGTGAGTCTGTTATGATTTAAGTAAACACGCCTCAGCATGGAGCGCACTTCACCAGTCATATCCACAGAAGTGATATTACAGTTGGAGAGGTCCAGGACCTCTATGTTTGTCTCATTGGTAAACACAGACCAGTGCACGCGGCTGAAAGCAGAGCCGGAGTAGTTCAGGCAACAGGCGCCAGCAGTCAAGTCAAAGGGGAACTGGGACAAAATGGTGGCTGCTGGACACACACATCCATTTATGAGTCCCGTCTTCACCAACAATGTGAGGAGCAGCAGGACACCCCGCTGATGAACCATCTCTGAAACACAAGACACACAATAAGACAGGACAGCTCAGGAAATGTGACTTGATTGTGCCATGCTGCTTCTCTCTGAGCTCTACCTGCCTCCCCGGTTGCTCTCTGTCTCTCAGGGTTGGAGGGGATCCGGTTTTTGTTGCCGTGCAGAGATGTGAACGGGCTTGTAAACCTAACAACTTCTCTGAGGACTCCTGGTTGCCGTGATGATCATAGGTGTTGGCATGGTGACACAGATCACTAGGGATCAGGAGTCCAGTGTTTGGCTGTGGAAGAGGAAACAGATGCTACTATGCTTGTGCGTGAAGGCAGATGGGAACAAACATTACTGAGTAGTTAGAGAAGGTGGATATCTAGATACCACAAACCTGAGACTGTTTTAAAAGAAGCTTCTAGATTGTTCTGATCACATGCAATAAACATACATCCACTGGGTACCTGCTCACTGCAGAATTCATGTTATTACTTTCACTTCATCACAAATATTCACAAACCTCATGGTGGCACTAGAGGGAGTGTCAGGGGATAGAATTTTATTAAAGTCTATTGAATTGTTTCGTTCAATCTGAACCAAAGCAGTGGACTGACTAAGTGACAGATCAACATTACTCTCTTGGAGCCAAGCTACTAAAATGCACCCATATATACAGATGCATCTGTAGTTTCGGCAGCTACAACCTCACGCACACTGCTTCTTTAACTACAGTCCGGGAAACCTCCCGAGGTGAATTTTACTTTTTAATTTTGTAATTCCTTGTAGTAGAAATTACCCCTCTATGACTATTTTAAACTCAGGTTTCATTCCCACTGTGCATTTTGTTGGGTATTCGGGAAGCCTTGCTCTCAGAGACAGGAACTAATTGCTGGTCACTTCCTAAAACTCTCGATGCAGCCTGAACATAAAAGCATATGTGGTGGATGTAAACAAGGGCTGTCTTTTCCAAATTACTTACATGCAAAGCAGGAAGAGGCAGACAGAGGGGGGAATGAGTGTGTTTGGTCGTGACATCAGACTTCCTCATCCACCACAATAGAGGCTGGAAATCTGCTCTACAGTGAGGAGGCAGGAATGTGCTAACTCCCCAACAACAGGACCAATTCATTACCAGTGGAGGGTTTAAGCAGGACCACCGTTGTCAGCTGGGGCCTGTGTGATCATCTACGACTGCCGTTAACCACAAATCAACCTCATTCACCTGCTGATGACACAGGGCACTTTGTAGCACCAGCTGAAAGGAGGTTAAATGAGTTCAGGCCCCAGAGACTGATCCCAGTACAGCTAACAGCCAGAAAGAAACAAAAACAGTTCAAACTACAACAATTTTGATCATTTAATCAATGGAGCTTTTTCTCAGCAGTCACACAGGTGTTAGCGGTGATCCTAGTTTTGGTTCTGTTCCATTTAACGTATCCGAGCTTGAAGCACATGTGCACAATAGCATGACCTGACTCCGCTTGACTGAATGGAACCTTATCATTGGAAACACTTGTGTTTACCAACTATTTCATGTTAATATGACTGCCCTGAATAGTGTCTGTAGTCAGAGTTATTGAAACAAGTTTGTCCGATTAGTTAGGTAAGCAGCAACAACAGCAAAAAAAATCCCCTGATTGCAAATCAATCAAATGTGATTATTTATTTGTTTTCTTAGTTGTCTATGAGTATTCTGCATTTTGGACTTGTGATTTGACCAAAAAAAAGACAGTAAATCTATTCACTTAATGCCTGATGGCCTTTTTTAAAATTTTACTTTTACTTACATTTAAATTATATTGACTATCTAAGCTGATTTTCATCTTTAATTTTATTTACAGGTGACTACTCCTAAACCTCATTTTCCAGTAATGAGGAAACACTCTATGAATACGATTCTCCACAAGATGAAACTCGCTTCACTTTATTGTATGTGATAAATCTATGGCACATACTCAAGAGGCATAAACAAACAATAATATGAACCTGAAAAAAGGTGGAGTAGAAGTGGGTTTTTCAAGCCTTGACTTCAAATATCAGCAGAGTAGTGAGTCTCTCAAACAAATCCAGGAAGTGTGTGTCAAAGGAAAGAAAAAGCTTTACACCCAGAGCAGTGTTTTGCTGCCTGTAGAGATGATCTAATATATCCAACATCTTACTGTAAGTGTTTGACAAGATTCTAGGAGGGTAAGGTATGAAAGGAATTTAGGAGATAATCCATTTAAGACAACCTTTGCTAAGACAAATTCTTTTATAACAAGTAGGAATTTAATATATATTCACAAGGCAGGTCTTTGCTGAGAGAAAGTCCTCCCTGGTGCACAGCAAAGTTTTCGAAAACAGCCTGAAGAAAGATATCTTGAGAAAAGGTAACGATAAAGACTAAAGAGGGCAGAGTACAAATGTATTGATAAGTGTTTATAACTGCACAGCAGCACAGATAATAAACCAACTCAAACCTAACATTTAAAACCTCCCATTCCTGCTGAGAAATCAGATCTTCCTGCTGAACACTGGGTGTGTTTCCATTGTCCTCATTCATTAGCTTCACTGAAAAAGCCAATTAATGGGAGTAGCTGAAGGTGACAGGTTCAATTCAAAGAGCAGAAAGCACCTTTGCAGATTAGGTGAATTCTCTTGTCCAGGGTTAATTTTTTAATAGAATATATATTTAAATTGGTTTCCAAACTTCACATACATTTCTCTAAAGTTTGTTAAAATAAATATAACACAAAGGGGTAAAACAGCTGTTTGATGAGGGTCATGTGTAGGACTCGTATCTCTCAGCTGTGAGCAGTGACTTCCTGGAGTGGTCGCTGGTTGCCTAGGCAACTGGTCCCAGCCATAAATTAACCCAGTAAAAACGAGACCAATCTGGTTAAATGCAAATTGTTGATTTTTTACACTTCTGTTTTTGTACAGATTAAACAGAGACAGATGCAATCTAACTGTGTTCACAGATAACAGCAACCAAGTGTTTATTCAGTGTCAGATCTTTTTCTGATTTTACCATGTGAACTAAACCCCTGTAAGGCTCAGTGTGTATTTATAGTCTGCAGCATTTGCCATGTTTTAACTCTGTAATTATTTGCATGCTGTGCCACACTGAGAAAAGCTTTTGTTCTAACTGATGCCTATCAACAGATAATATGTTAAAGCTCTTTCACTGCGAACAGGAAAGCAGCAGGGTTTGTGGTTAATAATCTGCTTTTTGGAAGCTCTGGTGGAAACGTTCTCACATTGATATGAGTAAGACGAAGCAAGAGTTGCCAATTCCTTTCATCTATCAGCAAAGATAACTTAATCCTTGGGACATGAAGAGTCAAATTCCCATCTCCGTCTGATAACAAAGCAGGGCTAAAGGTTAAAGAGTCAACTTACTGTTTCCAAATCTCACAGCTGAGGAGACCTGTCTTGTTTGAGATTTCAGCAGGCATTCACTCTAAATATTGACACGTGTGTTGGTCTTTGGATTTTGAAATGAAACGCACAGAACAGACTTGGGTTGACTTGCACTGCCTCAGAGTTAAGGCTCCTTCCTTCACCCAAACAGAAGGACTTTCTTGGGTGTGTGTGCCCAGTGAAATCTGGAGAACACGGATGATCTCACTCGCGAACAATGTTAGTTGCTACATCCTCTCAGGCAGCAGAGCTTCCTCCCTAATAACGGTCTCCATTCTCATCTCATACAGCTTCTCACCATAAAACATCTGCAGCTGCAGCACCACTGAGAACAAAGAGGACATGGTGTTTATTTCTGGGAATTTACTGACGTACAATTAAAAGTTACACACTTTTAATGGCTGATTCCACTACTTTTCAGACTTATTGTCTTAAAAAATGATGACTTTTAGGATTCTTAATCCAACATGAAGTTAAATAAAAACAAGATGATGCACTTTTTTTAGTTTTTTGGGGTTTTTAATTTAAAATTTTCATGGATGTGAGGATGCATTTGGGGAGGACTTACCCATCACTTATAAATAGCTGAAATCTGGCAACAGCCTTGCACAAACTTGACTACTGTATAATAACATCACAACAACACAACTACTGCATAACTTCCTGTGCTCATTTAAAGTTCTTACTGTAAGTACATATATAAAGTGCAAATGGTTAATTACAGTTATTTTTTGTTTCAGAAACATACAAACAGAGGTAGACTTTTCAAAACATGAAATACCTCACCTGTTTGAGGTATGAAACATCAGCCTATACGTGCGAAAGTGTTCCCACTCACCTCTGGTTTGCATGTCTGCGTCCACCAGTTGCTCATGAGACCTGAAACTGTGCTTCAGGATCCAAACATCAGCCACAGCGATGACAGCGCTGTCTCTTCCCTGTCTGCATCCCATCAACTGGCCGGGTTGCTGCTCTCCTCCGGATCTGTGGGTGTGTCAGCACAAAAGTTGAACTGACCCGCTTGAAGCTCTGACCTGAGGACACAACGCCACCTGCTGGTTGGACTCACGGCTTCAAGTGTATCTGGAAAGAAATCAGTACATGAAATATTACTTATATTATATATATATATATATATATATATATATATATATTATTACATGGTAAAAATGTTATGGCCTAAATAATATTTTTTTATTTAGGTAATTACAATTCAATAATATATATATATATATATATATATATATATATATATATATATATAGTCTTAGACTATATATACTAATAGACTCCATTAGTATTTATTCATGAGGAATTTTCCATAATTGGCAACAAATCTATTAGATTAAATATTAGAAAATGTGAATTAAAATGTAAAAAAATAAATAAATAATAGGTTCACTTACCCCAGATAGTAATTTTATTTCCTTTTTTTGTTTTTCTATTCTGAATAAAAGATGGTTGTAAGACAATGATGCTCATATGTCAAATGTCCATGAGCAAAATGGATTGGTCATGTGACCTCATAAATTGGATCCTTCAGAAATAAAAGCCCCTTTTTCACACCTTTAGAACCTTAGAACACACAAACACACACACACACACACACATCAGGCTGCTAACCAGGCTCACGCGTTTGCACCTTTAACAAACAAGAACACATACAAACAGGTTGTTTTATTTAGATATAAAATACAGGTGCATTTTTATACAGTCTTTACACTGTTCAATGACAATAATAAGAAATCTCTGAATTGCTACAAAATCAGTGTAAACATTTTCTGGTTGGTCATTTTCTTAAAGTCTCTGTGATGAGACAGAAAAGAGTGCAGAGAACTTGCTGTAAACAATGCACACCTCCCTCTGGCTGAATATAACACTGATAGAAACTATACAACAGACAGAAAGGCACCAGCTGAAGCAACAAAAAAGACTAATAAAAAAAAGAGAAAGAGAGAGATTGATTATGTCTTGATCTTCATAGATTACAAACATTAGTGAAAACGTATCTCAGCCTTTTGTTGGCAACTTTCAGTCCACAGCTGAGCTGAAGCGTTACATTTTAGTGCAGTTGTATCGTTGTGTGTGTCAGTTTATTAGTCCCAGAGTCGCCCATACACACCCACTCTGTACCACAGACTGTACATTGTACAGGTTTTTTTTTTAATGTATATATATACAGTCATTCAGACGCTTGGGGGCAGCAATGCTGCAGTTTACTGTGCTGTTCACTCACTCACTGCAGCTGCACAACGGAAATTCACAAGCGGATGAATGAATCTTCATGACATTGGAGTTGAAAGGTAATTTAGCTGCTGACATTCTAGACAGTCTGTGCGATCGCTTTCCTGCAAAGGGTTATAACAAAATTGATATCACTCTCATGTCTTTATGGCAGATAGTGAAAAGCCTACAGCAGCAAGTTCTCTAATTTTTAGCATAAAGACTGGAGTTAGAAGAGGCTAATCTGCAGTAGCCCAGAACAGACCAAGGGCCATTCACTTTTTTTCACAGCCATCCTACACCTTGAGGTCCACATTTTGTTGCAATCTGCAGCCTTATCATTGCAAAAACTCCACCCTGTTCTGTTAAAATGCAGTTTGCATAATCTGAACAAAAAGTGTAAAAACAACAGGTTGGAGTTTTATAACTGTTACGCACCAGATTATTTCCAGTTTTCCAGTGTTTATACTATGTTTAGTGAACCAGCTGCTGGTGATAGCATTACATTTACCTACAGACAAAAGATTTTATGACAGAATAACTCTTCACAAACATACTAAAAGTGTTTTAAATGGAATGATGTAAGTGCAACTTGTTATCCATCATAACACAATGGTTCCCAACCTTATCAAGCTGTGCCACAGGGTGCATAGTTCAACCAGAGTGTGTGTTCTTTTCTACCCTTTATATATATTGCTGGTAAGGGCAATAGAGAACTATCCTTTTTTTTACAGAAGAAACAATCACAGAAAAGTCAGAAATGAATTTCTATAATGATGTATATCGCCACAGAACTGTGCTGTTTTCTTTGGATCTCGTGGCATTTACTGATTCATGAATTGATCTCAAGTTAGGAACCATTGCAGTAAACAATCTCATCTGGCCAAAGACTGCTGATAACCTCTTTAGTTGATTTTAAAAAGATCAAAAAAGTAAATGAAAAAGCATATAGCTCATTTTATACATCACAAACGCTGTGGTCATCTCTGAATAATAAAAAAAAAATCACTGCTATTTACATTCATAATCTCACCAAATAGCTCTGCCCTTCCTTTTCTTTGTTACTTGTAGTTAAAGCTCCTGGCACATGTTTCACATCTGTCACCCCATCAGCCGTGAATATCCATGACGTAGTTGTGTGTGATTGTCTGCTGTCGTACTGTACATCATACACGCTGCTTTTTGTTCTAATGCGGCTGTGGGCTCTGGGTCTGCATCACGAGTCCAGGTAGATGGAGTAGATCTGGTTGAGGCAGCGGTCCGCTCCTCCAGCCTGGAACAGGAAGTTGTCGTCTGGGGACATGGAGTAGCCGCCCCCCGCCTGGCCCTGGAGGTCCTGCAACAAGTCGAACCCTGACAGAAAATGACAGTTTAGCAGAATTTTGCTTCCAGTTATTCTAGTCACTTTAAGGTTTTAGGTTCTTATTTCCACTTTGCATTCCTTTAAATATTGGTTAAAGTTTATTGTTATTCTTGTTCGTAGCGTATTACTTTCCCTCACTGTTATTTAGCATTGGTTTCAGTTTTACAGATTTATTTAATAATTCTATACGACTTCTTTATTTTTTTTAAAATACTTTATTTTATTGAATTATTCAAATGTCCACTTATTGGATTAAAATGCTTATTTTAACATGAACAAAACTGTAAATGACAGTTTTAAGACTTAATTGCTGTTGTGTCTATTTTTTAATTTTAGCCTTCACTTCTTGATCAATCCTTTTTTTCCATTGTTAGTTATTAATGTATAGTTATTTATGGATATTTTTTACTTTCATCTTTTGTGTTTTATTTTATTGTATAAAATCAAAATACAGATTTTATTTTTCCCTGTTTTAGAATTGTATTATTTTGTGCTCTTTGTGCTTACTTTTTACCTACTATTTAGAGACTTGATAACCTATCTTAAATTTATTTATATTTTCATTCATGGTCTTTTCAGTTTTGATGTATTTCCAAATTGTCAGCTCCTGTTTTACTTAGTTTTATTAATATCAAATATATTACAGTACAAAGTCATGTACTGTGTGTGTGTGTGTGTGTGTGCATGTGTGTGTTTGTTTGTGCAAGCAGACACATGTGATAGAGCGGGGGGACTTAGAGTATTTGTTTTATTGTGTAAGCACTGTAACTGTGTTACACTTATAGAAAAATAAAGTCTGCCCGACTGATTGATTGATTGATTGATTGATTGATTTTCTGATTGATTCCATATTTTCTCCTTTACCTGTAGAGTGAGAGGTGGAGGAGTTTGTGAAATAAGTGTTGGCTTCGAAGCCTCCATCGCTGGCTGCTTGCACCACTTTTCCTTCTTCGTACAAACAGCCTTGGAGAGAAGAGGACGCATGTCAGTAACAGCTTCAAACAGGTGCTACGCAACAAACCGGTGGCGGCGTGCTTAACGCCGTCCTACCTTGCTGCTGCTGCTGGGAGAACACCTGCTGCTGGTGGCTGTAGTTTTTGTGGTATCCCTGCAGACGAACGTCGGCTCTGTCTGACGAGGAGCTGGCCGGGTTGACGTCAGCGGACATGAACAGAGATGCCGGTCTGTTCCTGTTAGGACAGCATCAGACAGTTAAATTACTTCCATGTCCGCCAACATCAACAGCCCAGTACTCGGAAAAAGTAAAGCATATTAAGGATCCGGTAAATCAGCAGCGTTATATGTTTTATTCTGTTCCATCTTTTTTTCATATATTACCTACTGCCTAGAAATATGGGAAAATGCATAGAAAAATTACACCCATCCAGATTTATTCTTACAAAAAAAAAAACCTAATAGCTTGCTAAAAAAGAGCACACACAATAAATATATGGACAATTGGTGACTTGAAGACGTGTAACATTATTAAAGAGATTTAAAATGCTATATTACTAGGGTGATAAATATAATAATATAATAAATATAGGACACTGGATTACTATGCAAAACTGGGGTAAATCTATTTGAATAGATAGTAAATAAATGTTTGTATATTTCTTGGGTTGTTTAACTGGAAACTTAAAATGGACATATTTGATAGTTCGAATTAAAAAGTCGTCCTTTTTGGATAAAAAATAAAATGAAAGCATCTGCAGAAGAGACGAGTCTGACACAACCCAGTTGCATTTTTAAAATAACACCTTCGTTTTTCATTCTCTTCCAGTTGGCGTTGACTTCTATCCGTTTCAGGTTTCTGTCACATAGAGATGTACAACAGCGCTTCTCAGGCTTCATTAACTTCACCACAAGAATTTATGAACCCCACCGCCGAGCCAACAGCACTTACGGTAAAATGATGTTGGTGGCATAACCACATTATTAGTAATGTAACAGCTGAGTGAGATCAAGCTATTTCCAAACAGCAAAAATGTAACTCATATTTTCTTTTTACAGTTTTTTTGCAGTCGTCCCGCACCTTTTTGTCTCTAAAGGCAACTCCAATAATCCTTTACATCGGAATCAGTCATTTTTTACAGGTAAACATTATTCTTTTGGGGAGATTCCGTTTAAACTAAGCAACATCTTTTTCCAATCTGCTGTCCACACTAAACAACCAATCGCACATTAAATCAAACTTTTTCTGATGCAGATAGCCATCAGCTGGCAGCACGGCAGCAGCCGTTTTTATCAGCCACGATCACGTAAACTCATGCACAAACAGTCCACTTTATATCTTTATATAGAGAATCGTTTCCACCTCGTGGGAGGGGAGGGGTTGGGGGGGGGGTCGGGGTGCTTTGTATGGAGCTGTATCCATCGCGACTGCAAGAATGTGCTGACTGAGCACAAACACTCTGACTCAACATGGAAACGAATGAGTCAGAAGCCAAGTCGACGAGAAGAAAGAAAAAAAAAAAAAAAACGCTCTCCAAGGAGATATGCAGCTGAAAACCCCCAGATTGGTATTTGAACCCCCCCCCCCCCCTCCTCCTTCAAAGAGCTCGCTCTCAGCATTTCATGTGGGCCTGAGAACTCTCCTGGATGATGTACTGTAGCATATTGGTCCCCGGAGAGCCAAACGGCCTTGGTTTGTGCTGCGAGCTTTTTAGTGGGCTTCATAAACAAGCCGGGCCCTGTCAGACATACTGATGGCTGCTGGCTCGGGTCCCTTCTATAGTCGAGTCAGAGAAGCTATAAAAAGAAAAAAAAAAAAGGAAATGTTTGGAGATTTCTTTACATATATATCATTTATCATCCCCAGGTCTCTTTATTACCGATTTCCCATGTCAAATGCCATTAGATTTAATTTAACAGTCTCTGCTTTCAGCGGAGAAACACAATAAAAGCCAAAATTAATCAGAAGGACTTTTTGAAACCCAAACTGATATAACTTACAGATGGCTGCGGCTTCCCAAGGTAATAAAGACCAGGCTTTGTATAAGATTATGTAAACAAAGTGGGCTTTGATATAGTGCGACTGTTGAAATGAATGCGCAGCTCCGCCGCGATGACTGCGAGCCACAAGAATTCAACACTCGAATTCCCCCCGGTGGCCCCAGAACCATCAGAGCTGACCTTATCTATAAACAAGCGCGTCTGTTCCACGGCTTACATTCCTGCGACGCTGCAACAACATAGCTGGGATGTCTGAGCTGTTGCCGTGCGTGGACCCGCTGGGTCGATCTGTCGTTTCGTGGTCCGGTGTGTGTGTCCAAACCCCTCAGACGCGCGGGCTTCACAGAGAGCCCACGCCTGAGGGAGCGGCTGTCAGCACAACCTCAGGAAACCGTTCCTCTGATCGTATTTTACCCGCTAAACCCCTTCATCGCTCACGTTTTAGTTTTTTCTTTTTCTCTTTCTAACTAACTACAGCCAGCTGTTCTCCTCATATCTGGAATGAGAGGAATCCTGCTTGCAGAATTTAAGATCTTATGTTTATATGCACATTATACTGTATGCAACCCTGCCTTAATCCACGGCTGCTTTTTTAATAGCAGCCCACTTGGCCTGGATCAGGGGAGGGGATGAGTAGGTTTACCTAAGGTGCCAACTTGTGCACGCAATCTGTTTTCAGTTTTGGCAGGAAAAAAAGCTGCTGCAGTGTTTCTGTGATATAGATTTACTGGATCACAGGGGCTCATGTTAAATAGACATGAGACTCCATGACATGCAGATTTAATGTGATCTAAGGCACTACCAATCCAGTACTTAGAGAAACCAGAGTACACTTATTGCATGTTAGAGATACGGTAAACGCAGAAATGTGTGGACATGTCAAACATTTCAGTGAAAAAGGGGGCGATCCGATGTCACTCGGAGCTTCTGCAAAGTAAACTTCATTACTTCTCTTTTCCTTAGAATCGTATAACGGTGTTTCTGTGCAGGGGCCGCGGCGTTCGGCGCGCCCGCATGTGATGGACACGCCGCTCAGAAAAGCCGCTCCAGCTCTCCATCCCCGCTCGACCGCAAAACACACAAACACCGCACATCACATATACACGCTGACGGACGAGCCTCAGCGCAGGCCTCTGGATCCCTACAGTATTAAATAATTAAAAAGAAGTCGAGAAAAAAAAAAAAAAAAAAAGGCCGGGTCCAGCCAGAGTAAACACACGCCTGCTATGAGGTCAGAGCTCGATGCCGGCTGCTCCGTGAAGCAAAGATAATTTACTTTCACGTGTTTAGCGTCTCGCTAAGTCATTTGAGGGAAAAACAAGTGCTTGTCTGGTATTGGCTTTGGCAGGCTGTCGTGTACTGCGGGCACCGCTGGGATTCTATGACATCCTCAGTCTCTATAAAGAGACGTCAATGGACAGATTGTGCATAGCTTCAGGAGAGCTCTGGCTGCACGGGTTGGGGCGATGGAGGCAAAGAGATGCTGCATCGAGGCAAAGTACAGTTTTATGTCCTGAAAGCACACACAGATACAAGGATACTACTCTAAAGGACTTTTAAACGACTAAAGCTTTGTTGGTTGAACTTAAATAACTTTAAAATCAGCAGTTTCACCCCTAAACAGGACCTCTTTAGGTTAAGAAATATAGGGTCAAATTCTTATTTTTAGAACAACTGTTTGTTCTTAGGATCATCTTAATGCACTTAAATAAGGAGTCAAGCATTTTGAGAACACCTGAAACCCCCCCCCCCTAAAAAAAAAAAATAACGTTCTCTGCTCTGAAACAGAACAAAAACAAATGAATAACAATGAGATGCAATTTTCACGACATCAGAGTATCACTTTACTTACGTCCTTTCTAGAATTAATAAAAAAACAACTATTTTCAGTCAAATGTCCACTTACTGGGAATTATCCAGAGAACGAAAACCACAAATGCAAAGAGCTTAAAAAAGAAAAAAAAAATTCCACTAAATGAACTTTGTGCTAAGCATTCATTCAACTCACAATGACACTTCTAGCTCATCCTTTTTATTCAGGTTTGAATCATTGTTTGTGCCTAGAGGCCTTTAACCTAAAATGTTTGAAACAACTCATGGAAATACGAGACAATTTCACAAGAAACTATGTGCATTATATGTGAAGACTTTATATCATTTATCAAACCACAAAAATTGAATTCTGGCCCTTATCAGCTCTTTTTTTTATTGGATAGACTGCCTTTGTTGTTGCTGTTGTGCCAATAAAATTTCGTTTATGGGCAAACCTTCAATGACCAATGATTTAGGGCCTTGCAGAAAGTGCTGCCCTGGAGGCTTTCAGCTGTATCTTTTTAGTCTCACTTCTACTTTTATACTGCCCTAGACAAAATTTGTCTCAGTTTACAGTACACATAAGTTCTGCGGCCTCCAACTACCCAATCAGTGCGACCACAAAGCCATAACCCCATCTCTGGTGATAATGTCTCTGGTTTATTCAAGAATGCGTAAGCTCACATCACTATCCCTGTTTCTGGGCATGTGCTTTTCCAGACAAGAGAGGCGAAGCAAAACGACTGTGAAATATATAGAATCACATGGAAAATTTTGAAGGGGTGAGTCCATATTTTTTTCACATATTCAAGGTTTGGTTCTGCTTAGAAGTGTGGAGCTCTACAAAAAGGGGACAGATGTACATTACAAGTCTTTATTTCTAACATAGGGCTTACTGTAGGAGCTTTGCACAATTTACAGGTAAAGTTACTCATCTTATACACAGACTTTACACATCCAGTCAGTTCACCCTCTGTCTGAAACAGGCTGTTCTAGCTCCTGTCTCTTTAAGGCCCCCTCCCTCTGTCCTGATTGGTTAGCTTTAGATGCTGCCCCTCTGCACTCTGCAGAGGCTACATCAACATCATCATCATAATCATCGTCATCATCATCATCATCATAGAAGAATTTCCCCACTTTTGCTTTTCAAATTCTCAAACACATCTGTACATGTTGAGCCAAAATCTGATCCAGAATATGCAAACACAAACAATACATGGAAAAACCCTTAGCAACGACCTTAGCAACCAAGGCTACAGCGCAGACTGGCCGTCTATGGCTACGCATGATGAGCCGCCATGAGCCTGTCAAGGCAGGGAAAAAACAAAAACTTGCAAACAAAATGTTCAGACTAGATTGAAGTCTGAATTGACTGGTGTTAAGATATTTATCGGACATCAAAACAGTATATAAATAAGCAAAAAAAACAAAAACAAAAAGCATGATATGTCCCCTACAACACATGCCAGGCCAAATCGAATCAAGACACAAAAGAAAAGATTTGAGGGAGAACATCCGAAAAGATGCACGAGAGATGTGATGAAGTTACAGATTTCCCATGCTGAGAGGAGCAGAAAACTGTGGTGAGTTGTCACTATTTTTAACGTCAGTAAAAATAGCTCTGAACGAAAACTGCCAAATGAAAACGCAATCCCGTCTGCTCCATTGTACTTGGTTGGCAGTAAAAATCCCTGCAGAAGATAACTCAAAACCCTGCCAGACATCGCCAGGGGTAAACGTGAAAATGTTATTTTTAAGAATTTGGATGAACTGAGCCCTTAAAGTTTGCCTCCGGGTACATCATTTAGGATCATTAAAACACTCTGTTTTCCAAGAAATAAAAGCAATGTACTTCTAACGTCAGAAGTAATTTTTGGACATTTTAATGGCTTTATCTTATGATATGATAAAGATAATGGTGATTTTGATCCAAAAAAGCCATGTTGCAAAAACCCTGGGACAGAGAAAATCTGGACGGGAAAAAAACCCGAAAGCCTCCTTCTTTGTGACCACAGCTGAGCTGCCTTTGAGCAAGGCGAGCGAGGCGCTTCATGTTTAATAGAGAGAATGAGAAAAACAATGTGGGTGTACCGGTTGGTAATGTGTGAAACTGCAGAGGCTTGATGTGGTTTTATATACACTTTTATCTGTGTGATTTTTTTTTTGTCAGTGCGACTCACTCTTCTCTCATGCTCCCCGGGCTTGTTAAGGACGATATGGGGCTGTTGGCGTTGAAGTTCCCCTCCAGGCCTTGATATCTGGAGCAGGTGTCTGACGACGGGGGCAGAAACTCGGAGCCCCCCCGGCCGTGCACGCTGCTGCTGGAGTACACACCTGAAAGAGACGCCACACATGAACCCGCCACCAGCTCCGGGCCCGACAGGTCACTCAGATTTACGGTAGTCCGCCGATCCCCCGCGGCGCTCCCGTTACGGAAAGCAGCGTGATGAATGTCCGGGGACGCGTGTGAAAGTGCTGCTGCAGCAGAAAGCACCGCTCCCTCTTTATCACCAGTTTGTTCCACACAGTTATTCATGTTTGTCCTGTTCTTCCAACATAAGCACGCTACAGGATATGGAAACCCCTAAGTGGTATTTTAATTATTAATTTATCTTTTTAGCTATTACATTTATGTTATGTTTACAATGTCTCTATGAAACGGCAGAAATGATGAAAACTGACAGCTTTGAATTGTTTCGCTTGACCCGCAGTCCAAAACCTTTAGAAAAAGCAACAAATCCTATTAAAGTGATCTGGAACCTGCAAAACACTCATCAATTTCTATAAATGACCACTGTACTAAACTAAATCTTGAAATATGTTAATTATGTTTCAGTTATTCAATTGACTGTTTGAACACTGAAATAAAAACACTGAAAAAATATATTCTGATCCCTTGTAAATGTTACATATTTTCATCTGGTGTATTTAATACATTTTAATGCGTTATTGAATCCTACTGAAGTTTTTTATTAATCCTAAAACATACAGCCCTTCTTTAAAATGAGCTAATTTAACATAACTAAAAGTAATTAGAAAAAAGTCAATGTACAATTTATTTTCCATCTTCTGCACATGTGGAGTCGAGTAAAATATTTTGTTTATTTCTTTGTCTGAATGTTGAATTCATTAAAGATTAAGATGCAAAAAAATAGCTCAAAGTTTTATTTAGATTGGATTTACCTAAATATGCTATTATATAGTATAATATTATAGTATATAAGTATACGTAATTCCATCCTAATCTAGTTAAGGTTAAAATTTTCACAAAATTAAAATAAATTGTACTCAAAATAATGTATCTGCAAAAAAGATAAATATATTTCATGCAACCTTGACATAATAAAATTAAATTGAACAAAACGTTTTTTCAGTGCACAGATGCGTTTCAAGCTTCCACCCTAGAGAGAAGTCCATATTTAAAGTCCACCTGAAACAACATCTTGTGAGCATCTAGCCTCCAAATCATGACAAAAAATTCAGTTAAATAAGTGACATGGGATGTAATCTAAAAGATAGAAAGACATTTCTTTCATTTCATTTCAGGTAGATCTATTTCAGCACATTTGGCTGAACTTTGAGCAGATGAATTGACAAAAGAGGGTCAGATAATGTGCTGGTTTCTACAGACATTATTGTCCATTCATTTTGCCGTGAAACTGGGTCGCCGCTGTCGTCTCGGCTGAAGAGCGAGCCATAAACTTTTTAAAGCCAACAGGAAGTGAGTGTTTGACACTAAAACAGTTTTCTTAGGGGTGTTTTCATTAAAAGGCTGTAACACATCTACTATACCTGCATGCCATCAGCGCCTGGCTCTCACTGTGACCTTAAGGGCATCTGATTATAACGGCACATGTCGCCTCAACATATATAAAGCGCCGTACAAGTCAGGAAGAAGGTTTCAGGCTATAGCGTTTGCCCATTTCTGATAAGGAGAAATTCCTCTTGGGACAATTTCAAAATTAAACACTGACATGCTTGTTTCACCCTGAATAAACATCGCTTGTAGTGTGTCGTTTGAGGCTTTTCCCTCAAAGTCTTCAGGGTAAAACTGCAAGTAGTCTGAAGTAATAGACATGGACAGCTCTCCTGGACACTCTCTCCTGGCCGCTGCCAGCTGAGCCTCAGTGTACCTGACAGTTTCTTGATCCCGGTTCAGCCATTGAAAGGGGAAAGAGAAAAAGAGCTTGGCTGGAAAAGGGGTTTGGAGAAGCTGAAGGACGGGCAGGGGAGAGGGCCAAGTCGCCCGCAGCCAGTGCCCGGTAATTGAACAAGGTAAACACTGGCATGATGAGCTATCATCGCAGGAATGGGAGGAGGAGGGAGAGGGAAAGGAGCAAATGAGGCCATGGGAGAAAATGAAAGAGACAGCTTAACAGCCCAGGTGTTTAGGCAATTACCCCTTTTTCTTTGTTTTCGCTCATAGTCAGAGCGTGTTGGGGGGGGGGGGTCTAATGCAGATTGGCTACCGCGTGATCCAGGCGTACCTGTGAAGTCGTCGATGGCCGGTAGAGGTGATCCGTTACCCCGGTGGGAGGCGGCGGAGCCGTGAAGGTGCTGCCTGGCCAGGCAGTCGCTCAAAATGTCCGACTCCAGCATGGAGTGCACTTGGACCTGTCAGAGGGGAACGACACGCAGATGCTCATGTAGATGCAGTTGATGAAAAACAGCCTCATATGGTGCAGATTGTGTTATGTTTTTTTTGTCCGCTTTTTTTTTTTTTTCTGCCTGTTTTTTTTTCACACAACAAACCCCGTCGACAGCCGGTGCTGACGGCGTTCCGAGGTTATCTGCTGCTAAACCCCCACAGCAGCCCGCTCCCACCCATTCTCGTAAACCCCACTCCCCGAGCCGCCGGCCCTGGACTCTCATTCACACATGTGCGAAGCAGCAAAGGGGAAAGCATATGTGTGTGTGTGTGTGTGTGTGTGTGTGTGTGTGTGTGAGCAGCAGCGTAGAGGCGCTGCTTTTCACAACTAGACCAGTAACACCTCCTGGTCTAACGACACAATAAATCACTTCCTTTGTTTTAAAGGCTCCGTGCCGGTTATCTGGCTAGTTTTAATAATGCGATTCCTGCACTAGATTGAGGCGCTGCATGGCCTCGCACCAGACTTTACCTCAGAAATGCTTCTGGCTCACGAACCAGGACGTCTCTATGAGCTGTTCCATAAAACCCTGCAGAAACATTTGCTGATGCTGCGTTCGGCCTGCTACGCTCTGAGCTGCTGGAACAGGCGAAACTCTTCTCTTTAGTCTGGTTCTTATAATATGTAGTGATTGGGAATTGTATGCTTTTAATTATCATACCTGTTTTATTTGCTGTCATTATTGTCATTCAATATTAATTTATTATATCTTGCTTTGTAAGTGTTAATCTATTTGCATAGCATTTCACAGTTTGTATTTTTTAATGATCATTTGCTTGTTTACCCTTCATTATTGTCTTATTTGTATTTATCCGTTTGATTGTCTCAGAGTCCATTTTTCACATCCTATGTTTTTTCAATCATCGAATCGTGAAAAGCGTTTGATTTGTTTGAAAGGTGCTGTACAAATAAAGGTTGGATTGATTGATGGCCAGGGGGTGTGAATATGTTCTGAAAACGGCTGCCAGGTTTTGTGCGAGGTCTTTCGGGGGGGGAACCTGTCAGGAGGAAAGCTAATCCTCTCAGGCCTAATGCACTGCCGTATCTCATGAATCCATCTCTTATGAGGAGGTGGGGAGGGATGTGTCCATTTAAGGAGAATAAGCCTCGGAGCGAGCGGAGCGCTGAATGCAACAACTTGTTGTGTGGCTTTTGCCGCGTTGCACGTTCAAAAGGAATTACACACGAGGGCAGCGAGGGGGTCAAGGTCGCCTGTTTTACCCAGGACCCTCCTAAGTGTATCAAACATGGCGGGGCTATGTTCAAGCATGACCGAAACATGCGCAGTGATTGTCCGCATCTGTTTCACGTATCAGTCCTGTCACGGTATATCTTGGCGAGTCCTGCGGTGGTGAGATGGAATCTGTGTAAAGATCTTCGAGTGTGTGTCTCCGTTCTGCGGCCGACTCAGACTGTTCGAGGGGAAGGGATGAAAGAAAAAAAAAAGGCGTCAGCAGCGTACGCTGTGTACACCAGTGTACAGAAAGTCTGGGTTATGGTGATAGGGAATCATCAGGTTTTGTCTACTAGAAGAGTCTATCCACGAATCCATCACTGTCCCTGTTGCTCATCCTATTATTATTTAACATTTTTTATATTTTTATCATTCAAACAGGCAGGCTTTTTAAGAACAAATATGATTTACAATGACATCCTGCTGAGAGGATAAAAGGCGTAATGGCAGAAAATCACTGGTGAAATTACAAAGCATTATTACTCTGTTATTGTTAAGTAGTTTTTTTGGATTTGTACTTTACTTAATTAAAATAGTAATACATGCTTTTTTTTACTTTAATACATTTTGTGACAATTATCTGTATTTTCTTCACTTTAAATTTCAGAAAATAACATTGTTAATCAAAAACTATATTAATTACATACCCACACCAATCTTTTCAATACACACATATTGTTTATGAGCACTAAGCAGATAAATAAATAAAATCAAATAACACTGACAATCGATTGCATGAGGACTTTTATACTTTAAAGTAAATTTAGGTGTAAGTACTTAGTACTTTTACTTAAATAAGCTTCTGTATGTAGTACTTCTACTTTTACTTGTGTAAATATTTTGCAGGATATTGGTACTTTTACTAAGGATCTAAACTTACTTCCTCCACTCCTGCACCGAGCAATCAATCTAACAAAACAGTGAGGCGTTCAGGGCGTAAAGTGAGACTGACAGCTTTAAATCTCAGTTAAAACTTTAAAGTCTGGGTGACAGTGTGTGAACGGCTCTGCAGAGGGGTTCTTGAAAGTACTGAGGAGAGCATATTTATCTAATTTCACAGTCTTTTGCAGCTTGTTCCAATTGCTGGGAGCAGTAAAGTATTGACTATGACATGATAATCCACAGTTCCTGGTCCTAGATGGATCTTAGAAGTCTTAAAAGGAGGATTTTAAAATTTAATCATCTATAACTGGAATGAGCCTCTTTACATTAGTATTAAGTGACAGAAAAGAGTCAAGTATAGATATGGAGGAAATTGAATTTGCACAAAATCGAGATTTTGGAAGGATAAATTGTACTCATGAAACCAAGAAAAAAACAGCTTTAAACATAAAGGTCATTGCTAGTCAGCGGGGCTTTGTTTTCCCAGGGTTGTAACGCTGGATGTGAGCAGGATGGCTGAGAAACACTGAAGCTGCCGGTGCATGCAGGACAAACTGTCTCCTGCGTGTCGATTACCATCAGGTTCCGAGCGACTTGCTTAATTGAGAGATAAGTGGGAACAAACAAAACATGGAACGAGGACGTTTCCATCCAAGCCCACTACAGGTTGTTCACCCGCTGTCCTATCGTTGTTCCAGAGATGTTGTTGATGTTACGGGGCCCAATAGAATCCACGTACATTTAACACGTGGCGCGGTGTGTAGTGTTTTCACGTTGGCGGGCATGTGCCTGCCTACGTGTAGGGATGAGAGTGATTATGTTAAAGCTGCAGATTACTTGTCTTCCAATTGTTTTTTAGCTGTTGGGCAATGCAACTCTCATGGAGCTAAACTCTGAGAGGCTTTACTCCTCTTTATTATATACAGTAGATCAATTGAAAGCACAGCAAGTTTTCCGCAGGCGGTTTTCTACTGTTGGTTTTTTTCAAAGAAAATGATGCTTGCACCAGATGCCTGGTTCTTGTTTTGTCTCGCGATCCAGCTTCTTGAGGTACGAAATCCAAAAAATCTTATTAGGCAATATTATTCCAAAATGTTCTAACAAAGTTAGGGCGAGCCAATTGACTTTATTATCCAGCATTAGCGGAGTATCCCTCAGGACTTTCCAAAACAATTTATCGACAGCTCCAGGAATCGGGAAGGGAAAAAAAAAAAAAACTTGCGAAGGACACCCAGGAACCACAAAAGAAAGGTTGTGAATAATCAGCGAAAAAATGTTCCCCCCCCGAACCGGTGTTTATGAAGATTCAGACTTCGCCGTGACAGCTCCAAGAAATATATATATAGCCGTTAGGAGTTTATGTTTTAATAATTCAATATTTCAAAGTCCTTATTTAGCCCCATAGGGTTTACTGCAGCGCAGGGCGTGTTAGCCATGTCACAACTTACAAGCACACGTGGTTCTGTTTAAACCAAACAAGGCATGGGAATACACACAAAGCTCCAGTGTCACTCATGGTCCATAGAAAACAAACAAAGCCCAGATAACAGCGAACAATAGGCTCCCTTATTCTGACTTCCAGCGAGTGTGTGTGTGTGTAATACGTTGTTATATTTCATCCTACTGGATCATAAACATGCTTACTCCTTCCTCCTCCTGCTGCTCCTGCTCTGGGCGGCCTTCTCTCAGAATCGGCCTCCTCCTGCAGAGACCGGGCGCTACCAACCTCCAGAAACCCCTCCATACCCGTCGAAAAAAAAAGAAGCATAAACTAGTTCTAACTCTGGAAGAACACTTTTGTGGGGTAAAAGTCATTTGGTGAAACTTAAGACTAAATATGATTTTTGAATATAATTTTGTTGCTGCTATGGAAGAATCGGACATTTCCCCTTTCTTCGTTCTCGCTGCCTCCTCGGATTAGTCCTAGACTTGGTTCCTTTTACATTTAGCTCGCACAAACTACTGTGTGTATTGAATGTCTCTTCCAGAAAACCTCAACCTAAACCAACAATATTAGAGACCCGTCTGTCTGTCAGTATCATGCTGCTGTTTCTGCTATATTCTTCCAATTTATTATTCATACATTTGCACTTAACGTTTGGGAACTGTCACTTTAACTTAATTGAGATACTTTTTTTTTTGAAGGCCGACGTATACTTGACAATCAATATCATTGAATGTGACTGTGAAATATAACCAAACATGAGTTTTGTGTTTTATTATGAATGATATTCTTGCCAGGGCAGAAAAGTCTAGCTGCACCATCCTGTGACACTACGACAGATTAGCAAAGCAGACAAGTTCAGGGTGAACCAGTAATCTAATAGTCGTTTTAAATAACTAATAAGTGAATTAAGTGTATCTTATTTCTTCAAAATCACGGTGCAGATTTCCGTGGCAGTCTAATAAACGCTCCAAAAAAGCCACCAAAAATGAATGTAATCGCAACACATCTTCCAAATCCCACTCCTACTATAACTTGTTCTTGTTCCGCCACATCTAATCTAATCTGGTTTAAGAGACATTTTATTAAAGCAGTTTGTTTCTAAGGTCACATTCTGTTCCCAGGAAAACGTCCGTGGTGCAAAAACTCTAATTGCTGCCGGTACCTTGACCTCCCTCTCCTGAAGGCCTTTGGCTGAGTGCGCTTTGACGTGCTTCCGCAGCGAGCTGGGGTCGGTGTAGCGCTTGGTGCATCCTGGGATCTGACAGGCGTACGGCTTCTGTGAACGAACCACAGCAAGAGACCAGAGAATCAACGTCTGTATATATATATATATATATATATATATATATATATCGATGATTTTGGCCGTGTTAATGCATACTCCATAATTGTTGTTTTTGGCGTATTTAAATAATTTCAATATAATATGCTCTGCATTAAAAACTATGCACACTTGTATCCCTAAGGACTGTTTCTGTCCCCCGTTGAGCCTCAGTACAGTAAAAAATCATTCATCTTCTCAGGTTGAGCTTTAAAGCTGGACTCAAGGCTTCAAAATGTCAGTTTTCACCACCGACACCGGTTTGATCCATTATGTTTGGCACACGGGCGAATTACAGGCAATTTTCCTGATTTCTTTTCCTCCCACATTATGGCCCATGAAAATAAATTCAGAATATTATCAAAATAGTTTTTTTTTTGTGCTCATCATTGACATGTCCCAGACTCTGATAACTTCAGTCTCAGTTTTCTTTTAATGGAAAATAATTCCATTGGTGTTTTTTTTTCCTCGTAAGAATTCTGAATATTAATGATCAGGACGGAAGGTAATTAAGAGATTTAACAAGACAAAAAAAAAAGAAGGAGCCCCTCATGAGGCAGATTTAGGGCAGATACAGTTTTCTCCTCAGGGGATCTAATGTGCAGTAAAAGTTTAGGGTGCAGCAGGGTTAAGAGGCCAAAACCAGATGTGTGTGTAACATTGCTGCAACATATCCGCACCCGCTACAGCTGCTAGAAAACACGCTTGACAAGGGAAACACACCACAGAAACACAAAATAGACCCCCGAAAACACAGAAACATGTTAACATTTGTCTCAAGAGTGTTTAGTTATTTTTAGTATCACGGTTTAAGATCGCACAGGCCGATCCCTGCGTTGTATACAAATAATAAATCATACACTTCACATAACCAAGTTCAGGTGAGTAACATCCGGGTGTAAAACTGTGTACAGTAGTTTTGTGTATTATGAACCCAAACATTTAGAAGTCATGTTGTAAATGTGGTTACTTAGCTTGACAACTGCACTAACAGCATAGGGATCATGTCAACATTTTACATAATGTGCTCCTCCAACGTGAATGAAGCATATTTACCTTTCATCGGCAGGCTTGAGGAGAGGAAGAGAGAGAAGAGTTAAGAGGAACAGCTCACCTGTGCGGTAATGAATCAATACATAAAACAGGAGGCACAGCAGAATAATCCTTTCAGAGCAAATTATTATTTATTGCTTAGAAAAGTGTGTTTGTTGCATTCAAACTTGTTCACCAGGTTAAATAAGTCTAAATGGTCATCATGGTAATAAAAATGTAGACATGTTTTTTACAATTTAACAATACTTTAGTTCTTATAATCAGTCCAATGTAGCTCCCATGGGCTTCTCCATGGTGCCTACATGCTGGCAAAAGATGGGAAATATTGTTCCTTTATAAAAAAAATGTTTGAACAATATTCCCTTGAAAGTGAGCTCTACTGCGCTATAATGCTTAAACTTTAGAGTAACTGCATGTGAAGCTGTTATACCTAATCCTGGAGTCGGGGCATGTATTCATGAACAGTATAAACATGTCATCATGTAATTCACATGAATCTAAATCATGACAACATTAAGGGGCTCAAACACAGCTTTTATGTGTGATGTTGCAATTCAAGATGTTGTATGGAAATCCCTTTTGAGCGTACACATCTCTTACAAATATTCTTATATCATGCCCCCGTAGGCGTATTTTGCAATCGTGAATAATGGATGAAACAATATCAGTTGCTCAATGGACTCAGAATGTGATACATCTGATTCCTAATGAAGCTTCATACAGCGTTGAGAAACAGATCTTTTTAATGTGATACAACAGCCTGTGGATCCTTAGAGAGCAGAGAAGGACTCTACATAAATATCAGATTATCATTTTTAACATGCTGAATGATCTTTAACTGTACATAATATATGTAGCTGACTGCTGAATATGGTTTTCAATTGATTATGTAACTGTTCAATGTTATTTTTTTTCTTAATATGTTGATTTTTATATATTTTTTCTTCATTTTGTCATTATTATTGATATATTATCGATATATTATATATTATCCAATTGAGTTTCGATCCAAATTTGAAACATTGTCATTAACGTTTACAAAAACGTTTAAATATTGTCATAATTTTTGAAATTTATGCTGTGAACTAATCTTAAATGTCATGCTTAGTTAAATGTATTGTTGCACTTCTAATTGCTGGAGTTTCTGAGTTATTGGTAGTGTCATTATTGTACCTGCATCTCATCCCAGCTAATGCTGTTATATACTTTAATACTGTGAATAATGACCTGCTTAAACCTGCACTAGTAACAACATCCTATTTTAGCTAATCTCACATATGTAGTGAATTATTATTCTTTTGTACACACATCTAGGTGAAGTGACCACTAGGTAACACATCCAATAGAAACTAGTGTAAAGTGGCTGTTAATACTTGTTCAGAAATCCTAGAACAAGCTGGTTGTTCACATTATGGGAGCTGCAAATTTAAGTCGAGACGTTTGAGTGTGACCTTGTTTTGAAAACAAATCTCCCATTACAGACTATTTGGCTACTTATGATATTAGTAAGACAATACGAGATAGTTAGAAAACCTTGAAAAACATGTATTGACACCAGCCTTTTCTTGGTTGTAACGCTATATTCAGTAATTATTTACACTCAGACAATCCTCTGCCGGGCCTGCGTGATGGCGCCAGATGTGTCTGATTCATGATTAGTGACGCATCGGGCGCAGCCGCCATTAACCGGCATGAAACCACAAAAAGGACAACATATCTTTCCCAGCGAATGATTACTCTGCATAGGTTAAAGCAAAATATAAACATTTACTGCTTGAGAGCTTGTCCACCCGGTAAAATAAGGCTACCGTCAGTCACTAGGAAGTCATTGACGCTGTAAGAAACGTGTAGAATTTTAAACGCAAATTTCTGTTTTTGAATATGCTGAGACATGCTGTAAAATCGACTGTATATCCCAGAAGTATCAAACTTGTACGTTCATGCGAGTGGATCCACTCATTTCCATGAATCTAATTCCTTACAGGTGTTTTTCCTCCTCAGAGTTTAGCCACATGGAGTGAATTAAGTTTTCATGAAAACCTCACATGTACAGTATTTATTTAAATCATGTAGGTTCAGAGAGCAGGATCTGAACAGCTCAATTCGACACAATGGACGGCAAGAACGTAACATTACTGATGCGGATTTAAAGATAATATTTAGATGAATATTTTAGGACGTGTAATGACTCTGAAGCAGCTGACATGGCTTCTCCATGTTGCCTACATGCTGGCAAAAAAATGAGCAACATCTTTGTCTTATGAAACAGTTTTTGAATAATATTCCCTAGAAGGCGAGCTCAGGGCTTCATGTCTCTAAATAAATTTATTCTAAGCTCTACTGCCGTATAATACTTAAACTTTAGAGTAACTGCATGTGAAGCTGTTATACCTAATCCTGAAGTCGGGGCATGTATTCATGAACAGTATAAACATGTCATCATGTAATTCACATGAATCTAAATCATGACAACATTAAGGGGCTCAAACACAGCTTTTATGTGTGATGTTGCAACTCAAGATGTTGTATGGAAATCCCTTTTGAGCGTACACATCTCTTACAAATATTCTTATATCATGCCCCCGTAGGCGTATTTTGCAATCGTGAATAATGGATGAAACAATATCAGTTGCTCAATGGACTCAGAATGTGATACATCTGATTCCTAATGAAGCTTCATACAGCGTTGAGAAAGAGATCTTTTTAATGTGATAGAACAGCCTGCGGATCCTTAGAGAGCAGAGAATGACTCTACATAAATGTCAGATTATCATTTTTAACATGCTGAATGATTTTTAACTGTACATAATATATGTAGCTGACTGCTGAATATGGTTTTAAACTGATTATATTCTTAACTCAGGATATAAATAAGATTAGATTAACATTTAAATGTCCACCTTAGTGGAAATGTATCTTTGTTTTTTTCATTGAATTACATACACTATACCTATGTATTTGCTCACCTGCCTTGACTCATGAATTTAGGTGACATCAACAGATCAGGGAAAGCTGTCTATAAGATTTGGGAATGTTTATGGGAATTTTTGACCATTCTTCCAGAAGTGCATTCATTCATCCACACCAGACTCTGTCTTCCAGGTATTAATGGACCTTGCTTTGTGCACTGGATGCTGGATTCGGATGGGCGAGTAAATACTTTTGGAAATATAGTGTAAACAAAAATCACCTCCACCACATAGAGAAAATGTGGAAATAAACAAATATGCAATCATTATTGTGTTTTTGTGCACACAATAGAGTAGAAACTGGTGTAAGTGGCTGTTAGTAAAAAAAATCCTAAAACAAGCAGTTTTTTTAGGCTATGTGAGCTATAAATTTCAGTAGAGACATTTCAGTGTGACCTCATTCTGAAAACAAATCTCCTCTTACAGACTATTACTTATGACATTAGTAAGACAATATGAGATATTTAGTAAACCTTGAAAAACTCGTATTGACACCAGTCTTTTCTTGGCCGCTTGTAATCGCTTGTAACGCTATATTCGGCAATTATTTACATTCAGACAATCCTCTGCTGGGCCTCCTTGATGGCGCCAGATGTGTCTGATTCTTGATTTGTGACGCAACACGCGAAGCCGCCATTAGCCAGCGTGAAACCACAAAAAGGAGAAAATAACTTTCTCCTCTTGTTGCAATAACAGTGCAGCGCAACGTACAGCTCCATCTCATCCATGTAATAAGAGATCTGATTTGCTGGATTACTGCTAAATCCTCATTGCTTGTCAGCAGGAGTAAAAATAACTGTGGTTCACAGAATAAATCCACAGCAGGTATGCAGTTTCACAATCCTGAAGAATGTTCAAACTGTATATCAGGAAACTATGTGGACAGAGGACGAAAGAGGGGAGCACTGGCACTTCATTTGATGCGTTAAATGCACAGAACATACCGCTTATTACTGGACAAATATAAAGGCGTCTTATGGACGAGGTTTCATACTCAACAGCCCTTTTCAGACACCGTGTCTTTTACATTAACGTTCCTTTCTTACAGCTTCATTCAGACACGACAGGACCTTCACGGAAAGTGTGATATTTGGCAATCGCTGTCCCAAATTAAGAAAAAGGTAGTATTTTCAAGGAGGAAAACTGCATCAGCGCTGGATTTCATAACTTATTTGGCCGCCGGAGCCTTAATTTACGACCATAAGAGTGTGAGGGACGCTAGCCCACAGCTTCTCTGGATAAATATTCCATCATTTTCATCATTTGGTTTTATTAGAGAGCAAATTCGACTGCCTGTTTTTAAATCTTCTGCAGAGGAAAAGCCTAGAATAACAAGGAGTCACTGTATTGGGACTCAATTTAATCCTGTTTTACATGATGTCTATAAAAAAAATTGATCATGATATTCACCCATTCATCTCTGTAATAAAGAATGAAAACTTTTTTTTTTTTAAAACGACTTAGTCGTCTTTCACAGTGTTTTATTGAGTTGAAATACAAATGTAATTTTCTTTGTAAATATAGTGTCAGCCAAGTGATATGTTTGTTATAGTACTCTTAGTGGAATCGTATTCAGTCTCTCTTTTAAAAATAAATTACTGGGTCCCAGATGGTATGACTGCTACATAGAACTGTGGGTTTATTCAGACAAGCATGCCTTGACATGAACATATCAAAGTGCATGTGTGAAAGGGACTTAACAGCAGCTTTTGTTCCATTTCTCTTTGACACTCACCGTGTCCAGGTGCGTGCGCTGGTGCTTGGCCCGGTCGCTGGAGTTGCTGAAGGCCTTGAGGCAGCCGGGGTGCTGGCAGATGTAGGGTTTCTCTCCCGTGTGGCTCCTCAGGTGGATCTTCAGGTTCTCCAGGCGGGAGAACGCCTTGGAGCAGCCTTCAAACTAATACAGGAAAATATGGACAATTTCACTACAACATGGGAATGGGATGTAGCACAATAGAGGAAACGTTGTTGTTGTTTGAAGTATTCTCATGTGAATAGATGTTGGTTCAGGAACTACTGCAACATTTTTGCTATTTTGAAAGTGTTTGGGCCACGTGATGAATGTACAGTAAATGAGTGCTAATAAATAATACATTTTTATTCTTATTGATTCATTTTCTATAGCCGCTTAATGCTAACTAGGATCACTGGAGGCGATCGCAGCAGGTGAGAGGCAGGGATACTCCCAGACAGGTACCAGCTTATCTTTGACTCACAGACTCACACCTAAGGGCAATTTAGAGTCTCCAATTACCCTCAGCATGTTTTAGACTGTGGGAGGAAGCTGGAGAACCTGGAGAGAACTCACACAGACACGCGCATAATACATTTTATAAAGAATGTATTTAAAAAATGTATTTGCAAAATACATTTTCATCTGAAAAGTAACTACAGCTGTCAAGTAGACGTAATGGAATAGAAGGTACAATATTTCCCTCTGAAATGTAGTGGAGTGAAAGTGTCAAGTAGCATTAGATGGGTATATAATGTATTTAGTGACGTCCCACCACTGGTAAATTATCACCCGACTGCAGTTTCCTTCCACTGTATGAGCATTTTAGTGTCTTTCGGCTGAGTGTTTTGGTTTATGGGCCGATTTCAACAGCTAAAGGGGCAGATATTTCCCTCTGGAGTAAGCGTGATCTGACCAGTGCTAAAAAAGAAAATCATCCACACTGCACCAAACAGCCAACTGTTTGCTAACAGCGTCGCCCACGTCAACTTTTAAAAGGTTACGGCTCGTCTCAGCTGCCCTGAGTTAAGGCTGGTTTAAGAGGAGCTGGCTTTGCACATCGTTTCACAGCCACGTTTGTTCACGGCAGCTTGTATTGTACACGAGCGGTTTGGGATTCGGTGTCTTACTCAAGGAAATTTGGACGGGAGAATTATGTTCTGATGAAGGGCAGCTGGGAGAACGCTGCTGTGACTTAGAGGTTGAAACGCTGACCGTGAACCACAACAGCCCTGACTCGAACCAGACTGTGTCTCCCTCTCCCTCGTTTCCTGTCATCCCTCCGTCCAATAAAGGCAGAAAATGCTCCCTAAGCTGAAGAGGGGCCGCCTGGTATCTTTAGTCACGTTTTTAAACTTTTTTTTTCTCAAATGCACATTTTTAAATACTGCACCCGCGAGGGAATTATGCATTAGTGACAGAATGTGGATTTCTCCAAGCAATGAAAAATTATTCTGACACAAGCAAGCAGTAACTCACTGATGCAGGATTTGTACATAACTATAAAGATGTCTTTATTTAACTTACGTTTGATCACTCCGTAGCACTCTGAAATGCTTTTATATGATATTGCACTAAAGAAATACACTTAACGAACTGGACCAGGAATTTTTAATTTCAGTGGTTCTTTAAAAGGTCCCATATATAAAATGTAGTTTTTTTTATTGGTTAGTTACTGCCCAACATTGTATAAACTCAGATGTGTGTAACATATAATAAAACTACATTTGCATTAATATTGGGGGATGCTGAAGACTGATCCAACAGAACTATACAGTAAGGATGTAATATAATTTAATTTAGACATTTTAGGTTATTGAATCATAAAGGTTCAGGTAATGAGTTTTGCACAAATAGCAAATTGAAATAAAACCACACACACATGCGCATGCACACGCACGCCGAGCTGTGGTAGGTTGTGTTAAAAGCGTTTCTGTTGGGCCGCAGCCAGACAAGGAGCAAACAGCAGAGTCAGCAGCTATAGCTTCACACTGCAGGCCATGAAGCAAACCTTTTAGAACTGTACAGAAACTCTGGCACATTCAATCTCAAGTCTCACAGATTAGCAAGATTGTCATTTCTGCCCTTGGAGTCAAAGTTTAAAGTAAATACTACATTTCTCAACGTTTAGACAATCATCAGGAGAGATTTTTTAACATTTAATCAAGACTGCCAACAAAGTCCTAAAAATTGTTTACATTTATAAAGATATAATCTAAAAATAAGTGTTTTGTATTGGAGACATGACTATAGGTACTGAAGGTTATACAAAAAAAACTAAAGAAGTTTGTATAGGGAATTATACTAAAAAATACACTGTGTTTGATTCTTTCTAAAAGTATCCAGAGGGAATATGAAAACAGCTTTTCCACCTAATATTCATTCCAGTATTTTTTATTAGGCCTCTCTAATGAGTCAGTAAACCCAGTCACCTCATTTACTGTCACACAAAAAAGAGAAAAGTCACAGCGACACAACATGAAGAATTCAGAAGCAACCCTTAGAAATACACATCTGCAAATAAGCACACACAGATTATATATTATTACTAGAAGGAATAACACGTTGAATGTCACATTCAACTCCAGTAATTTTGCAGCTTTAGGTGGACTGAGCTGTGGGGAAATGTATCACTTTGAGTTCTTGGAGAGCAAGAAAGATTTCGTGCACATTCAGGCACGTCTGTTACAATTAACCCTGCAGAAGCTATAAAACAATCGGACAAATGATGCCATGTCCCTGCACATGTACACGGCTCCTAACAGGAAACATGTTTCCAAAGCCTTTGACAGACTAGAAATTTGAGCACTGTTTAAATTCACAGCTATTACAGTTTATTTACTTTAATACTCAACACAATAGTATAGTATGTATAGTGTTTCCTTTTAAAGCTTCTGCTACTGAAGGAATAATGTTTGCTGTATTTCTGTGGGAAATACAGATAAATCCAGAAACTGTACATGATGTTCAGCCTGTCCACAGTGTTATAGTTTCACATGTATTTTATTAATCCTTAAAATGAGTGCTATCTGATGTGTTATAATTTATTATTTCTTAAAGGCTCAGTCATAGACAGTGAGGTATTTCCTTTTTTAAGGTCTAGGTGACTATAGGTGCAGGGAAATGCACAGACATTCAGAAACTGTGCCTCAAAACAAGCCGTCAAGACTTCCACGAAGTTGTGATGTCACATCTATACAATTGCTGCCCATTTACAGCCACTCAACTTAACCAAAACTTCAAGTGACAGATTTTTAATGTTTCATTCTCATAATCCTACATACTTAAATAATTAGTTTTGGTGATATTATATTACTCTCATTTGTCAGGAACTACTTTCAGTAGAGTAATAATATAAAATTGTGTGCTGTAAGAATATATTCTGCAGGACTGTATGGGATCAACTGATCCACAGTTGACCATAATGAAAAAACATGTCACCCAGTGCAAGAGTGTATCTCTTTGACGTACACTTTAATGCAGAAGATTAATAGTTGGTTTTGGTACTTTTATTATAATCTGTTTACAGTAAGAAAAATACAGGCCACACCTTGTTTAAGCTACACACATATAGTGCAGGAGAACTCATGTCTCTGGCTTGAAAAACACCTGTCCGATCTGAGGAATGACATTATGGGCTGGTAAATAAGGTTGAATTCACTTCCAAACACTGACCACATTCATTTGAAATATTCCTTTTCCATTGCTGCACCAGGAATGACTTAATTTACATGTTTTAGCTTGAGTGCTTTATGAAAATGACTTTATTCACATAGTCTATGCGTGACTAATGACTTTTGTGTGTGTGTGTGTGTGTGTGTTGATGTGAATTTAATTTTTATTAATATGTTTTTGGCCAACTCGCCACAGTAATGAATTTTAAGAGGCTAGCAACAGTTTAGGTAATTTTAATGCACTAATTCACTTAAGTAGTGAATTAGTAAGTGTCCCTGAGTGAAAGTCTCTGAATGAATAATTAATCAGGCTGTTGACAGCAGTGAAGAGTTACTCACTCTCAGTGGTGGAGATTTGGCACCAATCAGAAGGTCACCATGGGGCAGACGTGTTCAAGCTGCAATAGTTGTAGTTCAAAAAATGACTCATGACAAGAAGTGATGGAGGGCGACGGCACGCTGCGGCTCAAAGGCCTCTGTTGTGATGGTTAATGCAGAAATCTCCCCACGGACCTAATCTGGTCTGGTTTTGTCTTTAGCTTAGATGAATGTCTTGAATTTTTCAAAATGCATTCTTCTGTTGTAATCTGTCATTTTGCCTTTTGCAGTGATAAAATCTATCATCCTTTAATGACAGGCTGCACGTCTCAAAAGACGAGTTGTAGAGCTTTCTCTGCATAGGGGGCACGGTTTCTACAAGAAAGGATGACTTATTTGCTTGTAGCCTGGCTGGACATAAAGTCTCCTGCAGCGGTGGAAAGTTACTTATTACATTATTTACTCAAAAATTGTCCTTAAGCTGAATTTCAAGGTACTTCTACCTTACTTGAACATTTCCATTCAATGCTTTTTTATACTTCCACTTCTCTACATACGTTTACTTTATTACTTTAATTCGATTTTGCTACTCATACTTTTATTAGGATTTTCCATGCAGTATTTATATTGTAGAGGAGCATTTTAAAATTGCTGTATTGGTACTTGTTTAACCACTGGTGTTTATGCATAAATAAATAGCATTTGTCAGAATAACGACAGGGTGATTTGCAGGTCCTTGAATGCTGCAGGGCTACAGACACATCCTCCATTCATTCAGCACAGCCACATTTATTCCTCTGGTGCGCATGAGTAAGGGAAACCTGTCGCGGGGAGAGGAAACCATTTGATCATCTCTGTGTCCTACAGACTCACGATCACCGCCTGCACGGCCTGAGGGAAGTCAAGACGTACTGTAAGCGGGTTAATACCTTTCAAATTCAAAACTCAACCTCCAGACGGCCACATATGAAGGGAGCGTGACAGTGGAAGAGATGGGATACGTTTGGGACATTTTGGGTGAAATGAAAAATTCTCCCTTCATTACTGGTGACTCAAAGAATCTCATGTGTAAACAACAGACAATATTAAAAAAAATTGGAAATTATATAGATTATATTGTATTTATGAGGGAACTAAACTCTGGGATACTTCAAAAGCTGGCACTGTGTGTGTGTGTGTGTGTGTATCTTTTCTGCTATCTTTAAAGCTTCAAGGACTAAGCAGTGAGGCAACTTACACAATTCTCAGGTCCACACTCGTATGGAACTTTAGCAAAAGTTCAATCAGGAAAGACAAAATCCTAATCATTTCCTGCTTCACTTTCTCACGCATGTTATGTAACGCAGTTGCATTTCCTGATCACATCCAGCTGATCACATCTGCCGGTCTTATCTAACCAATAGCAGAACCACACATCCTCCCGGCGCTGTCTGTTTAAAAGAGGTTCTCTCTCTTCTCTCTGCTCTCCCGTGCTATTTCTTCTGAATCATGCACCTTCCCATCACCCCTTTCTCAGTCCATCTGAAAACCTCCTTTTTTTCAGCTGAGGAACATTTCACATATGTGACCATCACTGTGCAGACATGATGCAAAAAAGTTTGTCTACTCATTTATCAGCTTTTACAATGACTACAAAACCATCCAGAGGTGACAGTCTGTCCGAAACACTGAAACAAGGTCACATCGCTCCAGTCTTTTAAATCTCTCCTCAGGCTCACAGTAAACCAACAGGTCACCTACAAAATACTCCATGAGGTCAAGGGCATGAACTCCACTGGCCCCAAATACCTCGGCGAGCTTCTCATCCCACAACCCTCAGACACTCAGGTCAGGCAGCCTGAGTCTCCTCACTGTCCCACGGTCAAGGCTGGCGGCCATGGGAGGCTGCCCCCGCCTGTGGCATCAGATCCCACAAATATCAAGGAAACTCACTCTCTTCCTGCTTTTTTAAATGTGGTCTAAAGTTTTCCACACTGCGTTCTGTTAGGGTTATTATTAATGTACTTAGGTCTATTTTAGTCTAATTGATTATTTTATGTTTTTGTCATTGCCTGTGAAATACCTTGAGAAGTTTATTTTAGTTTAAAGTGTGCTATACAAATCAAATCCAATATGATTTTCTGGCCATCACTTCAATTCTCCATCTTATCAGTATCAGCAGTGTTTGGACTTCACTGGGGGATCTATCTGCAGCAGATCAGGGATGAGGCCTGTATTACAAGCGTCAAAGACATTACACTTCACACCTTGTACTCAATACTGTGCAATAAATATGTTTTCAATTTATCTTAATTTCAATCTAGTTCTCTGTCCTGATTGAAACATCCAAAACATTTTTGAAAAACTTTTCAAGTTTTAAACCTGTGGTTTACATCGGTTTGTGGTCCTGTTCAGTTCAATACGTTCTATTTCAGAAACCCGTGGTAACAGATTGTATGTGCATTCCTTCATACATACATGTCATTTTAAACAATACAGCACTTGCTTATTAGTGGTCAAATTACTCTGAAAACTGAAAAGTGTGTGTATGAACAAAGCCGTGTGCAGTCTTTCTGTAAATTGTTGCTGCATGTAAATATCAACTCTAGGAGAGAGCGTCTTTTTCTTTTAGAGCACTCACAACAAAATTTATAGGTGTTTTTTTAAAGAGAAAAAATTAATTGCAGTTGTGACGTAAATATTTGGATGTAATTTTTCCCTCTCAGCTGCTCGGTGGCCAGCAGTAGCCGGCCGTGGTTTTACTGGTCTCACAAATTCTGCAAAAATCAAAAAGCAAATTGTGTTTTCTGCCCCGACGCTCCTGTCGACAGTTATCGGTCAATTAGTTTGTTTCTGCTTTCCAAGCCCATTACAACTAACTGCATCTTATGATTTGGCAACACTGTGGTTAACATCTGGTTTCATCAGGTTTAGGGAAAGATATGGTTATGGTTAAAATAGCTACTTTGTTAAGATTTGGGAAACACTGTGGTTAAAATGACGACATCCTCAAGCTTGGGGGACCTTCACTGTGGTTAAAGTTAGGGGGCCACTCATCCTTCCACCATGACCTCCCCCTCCACCATATAACATGAGATCATTTCCTCCTTAGCTCCTGGCATAATTACTACAGTCTTGGCTTCTGTCACTGGACTGTACATTTATGTCATGTTGGGATACTTGTATAAACCTTTATAAATGTGAACTGAACTGAAAAGTGTGACCTCTTTTTGCGTTGCCAGTTCGTTCCGTCCCCGAACGTACAATGTGTGCAAACTTAATTTTTCAGGATGAAGCTGGCCATTTTCTACATTTTTTCTTATCGTCAACAACTTTCAAGTGCCGACAAAAGTCACCGCTGGATTGAACTGTTTAAAAGTATTGTGCGTGTATCGAGAGTCTGATAGATCTTATTTTCTCGTGCTGTAGACCTCCAAAAATATTAAAAACATGTCAGTGAGCCACGCCGCTGCACTGGGTGACATGTTACTTCACCACAAAGACTTTGGGCACGTTAGTTTGTTTAGAAAATGGCTCCAAAGAGTAATAACAGTGATCATGTTTTCAGTCGGAGAGTAGTCAGGAACCGCGTTCCTGACTCAAGCGTAGTGGCCTCTGCTTTACATGGAACTCCTCTACCCTTGAAACTTTATTGCTGGTATTATTTTTTGGAGCCTTTCTATACAAACTAATGTGACCAAACCTATTGTGAAGGAATATGTCGCCCTGTGCTATGGTTTGACCCACTGATGTGTTTTAGAAATATGAGGCTTGGATCTGCACAGTAACCAGCAGCCACATCCTTTATTTCCATTAAACAAAGGCAGACTGACTCACCATGCATTTATTGGGTTTTTCTCCAGAATGGACCCTCATGTGGATCAGCAGCTTGTAGCGAGCGTTGAACGGCTTGTGGCGCCGAACGCAGCCGGCCCAGAAGCAGGCAAACTCCTCCCCTTTGCGCTGGTCGATGTGCACCTTCTCGATGTGCCTCACCAGCTCCTCCTGGCTGCTGTAAGTGGCACTACAGTCGATCCAATGGCACGGCTGATCCTGCTGGTCGCCAGCGGCATCCTGTCCCGCGGGCCCGTTGAGTCTCGGGGAATGGAGAGGGGTACTGTCCTGACCGTCGAGGCCTTGGAGGGGCTGGCCCACATGGTACAGCTCCCCCTGCTGGTTGTTGAGTTGAAACGGCTCCCTCTTACAGGGCAGGAAGTCGTCTGCCGGCTCTTGTTTTATTGAGTGATACTCGTCCTGGAGCTTTTGCTGTTGCTGAGAAGTTTTGCCGTTGGCTCCGAGTGCATCAGTTAGAGGCAACGAAGAGGTGAAGAATAAAGATGAGGAGGAGGAGGGGGAGGAGGAATGAGAGGATGGTGGGGAGCAGAAAGAGGGAGATGTGGCACAGCTGGTGAGCATGTAGGATACAGGAAGAGAGGGCTGAGGGTAACAACTGAACCTCTGGGTGTTATTTTTGGGATCTGCGTGTGCTGTGGTGGCAAAGTCCTCCATTGTTTTATCAACCTGGGATCCGTTCGTCTTACAGCTGAGCAGGGAGGTGAGGTCACGCCCCAGAGAGGATAGGGACAGGGAAGTCCTTGGAAGACAACACATGCCCAAACCACCTGAATGCATCGACGATTGACAGAAGCCACCGGAAGACAGTGGCGCCTGAAGGTCCTCCACATCTTCAAACACGCTCCCAAATCCAGGAAGGGTCAGCTGGACGTCTGGAGGCCCGAGGTCAGGGGGCCACATCCTGGCCCCCACTGGTTGACTTCCAGCGATAGATTCCTTCAGTAAAATTGTTGCTGGTGATTGCTTTTGAGCAACTTTAAGAATCCATTGAAGGTAACACCGTCCATGGCATCTTTAAGTACTCAAATGTAGTGATTTCATTTGCAGCTGTTGGCATCTTCTCATTTCAACCCAAACATGAGTAATCTTCTGTCATCCGTTCTGAGGTCCTGCTTGGTCAGTCATCTCTCGTGCTCTGTGGCAGACAGAAACCAAACCCAAATGAGTCAAAAAGACAAACATTACGTATACAAAACCATTTTTACACGTATCATGTAACAGCTGGTAAAAGTAATGATGCAACAATGTGAAAGTGCTGCATTACAGGTAGAGATCCTGCATTTGTAATCCTCCCATACTCATACCATAAGTAAATCTCAGATGTTCTATCAGAATTACTTAGTGTCAACAGTTGTTTTCTATACCTGTTTATTCCTTATTAGGAACCACCATTCACTCATACACTCACAGAGAGTCTCCAAGTAACTTAAGCATGTTTTTGGACTGTGGGAGGAAGCTGGAGAACCTGGAGAGAACCCATGCAGAACCACACAGAGAAAAGGTCCCAGACCAAGGACTTGAACCTGCGTGTACCAGTGTGTAAACGGCATGTTATTGTAGGTGGAGCTAATTCAACTACTTTCTCTGCATCAGGTAGTTTATTTCAGAAATCCCCACGGCATAATACATCTGAGTGGTTGTGAGATCATTATTTATTAGGGCTCCAGGGTGATCACACTCCCTACAGCTATAAAATAGCTGAAGGGAGTAGACCGAGGAAAGCTGGATTTTTTTCTTATTCCACTTATGGATTTTTGCACCTCGCTTGTCCTACGTCTTTGACAAGACCCAAACGAATTATATATCAAAATGCCTGTCTGGATCAGGAATAGTGTGCTATTCCTTTTATCTAAAATTCTTTTAGCAAAATACACATTTTTCGCAAAGTAAGTCAGGAAAAACAAGAGCGCAAGATTTCATAGAGTCTCTAGAGTCATAGAGAATGAATGGGACGAGGTCAGAAAATGAACAAATCATCAGAAAAAGAACAAATCATCAGTGTCATCAGCACTACCAACTGCTTGGGTATACACAAAAAATAATGGGTGTATCACAAAAATGCTCATCAACAGGCTCACAACTGAACAAACCCCAGTACCAGTGAAGCTATAGTCCAATAACCCATCAAAAAATTTCTTTATTTTACAAAAAATGTAAAATTTAAGTTGTTTTATAGAAGTGAGTAAAAACTATAATATTCTACTTGTAATATCGGTCTCTGAAAAAAAATGCAGTTTTCTCAGCATTTTGTCTGAAAAGTAGAATTTTATGACCTATATTCAAGTATGAAAAATGGATGAATCTAGGACAAAATGTGTTATCTGAAACTAGAAATCCTCTTCTTTCTGTTGATATATTCCCTGTTTACATATTCATAGAACTGAATATTTTCTTAGGGGTGTTGAAATATCAGTGATTCGGTCGAAAATGCTGGTGGTGACTGGCAATGTTTCGAAATTACTCTGGTTAATGCTTGAAATGCAAAAGAAGTGAAGTATAACGCAACAAAAAAGGAAAACATTCAAGTAGAAATGCCTCAATTGTGTTTAAGTGCATAGTTACAGACCATCAGTGTTGTGAATATCAGCCAAACTGACTCATTGTGATGTTGCAACGCTCTGCCTCGGCTGGTATGACGGCTTGCCATCAAAGAGCTGAAACATGAAATCTCTGGGGAATCTGTCACACTCTGAAAGTTATTCCCTCATCTCTAGCCATCGGCAAATCCACGTCAGTCAGTAACAACAAACGGAGCAAGGTGATCGGCGAGGAAGTTTTTTGGATGAAGTATAACCCAAACAAACTGCGTGTCCGACCCCCTCGTCGGCAGGCTCCAATCAAACATTACTGAGTGTGACGCTGCTGTGAGTGTATATTTGGTTTCCTTTGAGCTGCCGTGGCAGTCGGGGCTGATTCATCACTGCAGGCATCGAGGCCACCCCTGCAGCAAACAGCCAGGCGTTGTGTGGCAGCCGATCGCCTGGAACCTGGTCCAGATGCTTGTTAAGAGAGGAAGAGTAATGGGCCACATCTCTCAAGTGCAGAGAGACTGGAAAATGGACCAAACAAGCCCCCTCCCCTCCCCTCCCACCCGTGTGTCACATAGACTGTACAGTAGCTCCACTGTGCAACAGTCCTTGACTGTTTATTGGAACAGACTTGATTTCCACTGTTCTCTGCCATCTGCCAGATATTGATGATCTAATTTACAACAGGATCTCCGCCACATGTAATTAGTCATTGGAAAGATCAGTCCCTTTACGAGCCAGAAGCTGACACAGCAAAGATGATGAGTAAGTTCACTTTTGCAGTTACCTTCGCCGATGGAGGAGTCACTAAGTGTAGGTTCATGCCCATAGTTTCCTGGTATAGTCTGGTTTACAATTTTATGATTCTTCCCGAAAATCCCTGTAGCTCCCCCCCACCAGAGTCGTGTACGTAGCCGACCAGTCATGGGAACTGTGGTTGAATCTTAATTAGAGAGGCCGCGATGTGTCCGTGAGTCAACAAGCTGAACGGGATTAATGGTACTCGTGTAGCAGAAGTGGTTTTGGGTTCGAAATATGATAATTGCAACCTTGTACCTGTCGGGTGTAAGAGCTAAAAACCAACATTTGAGGGTAAACTGTGGCATTTTAAATGTCATGAAAGTCAAAGAACAAATGCGATTAACCGTCTTATATAATTTTGGGATCTAAATTGTTTTATTCAGCAGCAGATGTTCGTGCCGCCATCCGTGCTTTCATAAATCTAGCAGAATGAAATCTAGAAACATATATAGAAAACATTTTTATAGCAGTGTCTATTCACGAACCACTTTGGTCCTAATCCAGAAAGAAGAGTCAGACAGTAAAACTAAGAAAAGTGTCCCACAAAGCCTCAACTGAGCCAGCAAACCTTATAAAATAGCAGGCTCATCTCATGTGGTGTCTTTTAAAGACTCAGTCGCTGAGGTTAGCTAAACACAGCTGTGGCATTTCAGGACAAGCAAATGTGTACTTGTCTCAACAATAAGCACTTTGGTTCTTGAATTACAAACTTTTTTGTGCTATTTGGTTCAACTGAAACATGGGAAAATGTTCTTTATTGAAATGAGAGATGAGAATATATGGACTAACTACTGTTTCCTAATCCTATCCTTCCCAAATAATCCCCAGTGGTGTTCCAGAGGTGTCGGGTGGTTTGGCACTTACACACACTCCTGTATTACCGTCGAATCCTGCAGCTGAACTTGCAACTAAGTGTAATGTTAAACTCTGCACATCTCCTCAGGCCTAATTTATCAGCACTTCATCCTATTGTTGTGTTTTTTACAGCCTGCAACTAATTGTCAATTCAACATAGTGGATCATTTAGCAGCGAAAGAGCTCAGCATATTTTCCGAAAGAAACAACAAAACGTGTTGTTTGACCACTGATGCAATCCAGAACAACAAAAAAAAAAGAATGTTTTCTAATCTATTTCTGGCACATCATTATTTGTCTGCATTTTTCCAAACATAAAATCACAGATAAAAAACAAGTTTATAAAGTGACAACACTGTGGTTAAGGTCTGGGTAGATTTAGGCACAAAAAAACACTTGGTTAGGCTTGGAAAAAGCTCATGGTTTGGGTTAAAATGTGGCTCTGTTAAGTTTAGAGAAACGTGATTTGGGTAAGTTTACTTCCTGAAATTTAGGCATCCTTCATCGTCATGACCACAGTATTATCCACAGCATTGAAGGTACAGTAAGTAAGATTAATAGCATTTAACTTCATGTAGCGGAACAGACTTGGCAGAAATGGTCTGGAATATAATATACTTAAGTATGTTTTAATTAGTGTAATCCAAACAAAATAAGTATTTGATTACCTTAGAATGCGCTGTATTAGTAGTCCAGAACGAATAAACTAAAAAATGCCTTTTCATATTCTCGGGGACCACTGTAGGTTCCACTACATATTTAGGGTACTTATTTAGTTTAAAACATTCTACTAGGAAACTATCCACTCTACCTTAAATTTAAAGAAGAATTATTGTGACAGTTTTTTGGAAAATTATCCCGAATTGCAGTGGAAATTGGACACTTGCGATCGGAAAAGGGAAAGGAACACAAGTCTCCTGTTGAAAACTCCTCCATTCTAATAATGCCTCCCCTCCTTTGAATGAGGAAATGTCTTTATAAAGAGAATTAAGCGCATTTTCTGTAGCACGCAAGCTTTGACTGACCAGACTAGACTAGAGTTTTTGGAAATATTTTGCTATCCAGGGCATTTAGAATTGTTATAAATCTTTTCTGATTTACAGTGCTGACATTTCTTTTCATGATGTATTTATATATCATGCGAGCATGAAAAAAAAACATGGTAGGAAAATACGCACAATTTTTGCGTGTATAAATACCCACAGGTGCAATATATTTCAGTTTAAGACAATATGTTTGCAGGGGAACAAAATCTCATGAATGTGGCTGGCTGGGCATTAGATAAAACATGTGAATTACGTAACTACTTTCACAACTGACGCTCGTGTTTTCATAAAAGACAGCAGAGACTGGTATCCTAGCAACAGTGAAAGTTGGCTCCGAGGTGAAAGTTTACACTTCTCGAAATAATTTGTGCCTCTGAGCCTCCATTTTCAAAATAGCTTAATCCTGTAAAACCAATTTATTGGGCGACGGGTGTGCTAATAAATCAGCATTTTCTCTGTTTTCGGGTCATTAACCTTTATTTATCCAGAGGAAAACGAGCGAGCACACCCACAGCTGGTTGCTTTGCATTTATAGTTACACACATTCACACCTGAACAAATCTCCACGGATATTTTGGCTGTAGATTTAACCTCAGCTGGAGGTTACAGCAGTTTTTTGACTAATTCATTCACTTTTTAATTGTAACCTCCTGTAAGTTTTTCAAATGTGCAGATGCTACACTTCCCTATTTTCCCCGCTTTAGACTCACAAATTATTTCAATATCCTCAAAAGTATTGGACTTTTCTGTCAAAAGACGTAGAAACTCATTCCCTGAGAATAACTTTCTAGCCATATTTTTATTCCAAAAACATATATTTTTTTTTACTTAAAACAGGAAATGCAAGGAAAGGGGTGGTGATGACTGGAAATGTGTGTACAGGTAAATCTATCCAGGATCTTGGTATATTTATAGGTATAACAACAAATATTCAACCACCCTTCTCTTCTTCACTGTACATCCACAAAATTAGCAGATTTATGTGTTCTCATCCCAGACTGCACCTGTGTGATCACACAGGCTACATTTGAACATGCAAACCCCTGCCTCTGCTGTGAGATAAACAGCTGGGCTGGGGGGCCACCGTAAGGTCTGAACACGCAAAAGAGTTTGTTCCTCCGAAGACTCGATGTACTTTGTATAAAGTGATTAATATGCATACCAACTAAAGCTTAATGTTCTGTTTTTGTTCCGTCTTTGTCCAAGTCCACTATAAATATTTCACAGCGACGAGGCCTGTCAGGCAGCTTCAACTGAGAAACTTAAACAAGAGGATCATGAGATGGAGCCTCCTGAAACATTTATTTATACTAAGGGAAGCGGCCCGACCTGAAGCTGCTGACCTGACACCGAAAGCTGCAGAGCTGCACAAAGAGCAAGACTGTTAGACACTTCTGATTAGAGGTGAATGATACCATATTTTACCAAGTAATTCATGTGAAGTTATTGCAGAGGACTGATTTTTTAAGCCAAGAGAAAGGTTTTTCATACAGTTAAATATAAAAGTTTGCAATTTAACATGTCAGAATTTAAGTTTTTCAGTTCAATTGTTCATATAGTAGGCTAGTATCCATTATAATTGAATCGAATTGAACATATTTAAAAGGTATACTTATTCATTTTAAATATCTTTTTTGTGAATGGTTAAAAATCTGCAAAATATATAGGCATTTATCCTCACAACATTAGACTTTTCATACCCAGAAGCAAGTAAAAAAAAAAAAAGTGCAGCGGTATTCTATTGTAATGCCAATGACAAGTATGCATGCCAAGGATCCGTATCAGTATAATTGCACAGGTGCAGGGATTCTGATGCCATGAATCAATCAGCTCCACCGTGCAGAAAAGTGCATGTGAGGCTCCATTTAGTAAACTTTTTTTTTTGTTATAGGCTAAAGTTTGGATTTATGTACAGCAGCTGGTACAACTTGCTCCAGGAGCTTGGAAAGACTAACATCACCAAGGAGGGTGACACAGATGGAAGCTGCCACCAAGTTTCTGAACCTGAAGCTCAATGTGCCAGCCAAAGAGGGTGCTTTTGACATTTATTTCCAGACATACCGAGCAGAAATCCCTGCAACATCCAAGTAAGCGATCAGCTTAATGAAGAAGGCAAGGCGAAGGCTGCTGAAGCTGCACCAGTGCCTTTAAAATTCACCGGCGATGCCAACGCCACTAAGTCATGTCTACTCAACGAGGCCTGTCCAGGTGACAAAACCGCTGACTGTGGAAACTCAGCTTGGAAATGAAGTGTGCGACCCCAACAGACGAGGTGATTACTCTTCCATGTCTGCTTATATTGATAGTCCAGCTGGAAGAAGCTGAGATGATGCCAAAGCCAAAGGCATTCTTCTTAAAGCACAAACGTGTCTGAGGTGACGATGATTTCAAAGATAGAGTGGTCTCATTGAAAAAAAAAGTTATTTGTCAAATTCTGCTACAATCAAACTTTAATATAAGACGGGTTTAAAAGGTGCTCAGTATCAGTTCTGCACTGATGAACTTCTTAGTCATGGAGCTGGGAGTCTGGGAACAATATTTATCTTGGATAGTCTTTTCAAAAGCAGATTAATAGTTGAGCCAAGATGTTTATTTAAACCATGTCTGTAAGGGAGATACCCCCTGCTCCATGCTCCAGGTTACCAAGATCACTGACTCAACCTCCAAGCTCACGGAGAAGCAAACCTGCCCATTCATATAAAACCCGAGCGGCCTCAGACAGATATGTGTGAATATGAAGAATGCACTCATTCAGACCGGCTCTCATCTGGAAAGTTGTTAAAAGGGAAGTGAGTGATGCACAGTTTATTTTCCAGCACATGAGATCACTGACGCACCTGCATAGTTAAAACAGCCTCAGTCAGTATGAGCAGTTTTTTTTTTTTTTTTTTTTTTTTAGCTTTTTACATATTTTATTATGTACAGTATAGTACACACTGACTCACTTAGTGTCTACATGATCACTGTTTTTCTGGGGACTGACACACCAACATTTATGACAGCATATTTGAATCATTTCAATGTCTGTGATCAGAGGATACACTTATGGTGTGAGGTTTTATTATAGGTTGTAAAGAAAAAAATAGAGCCAAGAGTTAAGGCTGATATATATATGAGCTAATATTCTAATAGTGTTGCAGGGAGGATGTATTTTTTAGATCAGAAGTTAATCTGGAAGATCGCCTTGGTTACCGGATCAGATATTTCTTCCAATTAAGCAGCACTTAATGAAAAAGGTGAGGTGAGGCCACAATTACATGATTGTAGCTCTGTCCAGAATTGGCTAAATGAAGGGCAACTAGAACCTCTGTTAATTCTTGGAGGTTTAGGGATAGCAGTCAGAGTTTGTACCATTTTTTTAAAGCCACTTTTAGATAATGTGCTCGCTGGCTTGCTGGCTTTCATTACAGCTTACAACATTGACATATAATCATTGAAATATGCGAGCAATTCCTTAAACTCAGCAGCAAAGTTTAGTGAATAGACAGTGATTCACTGGCGTAAAATTTTAAAGAAACCGAGTGTTCTGAGTAGGTTGAAAACTGGGGTTTCAGAGATCATTTACAATATGTCCACCTCAAGATTTTGAACTTTGACTATGCATGTTGACTATTGCTGATGTGACAGAAAATAACAAAAAGCAGAGTATGTCCAGGCTGAATTTTTGGGGAACCCTGCATGCTGCATGCTGGACCTAAACTGTTAAACTCCATGCCTTTAATCTCCCAGTTCCACAACCCTATAGACTACCCTGTTGTGTGACTGCAGCCCGTAAAATTCTTTGGCACTTTGCAGATTTTGAGAGGCAGTTTGGGTCAAAGTAAACTCAGTGGGAGCAGGTCACTAACACAGTCTCATGTTGCACAAAATAAGGATGTGTTATTGGATCAGAATTCAGGGCTGTCATCTTTGTAAGGGGATTGAATTGCTGTTAACTTTATACACAGTGATCCTCTGAGGGTTCTACCTCTGCAGAGACGTTCCGAACAGTACTTTTAGAAAAGTGCCGTACCTCCAAGTGAACAGCAGTGTTTATTTTTGCTGGATGGACAGACAGGACTTGTTTATACTGTTAATATATCTGCATAAAAATCTAAGACACCATATACACAAAACATAACATGGTTTTATAATGCATGATGTATTCTTATACATTAAACATTTCAAAAAATGGTTATAATTATCTCACCTGTCCTGGGTTAAGTACAACAGCAAAATGCTGCAAAGACATTAACTTCCTTTTGGTATTTAAAGATCGTTCCATACATGCATTGTAAAACTTTGCAGTGAAATCTGCAGGTATTTACTGTGGGTAAACACAGTATTGCTTGCGAATATTACAGTAGACTTCTGTATATTTTACAATAAATCACAGGAGTTGATATAATTTGTATACAGTCCATCATCCAATACTGTAAATACAACTGAAATCACAGTATTTAACTGAATTTTATTGTACAATCAATCACACTGTTTTTCAATTTTTTATTTTTATTTTACAGTAAAGGCAATATTGTAAACTAAATACTGGTAATTGCTGCTAGTTTTTCAACATACATTTTAAGGCAAGGATAAGGCAAGGATATAAAAACAATCTATTTTGAATAATAATTACATCCTTATGTAGATTTTTCACAAAGCAATATATATATTGCTTTGCTGGTATATTTATATTTATATATATTGTATATTGTTACTGCACTAGCCATTACATTACATTACAACAACTACCTCACAATGCACATAGCTGGGACAATCAGTACTGTCTTGTTTTGTCTGTTTTGTCTTGTTGAACTTGTCCTTCCACTCCGTACTACTCATGTCTTGTCCTGTCATACGTGTTTGTTTTTATTCTAGTTTAGTTTAGTTTAGTAAGACTAGGCAAAAGTAGCCTTAAGCTACTGCACTTTACCATTGTAGTTTAGGATTGTCTCGTCTTGCGCACCTGCACTTTGATGTTGTTGTACATGTAAACGCATAGGATAGTGAGAAACGAAATTTCGATTCCTTTGTATGTCAAGTACATGTGAAGAAATGGACAATAAAATTGACTTTGACTTTGACTTTGATAATTATATACAAATGTTTCCTTTTTAATAGTTTAATGTTAATATAATATTGTAATATCCTAACTTCCACAATTCCTTGTTTTGGAGACATTTCTGTTAGATAATAATTCATGCACTCACATGTATATATATACATGTGAGTGCATGACTTTAGAGTCACTTTAGAGTATTTTTACACGTAGATACTGCTTCATTTAAAATACCTCCTCCTACCACTTGTACGCAGTAAATAACCATCAGAGTGTAAATGCAGGAAATTACTTCTCTGTGCAGGAAATGTGTTTCATTTATTTTCTTAAGCCGGTGTTAAAATATGCTATCTCACCATTTTGTCTCTGTCTGCAAAAGTGGCGTCCTCTACCAAAACACACAAGTACGTTTTCTTTTCCTTACGTCTAAACGTGAGCCAGAAAGTGGGTGTGGGTGCCTCGCTGTCCTCCATCAATGCTCACCTATCCCCTACCTATCCATCCTCTCCTCCTGGCAGGCCCAAACATTTACAAGCAGGTGTGGATCTGTGAGAAACTTTGACTGAGAGCAGATGGCAGGAAATTCCAGTGAAATGACAGTGGCTCGGTCCAAACCACAAGACAGTGTGAGCACAGCCCGTGAAGCAGATACTGAAAGGCCAGCAGCAGTAGTAGCAGCAGCAGCAGCAGTGGTAGTAGCAGCAGCAGCAGGAGCAGCAGCAGTAGTAGCAGCAGCAGCAGCAGTGGTAGTAGCAGCAGCAGCAGGAGCAGCAGCAGCAGCAGCAACAGTAGTAGCAGCAGCAGCAGGAGCAGCAGCAGCAGCAGCAACAGTAGTAGCAGCAGCAGCAGTAGTAGTAGCAACAGCAGTAGTAGCAGCAGCAGTAGTAGCAGCAGCAGCAGCAGGAGCAGCAATAGTAGCAGCAGCAGCAGCAGCAATAATAGCAGCAGCAGCAGCAGTAGTAGTAGCAACAGCAGTGGTAGCAGCAGCAGTAGTAGCAGCAGCAGGAGCAGCAATAGTAGCAGCAGCAGCAGCAGCAATAATAGCAGCAGCAGCAGTAGTAGCAGCAGCAGCAGTAGTAGCAGCAGCAGCAGCAGTGGTAGTAGCAGCAGCAGCATCAGAAGTAGCAGCAGAGGCAGGAGTAATAACAGCAGAAGTTATAGCAAAGTAACAGCAGCAGTAACTGCATCAGCAGTAACAGCATCAGCAGTAACAGCAGCAGCATTAACAGCAGTAAAAGCAGCAGTAACAGCAGCAGCAGTAACAGCAGCAGCAGTAACTTCAGCATCAGCAGTAACAGCAGCAGAAACAGCAGCAGTAACAGCATCAGCAGTAACAGCAGTAAAAGCAGCAGTGACAGCGGCAGCAGTAACATCAACAGAAACAGACGCATTAACAGCAGCAGCAACGGCAGCAATAGCAGCATCAGCAGTAGCAGCAGCAGTAACAGCAGCAGCATCATCAGCAGTAGCAGGAGCAGTATAGTGCCTATGGACTTAAGACGGATCTCTCAGCCTGCCAGTGTCTGGAAATATGAGCTTCACACGACGTCTGTTAAACCTCTCCTAAGATGGACTGTGTCTGGTGGTGGACAATGATTCACTCCAACGTGTCTTTCCAAACACATTTTGCATGGTATTTGGTCTGAAAATCCATGTGAACATTGATTATGTTTTGTGAAGCATCCAGCTTACAGATTACTTCCAAGCCCTTCGTGCAGCACTCCTCCATATGACGTCATGGGAGAGTCCATTTTACACAACCAGCAGATAACAATAGGACGGTGAAACGCTTGGAGTCTTATTGCAAATACATTTGGGATAGGAAGGGAAGGGATGAAGCGGAGAGAGAAAAAAGCATGGAAGGGAGAAAAAGGAAATCCAAAAAAATGAATTCATAATGTAAATAAATCCTTGTTCGCGGTTACAACATGTACATCTCTGAAAAGTCAGATATTATTTTGTTTTAAACATTTCCACTTGCATTTCCAGCTGGGCCTTTGCAGCCTTTAAAAGACTTCTCTTTGATTCCTTAGAAGTAAAACCTTGAAATGTAAATTTGTTTTCCTCTGGGAGCAGCTGAAACGAGGAAAGCTGTGTGTACATCTGCTTCACCGATTCTGCGAGGCGTCATTAATCTTGACAGATCTCTTTAATTTAACTGCTATATTTGTTATGCTTGTATGTTAGTTTTAGGTGACTCACAGTAATAATATTTAAACTTTATTGCAACAACTTGCTCTACATTAAGTCTGGTCCTGTCTTTAGTGCACTAGTCCCAACACTAACTTAAACATGGAGACATCATGCTCTATATTGCTACTGGCTGTAATTACATGCAGTGTAAGGGGTATACTTTTCATTTGACACAGAAATATTCTCATTTTGACTGGATCTATTCCTCTATTGACTTTATTTAGTAAATATATAGGCTGTAGTATTGTTTATTGCTGCTGTATTGATTTGATCAAGCTGCTCTCTTGCTGCTGACCTCCTGCTGAGGACCTCATGGGAAAAAAGTGATTAGCTTTATTGTGTTATCTTTTATAAAAACCGTGTGTTCAAAACATAAACTTTACAGAAACAACGTGGGACTTATAGTGCAATTTTCGTCAGAATCTGTAGAGGTGTGTCTCTTTCTTAAAGCTGCGTGACGTATATTTTCTATACAGAGCATGGATTAGATGAATATGTGTAATATGAGAGAAGACGTTCATTGTAGAGAATCAGCCGGGCAGTTCGCCTCAGCAGAAGCGTTTTAGTCTATTTTGGACCAGGTTTTGGTCTCACCACTGGCGTCAGTGTTTGTTCCCAGCAGCGGGCAGCTGTTTTGAGCAATGCAAGGTACTGTACACGACCAGCCCAGTACCCAACAGCAGAAAAACAAAGATGGAAACCAGCCAGTGAACTCAGGAGGAGACCAGACCAGAACTAAAAGAATATTGAATGTCTTATTCGCCAGGAGACCAGAAACATGATTTCATGAGGCTACTGTTACTCTGACTCCTCTGGATGGCTAAGCCACTTATTATGGTGATAATGGGTCAACAAGCTGTATTCTAAAGTCAATCAATGCAGCATAAAGATTAAGTAAATAGTGAGTAATAATATACAGTTTTATTATAGTATGAAATACAGATTCTAAAATAAAAAAAAAAAACTAACTGCTAACTTACTAAATCCAGAAATCACATCCCACAGTTTTGTTTCTTATTCGAAACTGGTGAGTACATTACCCACAATGCAGCTGGGTCCATCTACAGAGAGTGGGGGTGAGTCATGGATCAGTAGCTGCACAGCAGAGATGAGGGGCACTCTACAGCGGCCCGGTGCCCTCACTTCTTTGTAACTCCAGTCTCACTCCGTTGTTTTTTTTGCTCTGAAACTCGTCGTCTTCAGCCCCAAACCACACTGACGTCATTTCAGGCAATTTATCAGATTCCACAAAGCTCCGTCTTGGAACGCAAAAGCCTGTATACAAGTTGTTCACATACTGGTGTTCACAAACACCTGTAAACACACTATGAGGTGTAAAATTGCTGCAGTTTCCCCTTTGACCTACACTCTTTACAATGTGTGTGACTGTAGACTTCTCCTCCACATTTCCGTATCCACACACTAGACATATGAAAAACTTCTGGGCATCATGGCGGCATATGGGTGAAATAGTGGTGTCCCCACACTTCCAATCCATCTAAGGTATTATTTATTGCTGTAGACTGAACTCCCGACAGTATTGCACACAGCATAGTCATGGTTAGAGTCATACAGGCCATCTACAACATAAAACTGCTCTTTAAAACAGTCCATACACCAACAATTTTACACTCGTAAAGAGTCCACTTTGCATAATGTGTACCTTTACTTTTCATAAAAACACTTTTCTGTTCTTAATTGTAATGTATTATTTTTACATTGTGGTGTTGTTAGTTGTGCTCAATTAAAGGACACTTCTTTCACCGTTCAGCTCTCGCAACAAATCATTCAGCTGAGAAGAAGACGGGTTTGCCTGCAACTAAATATACGGCAAAGAGGCTGAGCACACATGCAAACACACACACACATTTCTATAACACATTTGTTTTCTATTCAAGTATTTTGAGAATAACCCCAAGCAAGGATCTGGAGTTTATAATCATCATGTAGAGATAAACTGCCCTCTATGTATTAACTGGAACTTTTATAATCCCACTAATTCACTGGACTGCACTGAGAGGAATAGTTCTGAGAGTTGAAATAATTTCCCGAGTAAACATGATTTAAAAAGACATTGGCCCGCAGTTAATACACACCAGAAACAATGTTGAAACAGTTACCTCTGATACTCACAGCGGGTCTTATTACCCAGCTGTGTCACCCTTGGGTGTTGCAAAAGAGCACCTCTGGCCAGGAATAATATTTCTGCACCAAACCAAAATGAGTTCTGTTTGTAGGGCAATCATTGCTAATGTCCGTGAAAGGTATGTAGGGATCGGGCAGCTGAGGAAAACAAGTGAGGAATCATTTTCACCAGCGTGCCATGAAAACAGGCACGGCTGTCAAAAAACAACAGGTCTTCAAACTAGCATGGGATCGGATGTGACAAATTTAGACTCCGGGCTGTTTTTTCAGAGACATGGTAACAAATATTTATATAAGAGAAAGCAAATTGCCTAACACTAATACGTCCCATATGATCAGAGTTTCTCAGCGACTTTGAACCCTTAATTAAATACGTTAGCTCATCTTGGTCCATGTAATATAAACACAAGTATTAAATAGGCATTAGTAAGTTTACTATGATTTCAAATGACCTCTATTGGCCACCAGGGGGATTTGCATTGATGTTTTTTGGATGGAAATACACTACTCTTTTGATCATGCAATTTTATGACATCTTCTCTAGTACATTAACATAAAATCAGCTGATGAAAACACCTGCCGGCTGTTGCTGCCTGTTTTTTAGACTTCATGATGGCCCTAGCTTTATTTTTATTAGTTATCCCCCAAAAGAATGAAGTAAGGCTATTGCCTAAAATGTTGAACTCTTCCTTTAAGTGGGCGCCCGATAGACTGATAGGAATAATATGAAGAAGTCAAGTTTTCATATCCAACAATCCCTCTGCTCTCCATTGCAGACATGTCATCTTTTTCACCTCCTCGGCCAAGCATGAAAAGCAGTTGGCGATATTTAGGTGTTTTGTTCTAATTCTGGCTCCATCACAAAGATATTCTTGGGCGCAATGTTCAAAATGCGCATGAAAACAGATGGAGCACGATTGTGATCCAATTACAGGTTCACCAAAGACACTGGCTGACCCTTTTACGCAGCTGTCACAACTGAGCAAAACAGCGATGGAGAGAAAAAAAAAGTCCAGAAAAAGCTAAGTGATGCTTGAGTTAAATGATTAAACAACGTCCACTCAACCTTTTGATCGAGCGCTTCTCCATCAAACGTCTCAACTGTTTTCAAAGGTCAACAATGAACTCTCAAGGTCAACTTTGAAACCAAAATGGACGAGGAGTCCGAAGAGTGTCAGAATAATGGAAAGCTTTGACATCCACAGATTCTTTGACAATAGCAAGGTTGAAAGCTCTGGAACAAGAGAATAAATAGACCCTGAGTTGTGATTATTTTGACAAGTGCTGGTTTCAGGGTCAAGAAAAGATTTACATAAATGTTGTAAAAAAAAAAAAATACATACACTTCCCTTCATTTCATTCTTGGTTTATTTGTTTGTTAGTTTGCCACATGAATAATTGTCTGAGATGGATATGGAATGAATTAATGGATCCAGTTTTTGGGGAATATACTTTCACTCGTAACCTGATGAAATATTTTGAAACCGTTGTTTACATTTTGAAAAAGTCCGCAATAGAAAAACAATCCGCTAAAATTTAAATGCTTTTGTTATTTTCTTCCCCTGGTGTGAAATCGAGGCGATGCTAGACTGCCAGGGCAAACAAATTTTTTTAGGGCGAAACAAATCTTGGCTGAGCGCTGCCTCTCACTCGTAGCGCCATGCTCCGTCTGAGCACTTGAACAAACAATCAGAGCATCTGGTGAAACGATCCGCCAGTCGCTGGTATTGATCAACAACCTGATCAACATCCCAAAGGCACATTAAGGTGACTTTGCGCTATATTGGTCAGCGCAAATGTGGTTTATTACCCTTTATCAGGCCATGATGTACACATATATACGATTAAATGAGGGAAATAATCAAATTAACAGCGATTCAAGCCTCAGTGCGCACACACCTCAGTGCAGAGGGAACACTGGCCGAGGCCTGAGAGCATAAACCATGAGACAAACTCCATGTCAGTGATACCATGAGACTAATGATTAAAACAAGCCTCCTCATCTGTTTGACTTGCAGTAAGCCAGATTTCCACCCCCTGCGCAGCACTTTTCATTCCAGCTACATTACATAAATCAGTGGACTGCAGAGGAGTGGAAAGGAAGAGTCCCATAAGTAATAAGGGGGGAAAATATCACAGGGAACCATTTAGGTAAGAGGTCACTACAGTATAGCAGCCTATCTATTAAGTGTCTTCCTCAAATCCTTGTTGCCCAATCAAAACAAGTTATTGCGTAATCATTGGAGGTAAAATTAGAGCTGATGACCACATTTCTTATGAACTGTGACTGTTTTGCTCGCTTTTACAAATATATTCTCTTTTATCATAAACTCTTGAGAGTGGCTGAGAAGCATTAAGGCAAATCCACAAACACTTTGGATGCTTACAGACATATATATACACATATATTTTTCCATCTTTCTCATAGTCAAAAGATAAAAATCTAATAATGAGTCACAATAAAAAATAATTGAAAACGTGTCCTAATGCAATCTAACACAGAGCATGTTCCTTGTCACGTCTCCACCGTGAGCTCGTCTACAGGTCAGAGTGCTGGAAGTGCGGATAAAGTGCGGCGAAGGGCGCGCGTAAAAGCGCCGTTCTTACCGTTAACTTGCGTCTCCCCCATCGATCACAGCTTGTTGGAAGGTCTTCGCCTCGCGCTGCTCCACGCAGGATTGTGGCTCTCCGTCACGCGGCGCGCGCTCTGCGCCTCCGCGCCGCGCGCTGACTGGCTGCGTCTGCGCACGTGCAGCGCAGTCGAACACGTTGGTCTTCATAAACAGATGCGACCGAAAGCAATGACACCCAAGGGCGTAGGAAGCACCTGAACGCTTTGTCGTACCAAAAAACGACTTCAGGAGGAGTTATAAATATTAGTGAGAAATATTATCATATTATATAGATATATTTAAATTTATTTTGTTAATCCTTAAAATATACTATCTTATGGAAGTGACATTAATATTTATATTTCTTTAAGGGTCTTCATCCAGAAGAGAGATTTGAATTGTCTTTTTAATTAGGGGATCTAAAGTTTCAATGAATACTTTAACACTAATAAATGATTTAAATAGTAAAAACACTCAATGTGAAAAATGCACAGAAACAGTGACTAAAAATTCGTTTTCAGGACATCTGTGAAGTTGTGGTGTCACAACTATACAGTCACTGCCTCCCCCAAACTGTTCAAACCAGCCAATCATAGAGAGGCTCATTAATATTAATGAGATAAACCTGTTCTTTCTAGAGCTGTAGAGGTAAGGGGAAATGTTAAACTATATTGAGATGATTTTTGGTACTTAAAACCACAAATATATCGCTGTGTTCTAAAATCCACTCTGACGCTCTACACTAAAATTGGAGTGTGGCTGTTCCAAGAAGCAGAGTGTACTCTTTCTGTGTCAATTAACATACCGCTCAGCTGTCACTTGCAAAATGGATCGTGACAGAGTTAAGAGAAAAACTTTCCTAGTGTTGATATGTATGATGCAAGTGCATATTTTCAAGTATTTTGGTTAATTCGCCCATCAGCCAACAGTTTCACATTTCACAATGATTATCTGCTCTTAGGAAATGTATCAAAGTAACAGTATGTACTTTATTCAGTAAATGTAGCAGAGTAAAAGTAAAAGTAGAAAAGAAAATATTTAAGTACTGCTGTAAAAGTACAATATATTACATCATTAATGACCTCTTACACAAATTAGATAAAACTTAAGATGATGGAATAGAACAATATATGGAACCTATAGGCTACCACCCAAGGACATTCATCCTTCTTATAGTGATGACAATATATGATATTAAACTAGGAGACATACAAGCCAGATAGATAGATTCATCATTTCTACCTTCTCTAAAGAAACAATCGTACAGAACAAAAATGATGAAATCCATTGTTATATAATTCTATGTCTATGTTTAAATTTCTTATTCACGAGAATAGAATCTTGAAATCATTCCTCAAATTCATTGTTTTCTTGAATGAAGTTAAATTGTATCTGAAAGTTATAGGATGTTTCAAAATGTTTTCCCACTAAGCTAGATAAGGACTAAAATAAAACTGTGAGATTTATTTTATTTGCTGTTTTCTTTTACTTCTCCAGACATTTCATTCACAACTTTTTCTGTGTATTGTCTTATGAGACGTTCTGTAACTGGGTTCAAGAAAGTTGTTCCCTTTGGAAATCTCCTTGTACTATTCAAATCCTGTATAGTATCAAGGTTGTCATGTCTGTCTTGTACATTTTTATTAACGTAAAATAACAAAACAAAAAAAAAAAACAGATGGACTTGAAGCAGCCAACATGATATTTATTTAACTGTCAGAAAGGAAAGCATCTTTTCTTCTGAAATGTGGTTTAAAGATCCCTCACTGCACTTCTCCAGACCTCAATAAAGAAATCACTATAATAACTTTACCCTTACTTGTTGGTTCTACTATCAAACCTTTCTCTGACTTTTTCTAATAAAGTTTTAATAGCAATTTTGGCACTATAAAATAACCAATAAATCACCAGTGTTGTGGAAAAAACTAAAAAAAAAAGTGTACAGAAAAAGATTTATGAAAGCATCCAATTTTTCTGAAAATAAAAATATACTTACTAATTTAGAAAACTTCACTTAACATGCATTGCTGATATTCTAAAATATAAAATAATGAAAAGTTAAATGACTAATCATGTTTTATTTTGGATTTGTATTAATTAAAAAGCCTCCTTTTCCTCTCCCTAGAACTGACAGAATGTACTGTATATGCGTTTCCTTCTATAAACTACTTTGTGATCCACCTTCTTGTGTATAATGTTACAGAAAGATGAAATGTTTAGACAATCATTGTTATTAGATAGAACAAAGAGGCATCTAACTGGCACTTTAGAGCATAAATTCATTCAGGCACATATGATACTATTCATTGAAATGCTCAGGTTTAAACTGTTTGTGTTAAAAAAAAAGTGTTTGTCAAACTAAAATTACTTTTAAAAAGTAGTTCAACTAATCCAACTTGGTTTAGTGTTTGTACAACTGAAGTGACACTGAGTAAGGTGTAGGTGTTTTAGTCCTCAGTTAGGCAGGCCGAGGCCATGCTTTAAGGAGGGGATAGGTAGCAGTGGAATCAGGAAAATGATACATAGGGAAATCTGGGAAATTCTAATATTCCATCACAGACGCCCAAGTCACAAACCACAGATGATTTTATTCAAAGAGCATATGATTGTCATTAAATGAACCCCATCACCGATGAGTTGTGGCACTGTGCCATATTGTGTGGCACTGTCCAATCCAAAGTACTAGTAATTTTTAGTAGTAATTCGTTTACCATTTTTAATGTAGATACAGACATATCAGTCACTTTATATTTGCACATATAATAATTTTGTAACTCTGAAAATGGGCACATTGTATTGCATACAATGTGCAGTATATGATGGCTCAATAAAACATATTTGACAGCCAACAAATTTAATTTAAACCAGTACAAAAACTACAGATTTGAAACCATTTTTAAATAGTTATAAATTAATAATATGCACATGTAAAAACGTATTGATTTATACTTGATTTACTAATCAGCTGCAAACTTTTAATAATAACAACTCCTAGTGTGCACATGTGTTTGTTCTTTTGTCTTTTTAGCTCTTTACTTCAACATGATGGCTCCTCAAATGAATCATCTGACCTCTGATCTCCCGAAAAAATGCTGCAGGACAGCCGAGCCAAAATCTGCACCGAATCACAACAGAAGTTATCTCAGGGCACTTTAGAGCAGGTCTAGACCGTACTCTTTAATTTACAAAGACCCAACATTCCCCCAAGCACTTGGCGACAGCTGCAAGGGAAAACTCCCCTTTAACGGGAAGAAACCTCGAGCAGAACCAATCTCTGGGTGGGCGGCCATCTGCCTGGACCAGTTGGGGGAGAGAGAGAGAGAGAAGCACACAACTACAGAAGAGAGAAGGCTGCAGAGTTAGTTAGATGCATTAATGGGACATAAATATGTGCAGATGGAGAGAGAGAGGAGCAAAGAGGAGCTCATGTACCATGGGAAGTCCCTCGGGCAGTCTAGGCCTTTAGCAGCCCAACTAGGGGATGGCCCAAAGCAGGCCTGAGCCAGCCATAACTAGAAGCTTCATCAAAAAGGAAAGTCTTAAGCCTATTTTAAATGCTAAGAGGGTGTCTACCGCCTGGGACCCAAACTGGAAGATGGTTCCACAGGACAGAAGCCTGATAGTTGAAGGCTCTGCGTGCCATTGTCGTTACTCTAAATGAAACCAAATGTAAACCCGCATTCAGAAAGCAAATTGTCTTATATGGGAATAGAGAATTATGAGCTCTTTAAGATTTTATGATGCCAAAGCATTAAGAGCTTTTTCAGTCAGGAGAGTATAGGAAATACTAATTCTGAAGCCATGCAAAAAAGCTAATATTGGAGAAATACAATCTTTTTTCTTGTCAGTACACATGCAGCATCTTTATGGATCAGCTGGGGAGATTTTAGAGACTTACGTTTGAAGGTGTCGGTTGAGGAAGTGATACATTTATCTTTAATAATTAGAATTCTATAATTAAATAAGCACCTGAAGTTGTTATTACTGAGAGCTATATGAATCAATGGCGGTATACCTCTTTTTCAGCATGGCCAATGTGCTGAACTGACTGTTTTGCCAGACTAAGCAGGATTCTTCCAGTTTGGTGGAATGCCTTATCCTTTCAAGTTTTTGCGATGTTTGCTTTAACTTGCGGGTTTGGCAGTTAAACCAAGGAGCAAACCTCTTTTGTTTGTTATCTTCTTTTTTAGAGGAGCAACAGTGTCGAGTGTCTTTCATAGTGAGGCTGCAGCACTATCAACAAGATGATCAATTTGGGAGGGACTAAACATAGCATAAGAGTGCTCTGTTGTATTGAGATTTGTGCTGATATTTAGTTTCAATGTCAAGTTCAGTGTGATTAAAACAGTGAACCTGTTTATTTACACTAGTCTAGTCTAGTAATGAGATAATGTATCTGCACTAAGGGTGAAACTTGAGATGATATATTATTAGAATTCAGATAAAAATTAAGAGTATTTCCCATGAGGACATTACTCTGTAAAATAGGTCTAGCTGTATGTTTCAGGTTGGGTGTGAAAGAGAACAAGGATTTCAAAGGAGTTGTGATTAGGTTTAGGTCTATGGCTGATAAATAGGCTTGAGCTGAAAATGGCTGCAACTCCACCTCCTCAGCAGCTAACTTGTGTAATGTAAGTACTAGTATGACTAGGAGGATTTATTTAGGTTAAGATGTTATTCATTATGTAGCCAGGTTTCAGTTTAAAAAAAAAAAAAAAAAAAGGTCATTATCACATTCTGAGTAGATTGTTTGCTAAAACCGCTTTGGAAGACAGATTTAATATTTTAGAGTCCACATTTAACTGTTCTATTTTGTTGTACTCTTGCAGTGTTGGCGTTAAATTTTATCAGATTCTACATGTATAACTTTTACTTTTGATTTATTGATTTAAGCAGTTGGGGGCAGACATAGTTTCTATGAGGTTTTGGGTAAGTAACTGCTGCAATAGAAGTGTGTTAGTCTGCTGCCTCCTGGTCGTAACTCTGGGTTGTCATAGGTTTGAGAGCTACTCCATCTAATGCGGGATGTATATCGTTTCTCCTAATCAGAACAGGGCTTCCCGAGAAAGTACATCAATTGTCTACAAAGCCCACATCATTAAATGGATACCATCTCAACAGCCAGCAGTTGAAAGATGGTTTGGCAGGTGCCCAGAGTAAACTACAATGTCTGATATTTCATATGTACACACACCAGCTCAACATTAATTTTAGTGACCTCCAATTGCCACAATCAGGAGTTGTTACTGTTGACATGAATAATAATTTTACCATATTCACACTCATCCTAGCCAGCAGTTTAAAATATCTGGACGTATCTATGTCACCCAAGTTGTACCTTAGAATGAGATGTTTTTCTCTCTCCATGTTGCACTACCATATTCCTACAGTAGCTCAGAACAGACAAACCAAACAATGACTGAAGAGAAAACCTTTACGATGTTTCTTGGTGACCATAGGTTCTCCTATGCTTTGGGTACTTTAGTGGTTGCAATCTACAGCCTCAATACTAGATTCTGCTTGAAGGCCTGTGTATTGACTGATGAAGGTCAAGGCTCTAGCAAGGGGCTGTAGTAGAATCAGGTGTGTTACTGTTAAATCGAAACTAAAGCCTGCACCCCACAGACCTGCCCACCCATGGACCATACTTTTAACGTGATCATCTTAAAATGTCTATATAAATATTATCTGATGAATACTAAATGAGGTAGCACAATGGGCAAATTGAGCCGACTGCGGCCCATTGACAATAGCCCTTGATTTCCAGGGAAAATCACAAGGCAGCACTAAAGCAACAGGCCTTCCTCGTGTGTGAAGCTGCTGACACACAGGCAACAATGTCTGGAAACTGATGTTCTAAAACATACCTGCAATCCCCATTTATTATCATAGCTGCCATCAGAGACACAACGTGCAGACCTTCAAGACTGTTACGTCAATAAAATTTAATACTGCAGATTTGATGGTTAATTACAAGGTTTTAAAAAAAACTGAACCCTTTATTAATGAGTCAACTACAGCCAGAGAGATTTATCACAACCTGCCAATGGCCAATAACTGCAGAATGAAGCAAACCAATAACAAAACCATTAATTAGAACCTTTATGAAGGATGTCATATTAAAAAGTGGTTCCAGATGTTTAATACTGAGAGGCTCAGTGATTTTATTGATATCATATGTACTTTTAATCTCCTTTAGTATCACTATCAGGCACAATGCTCAATAATAAAAAGTGACTTCCAATATATTGAATCCATTTAGATACTATATACTTCCATATTTTAATAATTATTTATTTGAACGTTATATAAAGTCCCTTTAATACAATAATATTTTCATCATCAGTGTGTTTGCTGCTCAAATCTAAGAGGGTGATTTGTTTTTCATCTTTATAATGTGTCAATAGAAGGTCATAATGGGTTTGTGTTATTGAGTGTTAGGTTAATACTGATCCCATTTATTGGCATTAAAATAATTTTCCTAGAAACTTGTCCTTGTGTTAAAATAAATAAAGATCATCTGACATGTAGTCAGACATTTTTCATCTATTTATCAGCTCAAAGGGCCAAATATGATATATTTTTTATAGTAACTCCTGACTGTTTTAATAATAATCCTATATGCGAATTTCCAATGTCTAGTACTCAAAAGTGAGTTCATATGGGTTTTCTTGCACCTTGTGGTATTCTTATTTCCAGTGGTATCCCTATAATTTAGTTCTGCGTGTGTTTGTGGATCTCAGTATTGACCTTATACTAACCATTTTCTGGTTTTTGGTTTGTATAATCCCGTATGGTATCTCTGTGTCATCTCTAGTTAACTCTGTATAACTTATACTGGCGTAAAAATGAATGATACATGTTGCTGTCCAATCACTGGCGTCATCGTCACGTAGAAGGTGATGTGTACTCCCACATGTGTTCCAATTCCATGAAAACTTGGAGATGAAACCTATTGTATGACACTCTGTCAAACATCTGGTGCTCGGTAAGATTGACAGAAATACACAATAGAGACAAACAAGCAGAGAACGCTTTCATCTCTGTATCTGATTACCCAGTGAAACTGCGAGTTGGAGTTATATTTTTGATTCCCGAGATGATGCACAGAGCTGTAAACAAGTCCACCGGGACAATGCTCAAAACAGAACCAGATGTGCGAAAACAATTCACAAAAGAACATATTCTCCATGAAAATTGGGACGTTGTAGGGGTTTCATCTCCTAACTAGATACAGAAAACAGCTGTACTTTGTCTCTTTTACTTGCTATTCTTGTTCTCATAGGCTCCTCAGGTGCAATAAAGTCAGTCTGGAAAGTTTAATAAGGCTTTTCACAGCAGGTATTATGATGACTCCTGTATTTTAGTGTGAACTATGACAATGTGACAGTGAGCACAATTCCAGAATCCCTGAAACTACCATGAAGCAGCAAAGTGGAGTCACACACACACACACACACACACACACACATATGATACCTACATGCTTACTTTTTGTGCAGTATAAATTGCAAAAAAATGTAATTATCATATTCTGTTTCATCAGATTGGTGAGTAGCACTTTTTCCTCACAGCAAGAAGGACACAGATTCAAGTCCTTGGTCTGGAGTTTGCATGTTCTCCTTGTGTCTGTGTGGGTTCTGTCCAGGTTCTCCAGCTTCCTCCCACAGTCCAAAAACAAGCAGAGGTTGGTTGGAGATTTTAAATTCCGTGTGTGTTTGCGTCCTATTATAAACTGGTACCTGTCTGGGGTGTATCCTGCCTCTCACCTTTAAGACCTCTGTGACCTTAATGAGGAATAAGCGGGTAGAAAAAATCACTGAGTATTTTAGTTTCATATTTACCCTTACGAAAATTAACCATGGTTTTACCATGGGAAATACCGTGGTTTTACCATGGTTTTTTGGGTCATGGTTTACCATGGTTTTTTTGTGGTAACCATGGTTATACTATGGTTTTTATGTAGTAACCATGGTTCTACCATGGTTTTTGGAAGTACCATGAACCAACCATAGTAATACTATGGTATCCAAAAACCATGGTAGAACCATGGTTACTACATAAAAACCATAGTATAACCATGGTTACCACAAAAAAACCATGGTTAACCATGGTTACCCAAAAAACCATGGTAAAACCACGGTATTTCCCATGGTAAAGCCATGGTTAATTTTCGTAAGGGTATCTATTACTACCTTCAAGGGTATAAGCACTTCAAGGTTTTTGTACCTCATTGTCATTTAATCAGATAAACTAAAAAAAAAATGTGATGTGCTGAGGATGCCGATGAAACACAGTTGGACAGCAAATGTTTTCCACATGTTACATGTTTTGATGGTTCTAATCTAAATTTTTTTTTTTTTTTAATAAATAAAAAATAATGTTGTTTTTCTAATATTTACTGACATTATGACTTTTCATAACATTCTAATCACGGGGTAAATCCAGGACAAATCCGAGGGATTGCGCACAATATGATTAACGAGCAAGGAAATGGGATAAAAAAAAGTATTTCGGTTGTTTTCGTATATTTTTGCTACAAAACACTGGGTAGCCCTTTATTATCTGTCCTCGAATATTAATTCAAATGAAATTTTCAGAGAAGGGAACATTATTATTTGCTAAAATGAAACTTGTGACAATGAGTCATGAGTTGAATGGGTCATGAGCCCAGAGAGATCTCAAAATAGAAAGTACTGTTAAAGGTCCCGGAATTTAAACTTTCCATGAGTTTCATTTGACATGTTGATGTCCCTAAGATATATTTGTGGTTTTAAGCACCAAACATTATCTTAACATAGTTTTACATTTCCCCCTCTGAATCTTCTCTCTGCAGCTCCAGAAAGGTTGATGGTAGATTGGATGGGCTTCAAACAAGCTCTCACAAGTACAGTTAAGGTTAAGGGCTAAGTTATTTTTCAAGGCTAAGATAAAGATATTTTTCCTCCTTTTAGAGGTAAGTATACTGATGGATTCAGCTGAAGGTTATATATCTACAGGCGAGGGAATGGCCTCCTGGTATTGTCTTTCCTTAATTACTTCCACCCTTGGGAGTAAATTCCCAATGCCCCTTTCTGCTTAGTGAGCTCTGTCTTTGTAAAGAATTAAAGTTAAGGCTAATTTAAGGTTAATTTAAGGGTTGACCCTCTTACACAAATCAGCACTACAGCCTGAACAGTTTGGCACCGACCTCATGGAACAGGTTATTTATGGTTGTCTTATTAAGATTAATAAACTTCTCCTCTGATTGTTTAAAGGCCTGTCACTGTGTAGTTGTGACATCACAACCTTACGGAAATCCTCCTGGCTTGTTTAATGGCACCATTTCTCAATAGAGGCTGTGTGTATTTTATTTGTTATATTTATATAACACCTGGACCTTCTTATAATCAAATATAATTTAAAAACTCACTTTTCTTTATAACATCATGCCTTTAAAATGTGGCAGATTCAGGGACTTGTTTAGTTTGAAACATGCTGGCCTAGTTTTATGTCTTATTGGGACACTTCACAAGACCCCATTAAAAGTGTTAGTTATTGCTGTTTCTGATAAGGTGTCAGAATGTGTGCCTTGAGAGAGATCTGTTGTACATCACCATAAACGTCCTCAGCCAGTTTCCTGCCGGTTTGGCTCATCTGACGTTCTTTGTCATCAGCCACCTGCCTGCACAGCTGTTTATAGGTTTCTCATTAGTTCCTCTAATTTGCAAAATTTACAATGCAACAATTCTCTGTTTTTTGTTGCTTTAGATTTTTATCTGAAAATGTCCTTGAGGTATCCAGGACAAGTTTGTATGAAACTCATCAGACAATAGTGCCATTATGTTAAAGAGCCTTTTATAAAGTTTCTTTTTCAGAAAAATTGTACATGTTGTAGTAAAATCACACATTCTGAACACATTATTATTTGGTTAAAAAAATTAAGCTCCACTCAGCACTTGAGTACATTTTCTGAAGCTGAAAGAACAAAATCTGAAAGAAAAAGAAGAAACGGCTGCAACCTTCTTCTGTCTTCCATTGATATTTTCCTGTACTGACAACTAATGGTAATTAGGATTAGTATGATCTAAGTGGAACATAATTCCCTATTATGATTCATTACTGTATTTAAAAAATGAATCATAGTTGGTAGTTTTTATTCCTTTTTTTCTGTCTTGGTAGAAATTCCTAAGAGTCAATGGTCACACACAAGACTCGTCAGTTCTTGTTTTGTTAATGTGAAGTTTGTTAAAATATCCCAGCCCTGTTTCACCATTTGTTGTATTATAACAACACTGTCCTCTCCTGGCTGACTGTGGTAACTAGTACGCTGGTCATTTTTGAAAGAAAGGTGCCATATTCTATAGTTTTTTTCTGGGTTTCATTTAAAATTTGTTTCCCTAACAAGATACCCAAATTGAAGTTAAAATGTTTACCAGGAAGATAGAATGATTTTAAAGTAGGATGACAAGAGGGTTTATCTGTATAAATATAAGCTAATTGTCTGACTAGTCACTTTCATCATCCATTATTTGTAGGCAGCAGTGTTTGTGTACAGTATCATGTTTTTCTGTATTTTAAGACATGGCCCCAGCTACATAGATTAATATTATATTAATATGTAAATGATTAGTTCAGAAAATTGGGTTTCAAGTGTGTTTGTCTGTTTGTTTGTTCTCTAATTAAAAAAAAAAAATCGACTCTACTTCTAATTGTGTGTTTCAGAGTGATGGGAAAATGCATCAGCTCCAGGATTGTCCCTATGTAATTTATATTTTCTATTTTAGGAATTACTTTTTGCAAAGATGTATAGCGATGGAGGTCAAGTCCTGGCTGACAAACTGCAGCACACAGGGGCGAATATAAATTCAATAAGACCTATGGCCAATTAGCAAGTGTAATAATTACAAATCTGCACACAGAAGAAATTTAGGTGGAAGGATTCTCCTGTAGATGGTTGAATAGTGTATCAGTTGCCATATATTACATATTTTATGTAACTATGCAACTAACAATAATTTTTATTGTTGATCCATGTTGCTTATTTTCTTTGTAAATGAACAGTTGTTTGGTCCAGAAAATGTCAGAAATTTGTGAAAATGTCAAACATTTCAGAGCCAAAAGTGACATTTTCAAATGTTTTGTTCTGTCACAAACTATTCACATTAGAGGAAGAGAATTAAGACATTTGTTTCAATAAAATGCTAACTCAAAACAATCAAATGATTATCAAAATATTTGGAGATTATTTTAATAGCTGGCAACTAATTGAATAGTCAACAATTTGTAGCTATATATCATAAAAAATCTATTTATTTAACATTTTTCATATAGAATTGTTAATTGTTAAGACAACCGTATGAAATCACAGAATCAATTGGAACATGGAACTAATTATTTAATTTTATATGAATATATAGTTCTGCTCTCCTTCCTTGATGTTTGAACTTCACTGTACAAAATGATGTGCAGTTTGATACTTTGAGCTGTTTTCACATTCATTTGTTGAAGGAGCAACATTTCTATGACGTTATATGTTATTTATATATGAATGGGTTGATGAGCATGATTATATACACATATATATGAATAAACGATTCGGCACAGATTATTAATCAAAGCTGAGTATTATATACATGTGAATGATTTTTATTTAAAAACAACTAATTACGTGTTTCTATTAAAGTTAACAAACAAATCAGGCACAAACCATTACAGGCTTTGGTCAGGAGGCAGGAAGGCGGATTGATTTTTTTTTTTCAAACAACAGGTGAGCACGTTTTAAACGTCAGGTTTCACCGGAGTCGGTTAGCGCAATCTGATCGTCCAGTTATTTTTACGCTATTAGATGACACATTTCTTTATTTAAGCTAATACGTACTAAAAGTGTGTATATGTATTTGTTTCTCACATATTACGGCGATTTTAGTGCGTGCTTTTCATGCCAGTAACGCCACTTCGAGTTGGAATTGACCACTGTCCCCGCTCCCTCGGATTGCTCTGTGATACAAAACAAGCACTCTATATCCACTACTGCGCCATCGCCTGCTACGTTAGCTCTGTGGCTAGAAGAAAGCTAGCTCGCTGCTCAAGGGGGCGAACGCTTGTGCTTCTAAAGGACGACCTAAGTAACGACTATTTAACAGATTTTACCGAAAGCAAGACATTTTACTCGTAAAGGTCGTGGTGAGTATTTTGTTCCCAGATATTTTTAATTTTTCCTTCCTTTTTCTTTTGTTTTTGGATTTTTTTCAACGATGTTTTTTTCTATTTTGTGCTGGCTAGCGGAGGGTTAGCTAGCTTAGCTGACTTGGAGATGCTCATCCCCCCTTTTAAGAACACACTAACGCTGGTTGTTGTTTTTAGAAACTCGACGCTTTGGATGCAACTTTTAGCTGCAGTTACATTTTTTCGCAACAATGTATAGCGTTAATTTTTGTAGCCTTTTCGGGACTTGCAGGATTTTTGGCTCGCTTTTGATCCAGCTAAGTGAGTCGTCTCTCTTCTGGTTTGATAGACGCAGACATGCTGACCATGATCAATCGATATTACAGATTATCGATCACACATGTATCCGAATTTTGCAGGTTTTGGTGTTTTTTTGCAAACACAGGAACTGGTCTGGTTGCTGTTTTTCATGCTTCTCCATTTGGTGGTCGGCTAACGTTAGCCATGTTAGCCGGCTTTGAGCCCTCGAGGCCGGGCCTCTCTCGCACCGCGGCCCGGCGGGGGCGCTGTCGGGCTCCAGGCGGGTGTGTTGTGGATGGTTTAGGTAATTTTTCTTTTTTTTTCTTTTTTTTTTTTTTGCTTTTCAAGTCTGTTTTTGTGGAATAGATTTTTCCCCCTCTACCAGTGGCTTTTTATTTTTTTGTCGAATGATGAAGATTTTTTTTTTTTTTTTTAATTTTGGGAGCTTCGGACCTCAGTTTTGTTCCAAACGTTACAAAAACACATTTAATTAATTAAAGACTGTTTATATGAATGAGTATGATGGTGGTTCATGTAGCGTTATATGAAAATCAAATCACTTCATTTTCTCCTCTTACTGAACAATCGTGGGGAGTAACAAAGTACATTTCCTCAAGTACTGTGCTTGGTACCATTCAAGATATTTGTACTCAAGTATTTCCATGTGATGCTACTTAATACTTCACACAGATCTCACAATAAATACTTTTGTTTGATATTGTTTCAGAAATATAAATATATAAATACATCCATCCATCCATCCATTGTCTATCCCGCTTATTCCCTTTCGGGGTCGCAGGGGTCTGCTGGAGCCTATCCCAGCGCGTTAAGGCGAGAGGCAGGGATACACCCCAGATGGTCGCCAGCCAATCGTGGGGCACACACACCATTCACACACCATTCACTCTCACACTCACACCTATGGGCAATTTAGAGTTTACCAATTAACCTGAGCATGTTTTTTGTATTGTGGGAGGAAACCGGAGTACCCGGGGAAAACCCACGCAGACACGGGGAGAACATGCAAACTCCACACAGAAAGGCCCCAGACCCAGGCCCAAGGCGGTCTTGAACCTGCGACCTTCTTGCTGTGAGGCAACAGTGCTACCCACCGCACCACCGTGTCGCCCTATATAAATACATTTTTTTGTAATTTTAAGACCATTTTCTGCCAAACATTTTATAACATGAGGTCTTAATTTAAAAAAAAAGGTGCCTTTTCCATTACTTAATCTTTTATATTGCATAAAGTTGATGCATAGACATCTCCTTTTTGGTTTATTTGCTCAACATATTGTCCTTTTGACACTAATTTTATCTATATTCTATCGATCTAAGCTGCCAAATATTTTGATCCAGGACTATTCATCTGCCTAAAGTATTGCTGATTGGTTCCACATTGATAAATTAAAATATATAAATGCTCTCGCTCTTTGTGATTAAAAACTAGTATAATAAGACAGTCTTGCTCAAGTAACATTTATAATTCAGGTCTTTTACTAATGTGCCTATTATCGTATTTCTCCTTTTTCTCAAGTAAAGGATCCGAGTACTTTATCCACCACTACTATAAGGCTGCATTAGCACTCACAATGCCCTATTTAGTTTTTTTTCAATAGCAGTAGTGGAAGAAGTTTTCAGATCTTTACATAAAATTTAAAGGACTATAGTCTAAACAGACCCTCTTACAAGTTAAGTGCATAATCACTCAGTTAAAAAAAAGACCAAAAAAGGTATAATACTGAAATATGTTTAAGTCTGAAAAGTTTTTTTAAAAAATGGACATAGTGTTATAGGAAGTACAATATTTCACTCTGAAATGTAATGTGTCGAAGTATAAAGTAGCATAAAATGAAAAAATTGTACTTGAGTCAACATACTTGTATAATTTTCACCATTGCTCAATATACACAGAAACTAAATGGTAGGCTATGCTAATTGAAGAATAATCCAAAAGCACATATGGGGTATTTGTCTTTATGGTCTAAATAACATGGAAATTACTCGCATGAGTTAATGATACTGAAAAGGGTACTTGCATTTAATTTAATTTATCTTTAATTTATCAAATAATTTAATTTATCTTTACAATATCACAGCAAATGTATATGCCCATGGTTTAGGACTGAATGTGAATGACACTATTCATCTTTAAATTTTAAATCTATGGATCATCAATCATGAAAATGATTTTAGAGTTAAATGGCCTAGTATTCTAGAAATACCTTTTTAGCCACAACAGTTGATTGATACCTCATTGACACAATTTGCTTTTAATAAGATTATGGATATTTCATAGTATATTTATACACTTGAAATTTAGGACTTGTACATTGTGTAAGAATTCACCATCTGTTCCAAACAAATAGGGGTTTGATTGTGTGCGTGTGTGTGTGCGGTTTGTCTGTTATGCATAATGGAGACATTTCACAGTGTGTGTTTATGGTACATTGCATTTCACTGTGTGTGTGTGTGTGTGTGTGTGTGTGTGTTTCACTCACTGGATATATGACATTAACATTTACTCTGTGCTGTAATGTTGGCAGCGCTATTAAAACGCTAAGCAGATATGAACAGCAGAGAGCTGCACACGGCTTCGTGCTGCTGACAGATCAGCGGCTGCTGCCTCCAACTCCCTCTAACTTAAACAGATGTCATTTGTTTGACCTGACCACATAATGATAATCTAAAATGGTTCATTTCTGGCATTAAAACACTGAAGTGACGAGCCGCTTTAAGCCATGATCCGCCATGTTTGATCCTGGTGTCGCAGGCATCTGCTTCTTCCCCTGGTGTTGGACTGAGGGGAGACTGGATGCATTTATTACATGAAGGCCGTTTGTTTAGCATGCTTGCTTCAGTAGATCCCTGAAACACAATACATATAGGTCTGTGACATCAAAGCTGTTTTACACTCTGTAGATTTTTGTTCTTTCAGATTGTACTTTTTTTTCCCCCCTCCTTTCTGCATTTGCAAAAGTGCTTCCCCTGTATTGCTCAAACAACAAAACGACAATATACACATGTTTAGTTCAGTTCATAGGTTTTCACTTTTGTGTTTGTCCCAGGGCTTGTTTTGTTCCTCTGAAACATAGTTCTTAGTGTTAAATGGAATTAAACAAGTATTTAGACTTGGAATCTTATGTTTTCCCAAAAGTGGCTAGTGTTAGTGTGAGACTTTGGATGCTCACGCCTCTTTCTGTAGCGCTGTGTTTACTGTGTTTACCCCGTCACTTCACTCCTGTACACATTCCAACCAGGTAAGACTTGGTACCAGATAACCCTGCTCAGCTTGACCGAGGTGTTTTTTCTATCACCTCAGTAAAAATCGCGAGGGGCGAAGGTGAAGGTCGACACACCAGCCCAAACTGAATCCAAACCTCAGACGACAGCCCTGCACACAGACGCTATGGAGTGAGTGATGAATGTTCGAGAGAGAGAAAAAAAAAACGTCAGCCGGGGGTTACTGTTGATGCCTCTGCTGTTTTCATGTTTGCACGAGCAGCGCTCACTTACATCTCCAAACTCACACAAGGCCTTGAACCAGGCAGCTGTATAGTACTAATGTGGTAGTTTTAAACAAAATGCTGTGTATGATTAACATACAGAATATATGTTACAATATTATGATCCAGCTAAAATATTGGCTCCTGTAAGAATGCACCAACAGGCAAAATATATTTATATAAAGAGTAGGTTACGGGTCCCATTTCTGTCACTTAAGAGGGTGTTTTGGATAAACATGTTTGCAATTTGTTATTCATGTCAAGCAATCTAATTACTCTTTAACATGCACATTCTCTTTGAAATCAAAGAAAATGCTAAAACCATTCTTATTTTAAATATAAATAATGCAGCATTTTATATTAAAACATAGCTCTATGAAGTTTGCCTGTAAGTAAATATACAAACATACTTCTCTCCCTCCTGGAATTCTCCCTTTTGTATCCTGTAGTATTGGAGTATGGAGTATTTGTAGATTGAGAGGATAGCCAGGTCATTAAAGCAGTAGGGGACTATTATGTACTTGCTTATTTTAGTTATTTAAATGAAAGTAGATAAGTCCTTGTTAATTTCTAAGACTATTTTACAGGTGTCACAATATCCTTCCCAAAAAGAGTTGAATGGGTTTATATTGGCATCTAACTTCCTGCTGTGTTCGTCTTTTATCTGCATTTTTCTTTCCTGTGCATTTGTGCTGATTCTGTCTAATGATTCAGTCGTTACAGCCGGGACTCGCCTCGACGACGGCAGCAGAAGAGCAGGCGGCGTCACTGCTGCTGAACCTGACATGTTTTGTGTGTCTGTGTTGTCCCGCCAGACGCTCCTCCTCCACTGGCAACCTGATGGCCAGCAACGTCACCAACAGGACGGACCCCCGCTCCCTCAACTCGCGGGTCTTCATCGGCAACCTCAACACCCTGCTGGTCACCAAGGCGGATGTGGAGGCCATCTTCTCCAAGTACGGCAAAATCGTGGGCTGCTCCATCCACAAGGGCTATGCCTTTGTTCAGTTCGCCAATGAGAGGAATGCCCGGTCTGCTGTTGGAGGGGAGGATGGGCGCATGATTGTCGGACAAGTGCTTGGTACGATTTTTTTTTTTTTTTTTTTTTTTTTTTTAAGTTGAGTGGATTGAGAACAAAACTGTCTGCCGAGAACAAGAAGTTCAAATGCGATTGAATTCACATCGCTGATGAAACTCCTGAGATTTTGTTTTTCCTGTGGATCTTTCCAAGCCTCAGTTCATAATTACAAATTGTTTCTTTTGGGAAGCGCTGTCAGAATATAATTGAGATTTAGGAAAAAAAAATCTTTGGCATTGTTCTCTCAATGATCTGTAATGCTTTTTTCTTCCTCAGATATAAATCTGGCTGGAGAACCCAAACCACATCGGTCAAAAACAACCAAACGCTCAGCTGGAGACATGTACAGGTCAGTCATAGTAACAGTTGTTGCACACAAAGTATTGTAAACACAAGGGAGCACGGAGGAGGCTTTCATTTAAGTACCAAAAAATGAATCATGAATTAAAGACTTTTGAAAGTAAAGCAGTATTTCCGTCACCACCCTCACATTTCATTACATGCTCTCTTCTGATTTGTAGCAGCAGTTCTTCATTTGAGCTCGACTATGACTTCCAGCGAGACTATTATGACAGGTGAGTAAAGTATTCCGTCTCCCAAATATGAAAGAGAAAGCACTCATTGGTTGATAGAATTTGATAGATATATACTTAAGATTTTGTGATAACATAGTTGTATCTCATTATTGAATCGTATTGTCAGTTTTTTGGACACTTTTGCAGTATTGTTCACTAGACATTCCTTGAATTGAATGAGAAATCCCCTTTTTGTCAGTCACTCATCAGTCAGTATTCTCATGTTTCCTGATCATCTTCTTAAACTTGTGACTTTCTAAAGACTCCCCTCTGCTAATGCCACAATGCTATAAATTGTGCAGCAACATATCCTTGTGTTCATTTGAACTTCTCTATACTCATGGTAGCTATACATTTCCATCAAAATACTCAAGTTTAGATTTATTAATTAGCTTCTTGTGTTGATACCAGAATGTACTCATACCCGTCCCGTGTCCCGGCTCCACCTCCCCCCCTGTCCCGGGCCGTGATCCCATCCAAGCGCCCGCGGGTCAGCCTCGGAGGCGGCGGTGGAGGAGGAAGCAGCCGGCGAACCAAGAGCAGCTTCTCCTCTTCCTCCAAGAGCAGTCAGAGGACTTCCTCTTCCAGAACAAGTGAGTCACATTAAACATGCTACTTACCTGAAAGCCTTATCAGTCTTTTAGGTAATTTTTAATGCGGTTGAAAAGGTTTCATTGTGCTGTTTTGCTTGTCACAAAGTCTCTTAATCCCTTCTCTACCCCCAGTGAAAGTGGACGAGCTGCAGACCATCAAGCGGGAGTTGACCCAAATTAAAAGCAAAGTGGATGACCTGCTGGAGAGCCTGGAGCGCATGGAGAAGGACCACAGCAAGAAGTCAGGTAGAAGAAGATATGGACCTGCTGGGGTCAGATGGATGTTGTTAGAGTCACGCTGCCCCCTGCTGGCTGATGTTTCACCAGCAGGGTCCTAACTCTACAGTGGTGAAACCTGTTTCTTTTGATGCAGAGAGAATAAACGGATGCACATGAAGTGCCATCATTTCCCTCTTGAGTCCTTTCTCTCTACAGTATTTAATAGAATGGATGCATATTTCTGAATGTCCCTTCATGTCTGGCAGAAGCAAAGAGCCAGAAAACGGAGCCAGGTGAAGTGACCTCGCCTCCGCACACAAGCAACAAGAAGGACGAGGGGATTAAGCGGGAGAGGGAAAGCCAGGAGATGAACGACTCTGATGAGGATGACGACGACGACGAAGATGAGGAGGAGGGAGACCTGCTGGAAGAGGAAGAGGTAACTCCCACCACAATTTTTTGTACTCCTGACCGCTGCACTCAGGGTGTTTGCAGGTACAAATACTCAACACTGTGGGGAAACTTAACTTTTTTTATATATAATTTTAATTTCATATAGGTGAAGAGTCAGGAGAGGGAGGAAGATGACGAAGAGGAAGAGGAAGAAGAAGGCGAACATGTGGAAGGAGATGACGATGCTGACAGTGTCAACGGTGAAGAGGACTCGTAGGCGTGGAACACACAGACGCATGCGGCGTACACACAGCTTCCAGTAGGAACTCGGACTCCTGTTTTAACACTCAATGTAGATACGAAAAGCAAAAGCGTGCACACACACAAGCATGGTGCACACACTCTGTTTCCTTGTCCCTCAAGCAAATCTTTTTGTCTATTGTTGTTGAATTTCCCTTTTTTTTTTTTTTTTTCTTCTTTTTTTTGGCCAGTTGTCCAGTATCACTGTAAAAGGAATAACTAGCTGTAGGTTTGTGTTTTTACTGCGTCATTACTTGTCTTCAGGAGAAGGCGAAAACATGGACTGTTAATGTTCTCAGAGGCAACAGCTCGACGGACATGTCTTAATGCGAGGACGGAAATTCAGATATAAAAGACAGTACGTTTTTTAGTTAGACGTGTTTTCCTCATCGGTAAGTTTGTTTGACCTTGTGTGTCTGTATGTTTGTCAGTTTTTTATACTATTCAGTTTAAGTTTGACTGTAAAGGAATAAATTGCAATAAAATATTAAAATTGGATACGCTTCTCTGGGTTTTTTTTTTTTTCCCCCACAAACGACACTGACGATTTCTGAATAGGGAGAGACTTTAACCGACCGTTCCATCGTGACTCAGTTTACAGGAATTGGGCCCTCTGGGTTTATATTTTTATGATCTTGGTCATTTGTTCTTTCAGTTATAAAATTGTCCTCCCCAAAATGATTTCTCAGATTTCGGTTTGGCTCTGACAATGCCAAAAAAAAAGAAGTCATGTGGTTAAAAGCTTGAGCAGTCAGATGATCATGCAGGTTAGTCCAAGACAAACATTAAAAATACAACCCAAACATTCCTTATAGTTGACAGAATTAACTTTGGACTACAGCACCTATCGTAAGCTGTGTTCATTCAGACTTTTAGTGCAATGAGGGATTTAACTGCACTCATGTTATCAGAATTACCAGATTTTAACTTGTAAATCATATTCACATACTAACTGGGAAAACTTGGCACCTGGCATTTAATAATACTGAAGTGCCTGAAATCTAAACACTCCTTTAAATTTAAAGGGCCATAAAATTCCCTTTTCCTGGGTTTTATTTAAAGTTGCAACATCCCTAACCAGATATACATTTGTAAAAATCATTTCTGTAGTTTTAAATCACCTCCTAAGCTTCTCTAGGAAAGAACGAGTCACTGTAAGGCTGGTTTTGTATATATGATATGAAAACATAGGACAGTATTCATATAAAACCTAAACCTCTTTATAATGTAATGTGTGACTTCAGTCAACATCAGGCAATACGATTTTTTTTTTTTTACTCTATTGCTTTCACGATCAAAACCTTGTATAACCCCAGACAGAAATCACGTCTTATAAAACAGACTGAGTCACACTTGAATTTTAATCAAACTCTTGATTCCGTCAAGCTTCATTATCGGGGATGGAATCTTCTGATCAGTCACATTTCTTGTCGGATACCGCACAGTAGATATGGAATCCGATTACTTTATCTGTTAAGTGTGTGTGCCATGCCATGAGATGAAATTTAATAACTGGAAACATTTTTTTTTAAATCAAAGTTTTAACTTTATTTGTATTATTTTAGATCACATGAACTCTTCATATATATATCCCTTACAAATATTCTACATTCAGTGCATAAACATGACATAATAACCCTAGTTTGGGTTGGGTTCCCCTTAAATGATACTGGGCTTTTCCCCGGATCTCAACTGTAAAACAGTTGAGGTTTACTGCCAAGATGTGGGAATTAGCTCAAACTCAAAAGATCCTGTTTGAAAATGCAAATCTGAGCATTGTCAACTTTAGCTTACAAAGTAATGTACATCTGAGGTACAAAAAGGTGCAAAATATTCGAAAACATCTGCAATTGAGTAAACTATGTATATATATATAACACCAACACCAACAGTTTGCAGTTTGTTGGTTCTCTGTGCAGAAACTGCCTTCATTGGATCCTGCCGACCACAGCCCCCCCCGAAACTTCTTTCCCATCAGGCTGTGAGCCTGACGACCATCCAGAGGATGCTCAGCAGCAGAATCACGCCTGGAAACAGACAAGTCAATGACTCTATTTCACCAATAGGCCAAATTACATACATATTTCCGAGTGTTCTTTTTTAATTAGCAGTTCCAGTTATATTGTTATCCTATAAAAGGAACATGTTGTCTCCTCCTTATCTTTTATTTATGACCCTAATAATAGCTTTCCCTTTGCAGTACAAATACTCCTGTGACACCATTGTTTATCGGGAAATCTGAACTATTTAATGGGCTCTACCGCAATGTGGTTTTGTTTATTTGTAGTAGTCAAATTGTTTGTGCCATTGTAGCTGAAAAAAAAATGGAAACCTGAAACCGTGTAGAAGTGGATCGGTGTCAGGTGATTAAGAGTTTTTCTCAAACTGTTTTTCCCAGGGGTGTTGGAGGGGGGAATAATTTTCATTCACTATAATTCCATCTATACTTAACTCAATGACAGAATGAATGACTATTTGGTCCATTCTGTAGTAAAACATCTTATCTAATGGGGTCTCTGGGACAAACTGAATGAGTGGGGGTCTGTATCTAATTTGGCTTAGTTTAGGGTTCCTTAACATGAACTTTGAGTTTGTCATTTTTATTATTTATTATATATCTTAATTATTTTATAAGGGTATAGAGAGAATATCCCCTTTTTTGACTGTTTTCGATTTTATGAGTATGGAAATATCATGTTACTACCACATTGTGATCTGAAATAAATAAAAGAAAAAACAGGTAAAACCACTGCATTAGGATTAAGATACCAAACCCCCCCCTCCCCCCACTGAGCTGCTGAGGCCACTAACATATATGCAGGTTACCATGACAGCGGCCGCCGCCGCTGGCTCCGGACGCGGTTGTTGTGAGGTTGGGTGTTGCTGTCGTCATCACGTTGCTGGCTGGGTCGACGAGGTTCACAGGGCCGCTGTTCAGGTCCACGTTAACTTCACTGATATTGTCTGGACAAGAAATAAGAAGAACAGAGGGAGGTTAGACAGAGAAAGGCCAGCGACATAAAAAAGCCACAGTAGTCTTGCCTCTTTGAGAGTTTTTTGCCTCTTAAAATTTGACTTGATAAATAAGTCTAGTCCATCAAACTTGATTTTTTGTTTGCCTACATGAAGAAATAGCTTATCGTCTCAGCCTGTACACGTGTAATCTGGTGTCAAATGTGTTTATTGACATGGCCAAAACATACAGTTTTAGGTTTATGTTTCTGTATGTACTGTTTCTAGACTTAAAATATATATATTTAATATTTTATATAATATATATAACACGTTTTATATTATATGCAGAATTTGTGTGTGTGTGTGTGTGTGTGTGTGTGTGTCCACTTACTTCCATTAAAACGTCCAGTTACCAGCAGGAGGGTGAAGGTGGTGACGTGGCTGGACCGAACCCGAGGGCTGCGGGTGGCGTTCACGTTCAACACGTTGAACACACACCGGATCACGTTGTCCTTCACCGAGACTTGACCCCCTGTCACACTCTAGAGAGGAAGGTGACTTTCAGTTTGATGCACTTCTTTATTGTCATGTAATACTACAGTATTTCTACTTCAGTAAATTATCTGAATGCATACTCAATATATGCAAATTCATTTTTTTTAAGACTTGTTGAATGCATGTAAAACTGTATCTTAAAGATTTTCTTTCTATTCTCTCATTCTACCAACCATGATTTGTCACTGACCCATATAAGAATATATATATATATATTTTTGTGCGATCTTTGAATATTATAGGGTATTACCGTGTGAGTAAACGTGTGCAAACAGCGTCTTTCAGCTTCACTATCAGCCTGCTGTTTACAGTGTTACTGTGCCAGCAGATATTTCATTCGATTACACTGCTACAACATAATGGAGACATTACGTAATGTTTGGCATTTGGCAAGAGAGAGGTGGCAAATAGAAGTGGTGAAATAAATGAGGAGAAAACATCCAGTTGGCTGTCTAAAGCAGGCACAGTGCGTCCCTATTGATTAAGAGGGTCACTGAAGGTTTGAAGAGTATGAAAATGAATTATTCACTGACTGGACATTGCTTCAATTTGTATCACAAGGTTAAAGCAGTTGGAAATTGATTGAAGTACTATAGATTAGCATTTTACCATGAGACATACATACATACATAAGATATATATAAGAACAAATCAATTGATATTTTCAGTGTGCACTTTAAAATGTTTCTCTCCGCCCTCTAAACAACTTTCCTTATGTATGAAGAATGAAGTAAACCATTTTTTTGATCTCCCTATACCAAGAGTTGAGTTGAGGCCTCACCAAGATTGCTGGACTTATGGTGTTGTTGACGTTGTCTCTCAGCGCTGTGAGGAAGAACGTCGCATTTCTGGAGCTGTCCTGACCACAGATGAAAAATTGGGTGGTGCCCTGAGGAAAGAAGAAGAAGTACTTCACGAACGTGAAGACAACAGCAAACTCCTGTCTTTTTATGGCTGGCCAGTAAATTAATGGAATTGTCTGGAACCATGAATCCGACTAATCCTACTTTACAGTTTGAGCTTATATGTTTTAATGTGGTGTGTTGCAGAGCAGATAATGTTACATTATTATCAAGGTAGTTTGAACTAATTTAGTCTAGTTTAGTCTAGTTTCATGTGTCTTACCACAGATGCATTCACGGTGAGTCCCAGAGCTACGTAGCCCTCGGATTCTCCTCTGAGTTGGACGGACAGGTTGATGCCGTTGGGAGCTACTGGGGCGCTGGCGTCCACAGACGCAAACAGGCAGGTGCCGCTCGCAGCAGGATCGCAGTCGTCCGGCGTCTCCACACACAGTTTGGTGACCCCACAGCCCGTCCGAGTGACCACTACCTGACGGAGGCCCACATGTACGCAGTCAGTCACACAAAAAGTTTCATCATGAAACTGCATGTTAATAACCACGAACAAATGATTACAAAAGGAGTAAAGATTAAATATGTTGTTTGAATGCTTCCAATGCCATGCCAAGGGTCATTTGAATGGGTGACTACTTCCACCTGATTCTGCATTTTGTTTGTTTAGATGTACTGTATGAAAATGCCGACTTAAGTGTTCCAAAAGCAACTTGACTGAAGTTATCTAGAGAACCTGCACAGTTAAACCCAGAAATCTGGAATGTTAACCGAACTTGTATGAAGACTTTAACTGTATAAAGAGAAAATAACACTGATCTAAAACTGAGTGTTGGAGGCGTCAGAGTGCTGGAAGCTGGTGAAGATTCACACTCATTAAAGCGTTTTATCAGTTTTATCATTCTAGATTTTCTGGTTCTGAAAATGTAGTGTATGTAGCAGTACTATTGATTTCAGTTTAGTAAATGAATCAGGATTACAGACTGGTTTAAAGTGAATAAAGTACAACCTCTGAACTATTCTGAGCAGCAACCGCAGCGACCAACAGGATCAATAGTCCGACTCGTTCCATTCCTAACCTAGGGAATGAACACAGGAAGGAAATATAAATACATGTATGTAAATAGACTGGCCTGATTAACATTTATACCATTTTTTTATTTGTATGAGTCCTTCATTTATTTGTAATTACAACAAAAGGAACCATATGTGGTTCAGTGAAAAAGTGTTGAATTGTACAAAAACAGATTAGAGTTTATTCTTCATTTTAAAATAAATACATGACTGAAGTGTGTATTATTCATGATATATAGTAAATAATATACCATACAGCCTTACAAAACAATTTAATAAAATGATGATTATATATCTTAATTATTTTATAAAGGCTGCATATTGTGTAGAAATTTAGCAGAAAATATCTGCAAACCAATTCAGCAATTTCCATAATCTGCTTTTCAGAACATCATTAGTCTTAATCTCTGAGAAACAAAACATTAAATAAAGTTTATAACACTGGAGGAATCAGAAGGAATAATTGAATGGTTAATGAAAATTTACTTGTAATTCTTTACAGATTTTGCAATACAAAAGGTAATAAGACAGTTATTCTGTTCATATTCATAACACATTTATTTAGTTACCACTAATTAACCTAATAAATTAACAAATGATTGATTAGTTAATTAATACTAAAGGATCCTTTATTTCTGTTTGAGACACTTACCTGAGCTGTAAAAGATGCTGAGCTGACAGAATTGATCTTTGTTCCTTGCTGGAAAAATTTAAATCAGCAAATGTCAGCGACGGCGCTCCTGATAAGCAGTGATGGGATGTGGGAGGGGGCGTGGCTTCTACACGCACCTGACCCGCTGCAGGGAGGTGTGCACTGCTATTGTGTCACAACAAAGCAGTTTCTTTAGAACATGCATCGTCATTGTTGAGTGGGAATTCAGTTTCTGGTGTTCAGAGCGGGATTTGCTGACCCATTTAACTTTTCCTCCAACTTTTCTTCAGTTTGGACACAACCCGTGGAACTATTCATATGACACAGGTTATTAATAAACAGATCTGTGATGATCCAACGGTTAATTTGGTTGACCCAAATTAAGAATCTACTTTTAAAACAATTAAAGGATTTACAGGATTTTGTTGCAAAATTATATCATTTCTGATCACCATTTGAAAGAGTTATCACCATGAAATACCTTAAACACATACAATAAATCTCCTAAATGCATTGGTGGAAATGTTTGGATCATTTTTTATGTTCTAACACTACAGACAGAAAACTGACATCACTAATGCTTTTTTCTGACACCTGTAATTATTGTGTAATATGTACTTTCTTACAAATTATATCTAACATTTTATATAGTTCTGTGCAACTAAATTGGATTTTATATTTTAGTGATGTTTCTATAAAAACATAAAATGAGAAGAAACCAACCAACAAATGACAAAAATTAAAGGATAGATTTTGCAGTGATCGCGAGACCTTGTACCAATAGTAACTCTAGATAAAGTTGTAGTGTACCTTTGTTTTGGCGTAGTTTGCTAGCTAAACTAAATTGTATAGTGATAATAGTGATTTTAGTAGTTCCTTCCCTCTCCCTGTCAGAGAGATCCTGCTCTGAAGTCAACACTAACAGGTGATCTTTGTGTCAGGAAATGGTCTGAAACGTGATGTTCAAGAGGAGTTTTAACATCTTCCTATCTCAATATTGTATAAGGAAGTACCTTACACCTAGGAAACCACTGTCCAGCATGTATTGTAACTTTTTGTTCCAACCAATCAGTAAGCAACTGATTCTACTAATCCACCATTAAGGCCCTTGCTAAGGACCTTCATTAGTAGAATCAGGTGTGTACCCGCCTGGTTAGAACAAAAACCTGCACCCAGAGCAGCGATCTAGGACCAGGCTGGACACTCCTAGAGAACCTTCTAATTGCAGTAGTGTTGTTTTGCACGTTTTCCATTATTTGGTAATTGGGATTATATGTGTATTATTGTGATTACCTGTCGAAGTGTAAAAATGAAATTCCAAACACCAGGAAAAGAAATGAATGACCTATTTCCTTTCTGAAAGTGCTGGTGGCTCAGTAGCTGCTGGGATGTTTGAAGCAGGTGTGTAAGCACTAATGACACCTTGTCACAAACCCAAAGGCTAAAGGCTAAAGGTTAGACTTCAGTGTTTCTCTCTGTGATTTCCTTTATCTGAAGATGAAAAAGCTCATTTCAGATTCTATTTAGACCCAGACTCATTAAATTTATTTTGCTGTGGCTGGGACTGAGGCATGTGATACAATAACCGATTATTAATAATCCACATGACCTGTGATGGTTTAGTTAAACTTAATTAAGTCTCAAAAAATGTTGAGTCAGGCAAATACAGTGTAAGAAACAAACACCTGTCTCATCCCAAAACATTAAGAAAAAAGTGAACAATTTAAAATCCTTTTAAGATGGGGAGGATCATATGATGAAAGTAGAATAATTGGGAATCAACATTTGCCATATATATGTTATCTAGGCTGACAACATATGATATTATTTGATGTAATAAAATATATGCTTTTCTACATTTTTCTCACTGTTTTGCCCCCTGAGTTCAGGTGATGTCACCGACAACAAAGGACAATAGTCGTTGAGTCATTGTAGTTGTAGTTTTTTCCATTCGTCACCTGTGTTTTGAGAACATCTCTTCCTCATTCTGTGAAACAGCACTTCATGATTGCCAACACTCAACCTGAGAAATATGCAGCAGGAACTATTTTAGCACCTTTTTTCTTCCTTCTCGTCATTACATTTATTTTTCGGAGATGTTACAGTAAACTTATTGAACTTATGTAATAAACTTAATTACAGGTGCAACCAGTGATTACTGAAGGGTGACGCTAAATCTATTTAGTGTGAAAACGTCCACAAAGAGCCAAACAGATCAAATTTCTTTTGTTGTGACCATTGCTTAAAAAAGCAGCTCATGAACCTGCTCAACAAGAAGAGCGACTGGGCTTTCTGTGGGTTTTATTCAGGTTTTGGTGTTTCTGTTTGTAGCCGCTTCAGTACACATGTTTTTTCACCTACACATCAAACCCTCAAATTGTGGATCGATTAAAGTGTCCTTCAAGCAACAAGCTGCTGCTGTCAACACGGGAAAAGTGCAACAGACCAAACCTCGGAGCCTATCACCCACTTTGAAACATGAGGTAGTCCCCGCTGTTCCCGTCAACAGTCACTAAACCTCACTTCACTGGGCCCCAGCAGAAAAGCCTCAGGGTGTTTTATTCTGCAGCCCATAGAACCATTTGGTAAAAAGTTGAGATCTTTGGCAAATGGGTTGGGGACAGTCACTGATGCATGTCACTAAGTCTCATGCCAACACCTCAAATTTTCAAGTGCCACCAGCAGGTCAAATTTGAGGGTACATTTCTGGATGTAACTTTGATAATGTGCATGATCCGATTTTCAAAAACTCTGAATTCTTGGAACAAGCTGAGTTTAACCTCTGTGTTATCTTCAATCAAGATAGAAAGTTTTCTCAGGTCAAAAATTTTGTGAGATTGACGTCAAACTTCACTGCTTGATCCCCTCATTGCTATTTTTTTCTGTGGGATAAAAATATAGATATGGGTATTCAGAAGGTGGGCGACCAGAGCTGGATTCTTACACTACTCATGCTATATCACACTGGATCCAAAAGACACACACGGTATTATTAGCAGCCTAGTTCTCACCACCGACACAGATTCATCTGATATCAGGACCTGAGAAGAGATCTTCTGATTAGTCGTTGTTACTGGGAGGTGGAGAGGAATACATTTATGTAGCAGTCGCATGCCGGACACCAGCAGAGCAGGGAGCTGGGAAGAACGTGGGTTTTAATTTATTTATATCTTTGTACATACATTCCGATTTAAACTAATTGTGTGGATGAGGTGAATCTGTACATTGAAGCATATTGTAGAGAATCAGAAAAGTCTGTTTAATATTTCTCTTCGCAAATTAAGAAATCCTTCATTTCAGGATGTTTTAATAGCCAGTGTGAACAGGAGGAATGATTTCAGTGAGGAAAACCTCCTTTGCTGTGAAGGTGGATGATTCACCAGAACAAAGAACAGTACGAGCTGAACATGAACAGAGAACAGATGAGGACGCATTTCTAGAACTATAAATATTTATTTAAGAAACCATCACCATAGAAAAGAACCCTTATAAAAAAATACATACAAAATTATAACATATCAGAAAACACAAGACAAGTTAGACATTAGAAAACGGATTTAAATCACATTTACATTTGATAAGAAACCATGATTTAGTTTCGACCTGAGAGCAGACGAGAGGACGACGAGACCTGGTTAAAGTGCTGAGTCACTGTTTAATGCATCGTCAACGGCAACGAAGAAGCTCCTGGTTTTGTTCACTGAGATGAGTTCATTACAGAAACGCTAATGATGAAACAACGACTCAGGAGTTGTTCTGAGCGTGCACACACCATTATATACCATTGACCTTTCAGTGGTATAAAACACTGTTCCTAATAATAAAGACCTGTAACAGTCCTAGTGGCATAAAAATGTCTACTTTGACCCTGAACTACCAGAAATGGACAATGACAAACATGTAAAGATAACATATGAAGGTTTAAATTATATATTCCAAGTGTTACATTTTTTAATAACTTAATCACTAAAGCAGCATCACTGCACATTATTTGCCTCTAGGTAAGATTTGGCTGCTTCATGTTTTGTTTCTACCCAGCAGATTCCACAATTTTAGAAAACCATCTCTTGAAAGGCACCTTGATTGTATAACATTTCTACACAAAGGGGCTTCATAAATGAATGAGTTTGATGAAGAGGCAGCAGCTGATCAGTCACAGGTAAAGAACACGGCCATTTAATCTATCTTATTCTAATCCTGTGTGCTGTGCATGGAAAGACTCACTGAATCATTCCTGTGGTAAAACGATTCTTTTGGGGAAACTATTATATAAAATAAAAGAAGTCTGAAGTTCAGCTGAAACCAATATGAGGTTTGCATTTTCCCCCCCCAGTTGTCCAAATAAGAAAAAAAAAGTCCCAAACATAAACTTTATTAATGTTTCCATTAGTTTGTAATCCACAATGAATCATATGCAGACTTCTCATAACAGGAGAAGTCCTTAAGTCCTTTCGGCTTTTCCACAGAAGGCCAAAGTGCTATAAAAATGGAATTTTATTTAAGACCTCTATGATGTATTTTACAGGGAATAAAAGCTTCAGCTGAACCTTAGGAGGCAGGTGAGTCATGTCGAGACCAGATCAGGAACTCTTAACATGCCTATGACAGCAGTTTTGTGTAAAAACACTCACGATCCATCTTTAAATATGAGATGTGCTGCAGGTCTGCACCGCTAAATATACAGGCCGTCTCCCAGCTGAGCGTTGGAGCGAGGGCGAGCTCCCCGGTGTTCACGCCGCTGACTCTCTCCCTCCTCTCTCCTCCTCCCTCTCTCCTCCTCGCCTCCTCTCTCAAACTGCCTCCTGGCGCTCTCCACCCTGCTCCCTCGTTTCTCTCCTCCTCCTCCTCCTCCTCCCCCGTAGCTCCTCGCCTCCTCCCGGCTGTCACCCGGCTCTCTTTCCATCCTCTCCCTCCTCGCCGCCGTTTCCTGACTGCGATGCGACCCTCTCTGGTGGCTGCTGCCGTGATGCTCTCTCTTCACCTCCCTCCTCTCTGTTTCTGCGGTCTTTCCGTCTTTGCTCTCCGTCTTCACTCCCCTGCTCCTGCTGGTTTCAGCCCTCCAGTCCCTCGCTCCCCTCTGCTCCTCCTCCCCTCCCTTTATGTAACTTTGTTTGAACCTGCTGCTGCTGCTTCCTTCTGTCGTCGGGTGTTTCCTCTCCTTGTCCGTGTGGCTCCTGCTGCTGCTCCTCCTCATGCTCTCCGCCTCCTTCCGTTCAGGCTTGCCGCTCATCCCTTGTTCCTCTCCTCTGCTGCTCCTGCTTCTTTGACTCTCCCCCTCGCTTCTGATCTTCTCTGAACTCACGCCCCGGTGCGTTCTGCCCGTGACCTCCTCTTTCACTTTTCCGGCCTCCTCTTTCTCTTTCTGCCTCTCGTCAGCCTTTTTATTTGTGCCGGTATCTTCTTTCACATTGTCTTTCTTACTCTCCGGTTTATGTTTTCCTGCGGTTATGCGGTTTTCAGTTTCTTTGTCTTTTTTGCTCTCTTTCTGAGACTGCTCTTGAAAAATGTCTTTTGTTGGTTTTACAGCTTTGCCACCCATCCTGTTCACTTCTTTCTCTTCATCAGGAATCTTCTTCAACTCCAGCTCTTCACCACCTTTGTCCTTATCACTTTCTTTCTCAGCTTTGTTTTCTTCTGCCTCCTTCTTGTTTTCCTCCAGCTCTCCTTTCTCCCTCTTCTCTTCCTTCTCCTTCTCCTTCTGCAGCTCCGCCTCTTTACTCTTCTTCTGCTCCTCCTCCACCTTCTTGTCCAGTTTCTCCTCCAGGAGGTCCAGCTCCTGCTCCAGCTCGGCCAGCTTCTTGGGGTCCGACTCCAGGTCGTCGTCGACCTCCACCTCCACCTCCTCGATCTCCTCGTACTCCTCCACCTCGATGCCGTCCATCGTCTTCTGCAGCTGCGTCTTCACCTTGTTCAGCTCCAGCAGGCCGTCCTGCAGCTCCTTGCAGACCTCCCGGATCTTGGTGGCGAACTTGGTCTTTGCGCCCTTGCGGAGCTCGTGGGAGTCCTTGGCCAGGAAGAAGACGTCCAGCGCCAGGAAGAGGGCCGACATCACGCCCGTGGTGACGCTGATGGCCTGGACGGCTTTGGCAGCGCCGCCCGCGGCGCCCAGGACCTGCACGGTGCTGATGAGCTTGTCGGTGTTGATCATCAGGGCCTTCCCGGCGCGGCCCCCTTCCTTCATCACGTGCTTGATGTTGTGGTTCAGAGCCTTTTTGGCGGCACTCTGCGAGTATTTGTCAAAGTCCCACTCCTGTAGCGTGTCCATGCCTTCCTACAGAGGACAGACGGGACGTGATCACACGTCAGTGTTTCTGCATCTCATGCATGTGTGAGCTCAGCCTTAGCTACATGTGAACTCTGTTTAGTTAGTTTAGTTGTTTTGAAAATAGAAAACACTAAATTGGTTACAAAAACATGTCTTTGTATGAAAGTAGTCTGAATGCATTTCTACCAGGCAAAAACTGTTCTGTGTTTTACTAAAATTCTATAAGATAAGACTAGCAATAAGTTCTGAATTGACCAATAACTAATTATGATAGATTATTAGTAAAGTATGTATGGTCTAGGATGGTCTGGCCTGGACTAATGGTGAACCAATAGTCACAATAATTTAAGAATATCAAATATTTACATCAACTAATAAGAATTAGGTTGATTCATGATTTAACATTTAAACAATTCAATGTGTAGGTCATCGTTTTGCTGCTTTATTTTTTTGGGCTTTATTTTTTTAAACATTGGACACAATTCTGCAATCATGATAACGTTTTTTCAGTATTGTCTGGCATTCATAGACTCAAACGCCATCATTCCGTCCTCACCTGCACGAACTCCAGACACTCCCTGATGTCGCTGATCTCCTCCTGGTAGCCCTGGATCATCTTCTCCACCTTCTTGCGGTCCATGTTGGAATGAACCGTGTCGGTTATGTTGGCCGTCGCCGAGGTGATGCTGCCCGCCGTCGCCACGCCGATGCCCACCGCCGTCACGATGATGGACGCGCCGAAGGTGAAAGGCGCCAGGATGAGTCCCGTGATGGTGGCCACGCTGCCCGCCACGCTGGCCACCCCTCCGCCCACGGCGGCCGACACCGTCTTCTTGTGGAACTCGTCGGCGGAGTCTGCCAGAGCCATGAGCTCCAGGATGACCTTCTGCAGGGACGCCCCCCGCTGGTTGAAGAGATGCACGAACAGACGGGCGGCCATGTAGAGCCGGTCGGCCGCCTGCTCCATGGCCCTGGTTATATTATATTAGAATTTATATAAATAAAAAGAAAAGACAAGAGATAAGATATTAAGCGGAAAATTTGATGGAAAAAAACAAACTATACATTTCCTGATCCTCCTCCTGGAAATTGGACGTCTCGTTCCACTCCGTCCATCCTGGGAAGCAGCAACAAATGTGACACCATGAGCAACGTTTATCTGCGCCATCAGTCACTCTATACACTCTCTGAAACGCTGCCAGACAGGAAGAAACTAACGGCTGTTTACACGCTAAAGCTGAAAAATGTCTCACCTACGACTGTTTGCCACCATTCTGTCAATTCAACATTTTCCTGGAAAAAAAAGACAAAAAACATATTCAAGTAAGAGACAAATGTGTGGCTGTGTTCAGAATGAAAGCAGCGTGTTTAAGAACATGAGTAACGACATAATCGTTATAATAAGTGTCATTTTTAGGCATTTGAAACACTGAATTTTATATACAAATTTAAAGTGAAAAGTTTCTGGATATAAAGAGGAGGATATTAATTATTTATTTCAAATTGGGATATAAAATGCAATGCCCCCAATGCATCAAAATAAAAATTATTAGAAGGATTTTGGCTTTACTCATATTTTTAAACGCACTAATATACACTAATATAATATAACACCGACACACACACACCTGCTCAGCTTCCAGGAGCCGGTCTTCCGTCGGGTAGTTTGCCATCTCCAGGTGTTGGAGCTCCACTGTGCTCTCCTGAAAACACAATGTCATACAAACAGCTAGAAGATAAACGTAGAACGATGGTTACTACATTTCTGTGTTCAACACCAGTCCACACTCTTAGCGGCATAGGACGTATAACGGCACACGCATACACACACCATCAGTTTTACATTTGATCCCTTCAAACAAAACCCCATGAAAACTCGTGACCACTTCACAGGCTGCACATATGGAGCGGTTCTCCCCTCTCACTTTATTTCAAAGCTGCATTAACATTCAACATCATGTTAACAATGACAGCGTTAAAAACACGTTGTGTTGACATTTAGAGAAATGCCCGTTTGGACGTTTGGTCCACTGTTTCTGAACTGCGCTAAATTGAATTTGCAGCATGGCATCATCACGCCGACCTGTGCTGGGGTCAGATCCTGCAGCTCCACAACCTCCTCGATGACGGGCATCTTGTCTGAAGTCTGGAGAGAGAAGGATCAACGTCATTAAATGATCATTCTAATTTACAGGCCACCTTTAGGATTTTGGAAGCGATACAATGTGATAATATAGGAGCAATCACAGAGGTTGTACCTGTGATGAGTTAAGCTTGGGTATTCTGGGAAGAGTTTTCTTGATTCGGAAAGACACAACCTGAAGAGATTAAACAACAACAACAAACGATATGTCAACATTAAAAGAAGCTAAAAGAGCTCAAACTGCAGCAGCAAGTGATACATGATGCAGATGTTCTGAAGCACCTTGGGTTGTAGATATATGGTTTAATCCTTCACATCATCTGTTTAGATACACTACACCATGCCTCCTGCTTCTTTCCTATATTTTGCATGTTTTCAAAGTGAATGCAAACTCACTCTTCTTTTCTTCTTGATGGTCCTCCTGCGTTTTAGTCCACTGCCGGACAGCGTCTCCGTGTCCGCATTTTCCTGCACACACACACACGCACATAAGATTCAGGAGTTTATAACGCCACCAAATACTTCTTTTGTATGAATCACAATGTATTATCAGAAATCATTGCATTTTTTTTCTCAACATGGATGGTGCAAACCGCAGATAATGTAAAATAAATGGAAATGTGATGCAAACCTCCTGTACCAGTCTGACCACTGTTACTATGACTGTGGCTCTCTACTTTTGCATTTCCTCATTAGTAGTTTCCCGACTTTTCTTTCTTTAATATCAGTGACGTACCTGCTGCTCCAGTGTTTTGGGCGTCCTCCGGAACATCCCGGCAAACCCTCCCTTTCTCTCCTGTTGAAAAATAAATGTGCTCATCTGAGGTCGTGTGACGTTTAGACGTATCGATACAATTACACAGTGATGTACTCTTCAGGACTCACCTTTGAAAGGTTATCATTACTGGCTGACAGTTCATCTCCAGACAGATCATCCTTCACAAAAACACAAATTCAAAACGGGAACATTTACCAGCTGGAGGTTTAGAACACACAGCTCTTCACTTTCTTCTGTATTTAAGCTTTTATTCAGTGAAATGATCTCAGGGAAGTTTTGTTTGATAGAAAAACTTAATGCAGCGCACATTGTCTCCTATTAATATGTCAAAGTAAAATATGACATCATGAAACCCACCGTGCTATTTATTATGAGGTTGTCGCAGCTAGTGGACAGTGCGCTAGAGTCACTCAGAGGATTCTGGGGGAAAATAAAGTGTGATTAACCTGATAATCTTAATAATATAGCAGTATAGGTGTCTATATTTGTACAATGTTTCAACTAAATGCTTTACAAACCATATGAAAAATAACATTTAAAAAATAGAGTACAGAGAAAAAAGGTTATATTAAATAGAGAAATTATAATAAATAAAGATAAAGATTAAAAAATAAATAAAAACATAAAATATTGTGTGACACATAAAGCAGTGGTTCTCAATCTTGTTCATGTTAAGGACACTGACAGAATTTAAAGACTTTTTTTTGTCCCCACCTGATAAGATATTTGCTTTTAGATATTCAAGACGGTATGAAATGTCATTGTGTTACTTATGAATTGACTTATAAATAATATAAATTACTCCCCTTTTTGCTGAGGTACACTGGAACCATCTCAAGGAGCAGTGGGAGTCCCTGGATCCAACTTTGAGAACCACTGACATAAAGAACATGTGTTTGCAGTGTAAACAGCATCAGTTTATTTATTCACCTTAGCAGCTATGGAGCGAGGAGCTGGTTGAGGAGACTTCTTAAAGATCCCTGCTAAACCTCCAGGCTTCTCCTGGAACAAGGGTTCATGCATAAAAGCAACAATCAATGCATGAAAGCAGCAATAATCATCATGTAATATAAAGAATAATCAGTGCACAGAGACAGAGTGTGAGAGCCAAACAGCTTTTGTACCTTTAAAGTGTTTTCTTCTGACAGACTTTCACGGCTGGCTTTTAGCTTCTTCTGGTCGGCTGGGTTTGATTCCTGAACACACAGCAGGTCATGTTGAAGCATACACTTCTCATATGTTTGTGTCAACGTGCGTTTCAGACTGGAACATTGTCTTATTACTGCACCTCGTCTGCTGTCGTCTCCTCTGCTGGTTTCTGGGTCTTTTTGAATATTCCGCTGAAAATGCTTTTCTCCTGAAAACAGTCAAATTCACATACAGCACTGGCATGGTGAACGTTTCCATATGGAGTTAGGTTTTAGTCAAAATGTAACATCCTGTAAGCACAGTTAACAATGAAGATTCTGAATTTGGATGCACTTGTTTATTGTGTAGAGCTGACGTTTCCTTGTGGATAAAAGTGAACATCTGTCTGGATGCTGTTACCTTGCTGCTGCTGCTGGTGTCACACAGACTGTCATTACTGGCTGTCAGCTCCTTCTGGGAGTCTTTGTCCTGAAATAAATAGATGAAAAACAGGGAGTAAATAAGTGTGTAAAGTCACAGTTGCCACAGACAGTGAAGCTGACAGTAAGACGAGGAACACACTCACATCTGCAGCTTCCTCCTCTCCTGATGCTTTGGCTGTTTTCTTGAGGAGTCCACTGAAGAGGCCTCCTTTCTCCTGGGGAGACACAGTGCACATGACAGATTCTAAGTGTTCCCATGGAACAATGCAGTCATCACCCTAGATTACATTAGATATTCTGTTTTCTGGAAGTCTAACAGGTTCAATTATGATGGTTTAACCAATCACAGACACACAGTTTAGGTCTTCTGGTGTCGTGTGTCAGTTAAACTGCTTCAAACCATTCAACACCTGCCAACCAATAAAACTTAATAAATAAAGGAAGCTGTTCCATTTTCAACACTGTCATATAAATGCCTATAATATCCATCTTTGAGATGAAGAGGAAAATATAATTGTAACTGCGTGGTTGTCCTTCCTATTTAAACATGAATGTACATTAGTGCAAACAGACAGGGGACAATGAGCAGTATTAAAAAAAGTTGAATATTAAGGCCAAGTTAAAAAAATGCTGATAATGGTCATTGTTATGTTTTATTTCATTTTCCCCTTGTTTTTCTGTGTGTGTTTATGGTGGTTTTTACATGGTGTGGTTGTCATTTGTCATGTTGACAGTTTGAGCCACGGTGGAAATGTGGTTGTTGTCTTTGTATAAATTTAGTGTCTGAAATAAAGAAATAAACAGAGGAAGCCCACCTTGCTGTGTTCTGTGAGGTTGTCGCAGCTGGTGGACAGTTCCTTTGTGTCACTGAGAGGATTCTGGGAAAAGAAAAATTAAGAAGTACCCACATTATAAATAATGTTTGCTGCAAACTTGTTACAGCTCTAAAAGTTATTTTCTCTGTCTGTGAGTAAATCTGACTTTCAATTGGAGACATTTGGAGAGTCACATGAAACAAAGAAGGAAAAATAAAAAAGGACATGGCTACAATTTAACCAGGTATATTATGATTAAAGCAAATATTTTCTGTGTTTCATCACAGTGTGATAAACTTGATAATAAACTTTATTCATACAGCACATTTAAAAAACAGACCTACAAAGTGTTTTACAAAATGGAAAAACATAAAAGTACAGAGAAAAAAAAGTTCTATGAAATAGAGGAAATACAATGAATACAGATAAAAATTATGAATAAATAAAAACACACAATATAGTGTGGCACATGTGTTTGCAGTGTAAACAGCATCAGTTTATTTATTCACCTTAGCAGCTATGGAGCGAGGAGCTGGTTGAGGAGACTTCTTAAAGATCCCTGCTAAACCTCCAGGCTTCTCCTGAAACAAGGATTCATGCATAAAAGCAACAATCAATGCATAAAAGCAGCAGTAATCATCATGTAATATAAAGAATAACCAGTGCACAGAGTCAGAGTGTGAGAGCCAAACAGCTTTTGTACCTTTAAAGCGTTTTCTTCTGACAGACTTTCACGGCTGGCTGTTAGCTTCTTCTGGTCGGCTGGGTTTGCTTCCTGAACACACAGCAGGTCATGTTGAAGCATACACTTCTCATATGTTTGTGTCAACGTGCGTTTCAGACTGGAACATTGTCTTATTACTGCACCTCGTCTGCTGTCGTCTCCTCTGCTGGTTTCTGGGTCTTTTTGAATATTCCGCTGAAAATGCTTTTCTCCTGAAAACAGTCAAATTCACATACAGCACTGGCATGGTGAACGTTTCCATATGGAGTTAGGTTTTAGTCAAAATGTAACATCCTGTAAGCACAGTTAACAATGAAGATTCTTAATTTGGATGCACTTGTTTATTGTGTAGAGCTGACGTTTCCTTGTGGATAAAAGTCAACATCCGTCTGGGTGCTGTTACCTTGCTGCTGCTGCTGGTGTCACACAGACTGTCATTACTGGCTGTCAGCTCCTTCTGGGGGTCCTTGTCCTGAAATAAATAAATAAAAAACAGGGAGGTAAAGTCACAGTTGCCACAGACAGTGAAGCTGACAGTAAGACGAGAAACACACTCACATCTGCAGCTTCCTCCTCTCCTGATGCTTTGGCTGTTTTCTTGAGGAGTCCACTGAAGAGGCCTCCTTTCTCCTGGGGAGACACAGTGCACATGACAGATTCTAAGTGTTCCCATGGAACAATGCAGTCATCAAACATGGAAGCATGATTAGGAGGGAAGAGGGCACTGTTTCTGAATGAGGCTGATTTACATGAAAAGCTGGAGAAGCAGCGTTTATTTTACAGATATGTTGATTAATTGAGGATCTGCAAACACTGACCTCATCAAACAGGTTGTCGATGCTGGAGGATCTTTTGAATTTGGCAGCCAGGCCTCCTTTTTTCTCCTAAAACACACTTTTAGTTATTTCTCCCATGCTCAAAAAAGCTCAGAAACAAATGAAAAGCGAAAAGAATCAAAGCTGCAACTCTGTTTCAGTGGAGGTCACTTTGTAATCATTCTGAAGCACATTCCTCGTGTAATGATGAATAATGGAAACACTTCAGGAAATGCTTAGAAGAGCAGAAAATGATCATGTTTTTAATCTAGTCTCATTTAATGGCTTTCACCCACCATTTGTAGGTGATTTCCCCTCCACTTTCTTTATTTTTTATTAAGTATTGTAGTTCTCTGGAGTGAAGCACTTTGTATAAGTCCTACACATAATTATTACTACTACTAAATCAAATTGATTAAACAACACAGGTAGGAGATGAAGAGAAGAGGCAACAAATGAAGAGTTTGTAAGTACCTTTGGAACACTGGTGTCCAACAGATTTTCAGAGCTACCCGATAACGGCTTTTCACTGTTCAGCACCTGAATTCAAACCAGAAAACTGTAAATATACATTTCTTTTCCATCTTTCATTAGTTGAAACTGTAGTTTCATCATATCCAGTGTCAGTACCTTGTCTGCTGCAGCGCCCTCTGCTGCTTTCTGTTGCTTCCTGAACATGTTGCTGAAAATACTCTTCTCCTACAACACAATAGTTTGTGTCTGATCATTTTCTCTAAAGACATTTCAACCTTGTTTTTTTTTTTGTTGTTACACTCACCTTTGTAGTGGTATTCTCAGATAGATGCTCATTGCTTGTCGACAGCTCTTTCTGCTCCTCTCCGCCCTAAACAGATAAATTCATGCTGTTTGACATGGCCCAAAGTCATCACAGGGATTGCTGTTTACTGCGCTATGCATCCAACATTCAGCAGACTATTTCAGTTTTATTGAAGTCATGCTGCGACTAAATGAGGCCAGAAATCACAGAAAACACTGCTCACTTCTTCTGCGTTTGGAGCATCTGCAAGTCTGGACGATTTCTTGAACATTCCACTGAACACACCCCCTTTCTCCTGAAGCACAAACAAGTGGGTTACTTTGTTTATACTTTTTTATATTTATAGATAAGGAAATATATAATCATCATACTGTCATGAATCAGTATTGTCAATTAAATTTAAGTAAGATTTATATGGCATATGAGTACAATCACATTCAAATCTAATTTTATTGATAAAAGGTTTTTTAATTTCCATATGATAAACCTACAAACTGAAGATGAAATAGCATCAGTAAACATTCTACTGTGTGCCACCCCTGACCCATCCACCTCTGCTTTGTTGTGTCACTGGACAAAAAAAAGTACATTTTTGCATTAATCTCGATTTATTTACATCTTCTCCATGTGAGATTGCATGGGGGAGTGCATTGTTCTCTCTGGCACCATCATTTGTAGTTAAATATCTAAAGTAGTGCGTGATGCACCTTTATTTTGCAGCCAGATTTCAAAATCAGTTTGGATTTTAAAACTCCTGCAGTCTTGGTACAGTTTGACAATCACCTCATGGATTACATCTACAGTGGTGTTCAAGATAAAAGCAGTGTGTTTGAAAGTGTGAGCAAAGCCAAAATCATTACAATCACTTTTATTTCGATGCATTGGTAACACTGCATTTATACATCCCAAATCAAAACATAAAAAGGAATAATTAATATTAGGCTCTTCAAAGTAATAGTGTCTGCATTTTAAAACACATTTTAAAAGCATTTCCTCTTCGCTATAAACCAACATGACCTCTTTAAGTGTTTTGATAGGCAAACTGATCCATGATCCCTCATATGTATGAATAGGCCTGACATGGTATTAAGAGAAACATCCCATATCTTGATGATCCTTTGTCTTCAAGTGAACTGTGGCTTAAATTCAGGGTTTGGTGTCAAACTGTCTAAGGCCCTTTGACCCAGAAAGAACTATTTTACTTTTAACAGTCCACAGTATGATTCTCTATCTCTCTTCAGGCCAGTTTATGTGTTCTTTGGTGTGTTTCATGGGGGGATCATGGATCAGTTTGCCTATATTTAAATACTTGAAGAGGAAATGCCCTTAAATTGTGGGTTTCAATAAGACAACAACCCCAAACACCAGTAAACCAGCAGCATCTTGGTTCCAGACCAACAAAATTTAAATTCTGCAGTGGCCAACCCAATCCGCGTAATTTAATCCTACTGAAAACATGCAAAATCAAGATATGCAGAGGAATTGTAAGGCTGAAACACCTTTTATAGGAGCCAGAAGTCAGACGACTCCATGCAACACAGAAGTGAAGCAATTCTCAGAAAACGTTCTTAAACAAATAAATATTAGTTGAAGATTTTTTAGTTCATACAGAAAACATTAGAGTTTAAAAAGGAAAAAAAAACACAGATACTGCCATTTCTTTGAACAGGCCAATATCACTTTTTCTTCATTATTTGTAAAGTTAAAGAATACACATTTTCTTCACATTTTGATTTTGTACAGTGGGGAAAATAAGTATTTGAACACCCTGCTATTTTGCTATTTCTCCCACTTAGAAATCATGGAGGGGTGTACAATTTTCTCTCTTGTGTTGTTGGACAGCTCTTTGGTCTTCGCCATGTTACAAGTTAAAGTCTTGCTGATTGTATGGGGTGGACAGGTGTCTTTATGCAGCTAACCACTTCAAACAGGTGCATCTGATTAAGGATGATACATGGATGCAGGTGAACTTCTAATGGGCGGACTAACAGGTCCTTCAGGGTCAGAATTCTAGATGACACACAGGTGTTCAAATACTTATTTGCAGCTGTATCACACAAATAGATCATTAAAAAATCATGCATTGTGATTTCTGGATTTTTCTTTTTAGTTTATCTCTCTCACAGTGGACATGCACCTCTGATGAAATTTCAGACCCCTCCATGATTTCTAAGTGGGAGAAATAGCAAAATAGCAGGGTGTTCAAATACTTATTTTCCCCACTGTATATTAAATGCAGTGCATCAAAATAAAAATGTTGGCCCTACTCATGTTTTAAGACACACCGCTATCACCTTGAACACCACAGTATCAGACTGCCGCTGATGCCAAAGAGTGTCTTTTAGAACAGAACTCACCTTAGTGTTTGCAGCCTCAGAGAGACTGTCATTGCTGGATGAGAGATCTTTATGTGCCGACAGATTCTCCTGAAATAAGAAGAGCAGGATTTAGACTCCATTGGCAGCGATGATGTTCAGTAATGCTGCAACCTGTGTGTGTCTGGTCATTATATCTAGGGAGTTTAGGCCTAACGCCAGAAAGTTTTGAGACAACGTTTTGTGTTTTTATGCCGTTTTTGTTGTGGAATTACATTATGAGGTTGTTGTCACTACACTATTGTATGCAGATCTGCTTAAATAGGAAATAAAATAACTGTATTAGATGTTTTATGTACACAGTTATGATGTTTATAGGTGTGGCAAAAATACAGGTCATTCAAAAAATTTTCAAAAATGACACTTGTGTTTGAGGAGATGTACCTCTTCAGTTTTTGTGTGCGTCTTCCTGAGAAATCCGCTGAACAAACCACCTTTCTCCTGCGTACACACACACACACACACATGTTTTCATTAGTCACAGTGACTCTTGTGGTTCTGGTGGCAGGAGGAGGAATCGTTCTCTCACCTTGTTCTCTGATAGGCTGTCGCTGCTGCCCGACAGCTCGCTGTGGAACGCCTCCGCACCCTGAACACAACAAATATGTAACTGAACCTGTGCGAGTGGGAATGCGACTTAATGCAGGAAGTCACGGGGACACGTTCACACGTGGCGCAGCAACCCAGGAACCCGCAGACATGTGTTCAGCAGCTGATGCGGTCGCTTGGATTGAGGCCTCCGGTGTATTTTTAAACCAAGTGTATTAAACCTTATATAAGATGCTCGTAAACTTGTTTACAGACTGGAACCTGGACCAGTAATTCAATGGCAGATCACGTTCACTTATTTTACAGATGTCCAAAAGTCTAACTTCAGTGGACTTTGAATTGATTAGGAATTTAAAAAATTTAAAAATCAGTGAAATAATAAAAGCAATCAGTGTATGTATGAGTATGTATGATGTGTTTAAATGAGATGCTCTTAGCAATGATTTATACAAGAACGTTCACATTATTAAATAACTCAGCAACATTTTAGTCGCAAGTTTTTAACAGATAAAACTGTTGACTCCTAATGTTCCTAATCACTTTGACCTTGACTTTGTTTGATAGTTAATCCTTTATATTTACTCTCCAACACTTTCACATGCTGGTTGTGACTTTAATGCTTCTATTCTGATATGTTCTCAACTGTGAACACTTTTTTATTGCACATTTCTGATGACTGGCTGAGCTTCTAGAATGTGGAGTGAAATCTTAAATTTGCCTCCCGTTACCTGCCCAGGTTTCCCCTCTCCAGGAGTCTTGTGAGGCTTCCGTAGAATCCCGCTGAAAAATCCTTTTTCCTGGGGACGTCAGACACAGACACATCCATGACACGGTCAGCGACACTTAGCTAACGACACCGACGCTGCGATTAATAATCCGCACACTTCTGGGCTCACCTTCGAGTTTTCAGACGGAGTATCGCTACTGCTGGACAGATTGCTGTGTAGAGACTGCCGGTCCTGAAACAGAAAATAACTGCTTTAACAAGATCATCAGTCTAATGACGTGACCTTTTTGGCTCTGTTTAAATAAAAAAAAACTATATAGCTAAAGGCACTAATACCACGAGATTACCTCCTCACTGTGAGCAGCTTCTGCTGGTTTCTTCTTGAACATCCCACTGAATATTCCTCCTTTTTCCTGAAACAGACACGAGCTGCTCTGTTATGGTGGATATGTTTGGGTCAAGGTCAGGGGGATGACGTGCATTTTTGCAGGAGTGGGCCTGTGTGTACACTATAATTAAGAGATATGCACGTATGCAGCAGCAAGCTGCTCACCTTGTTGTTTTCAGACAGACTGTCGCTGCTGGCCGACAGCTCGGCGTTCACACTCAGATTCCTCTGAAACAGCACAGCAGAATGAGAATAAAGACAGACAGCAGCCTAACTACAACACATCGATTTGGAGGATAAATATATCCAAAGTTGAATGTGCATTGTTTATTATATAAAATGAGAAATCCACCTCTGGCAGATCAGGTCACTCACCACTTTAGATGTCTCATCTGCTGGTTTGTTGGATTTTTTAAGGATGCCAGAGAAAAAGCCTCCTTTTTCCTAGAAGAAATGAATTTTTATTTAGTACAGTCCAAAACAAGATCATAGTTAGTCTTCTTTAGCTGCCGAAATACAAAAGTTGCAAGTGGGAGCTAAATTCACATAACTGAAGACTTTTCACATAAATAGTTTTTGATTCTTGACACTATTTGATTCATTTCTTGAGCTGAATTCAACCTTAAAAATATTCTCTTCTTTTAACCTGTTTGCCTTTATGTTAAAAAAAAAAGAAAGAGTCAACACATACATTGTGATGTTCAGATGTTTTCTCTTCTTCTGCTTCTTCTGCTTCTTCTGTATCTTCAGCATCGCTCTCTGCTTTATTAACCTGGCATTGAATACAATAATGAATGGAATATTATTATACTGTCTGAAATAAGAAAAAAAAGAAAGAAAAAAAAAGGATACTTGATGATACCGAGGATTTGTCTTTGGCTGCTTTCCGAAACATTCCTGAAAGCAGACCTCCAATATCCTGAAGATATAATGAAAAATAATGATTTTATATGTAGTAACCATCTGTAACATCTGAACAGTAAGTGACTGGCTACATCCCCAGTGTTGATTACATAGATATCTGTGGTTGATACATGAGAATTAGTAATCTGATTTTCAAATGAACAACACACTCATTTGGACACATACAGACACACACACACACACACATACCGGTTTGCTAGCAGCAGCATGTTTGTTCAAGGCATCATCGGGTTTTTCTTCCTCGTCACAGTTGTTGATCACATAACTCTAAAGTGAACAGAGATCAAACACTGAACAAACATATTCTATGCGGATCTGCTCTAAAACATTTGGCGATTGGTTTCAGAAAGTTTTATTTTTTGATTATACTGAGATTCTGTCCTAACAACTTAGAACAACATCCACTTTGAAATGAACATAAGGTGGACATTCTGACGTTTGTGAGCACACACACCCACACCACTTTACCAGCAGAAAACCTGTTTAGCTTGTCCATGCATTCATTATAAATGTGTTTTTCAGAGTCGCAGTGTCTATCACAGGACAAACACAAAGCCAAAATTTTACTTTAGCATAAGCCTAGCCCTGTCATTGTACGTGTCTCCTTTTAACACACAGTATACAGGGTCTTCCATCAGATTTATTTATTTTTTTATCGATTTGATTTATGCGAACATTGTATGAGACTATTTTATGAAATCACATGTTCTTCCTTAATGGCCCTAAACATCTGGCCCAGGGAGTGCAGTGGAAAATTAGGCAATACAGTCTCACACATTCACAGCATGTTCATTAGTGGCATTTAACTGTTTCATGACTAATTGGGGAAACAATGAGAATGTCCATCAGCTGCATCCCTGGTGGAAACAGGAGCAGCCTAAAGAAACTCAGGTGGACACAAGGTGTTGTAACCTCTACACAAAAGAGCACAGGTGGCAGGAGGGAACCTAACCACTGCCTGTTTTTTCTTTCTTTTCTTGCTATAGGGCGGTTCACAGTCCAAGTTGATGATGTTTTATGCTCGAAAAGTCCAATTAAGATAATTTGTGTATGTCAAAATAGTGCAAATGCACTAAAAGACTGAATGACAAATACACATGTTGATAGGCAGACAATGTATGTGAAGCTGTGTATTTTTGCCATTTAAAGGTTTTAAATCACTGCAGGATGTATAAAGTCAAGATAAAAGTTTCTTTCGTACCCTAAATCAACATCACAATATTTACATCTTTAAAATGGCTGATTGTTTGAACAGAGCTTCTTAATTTAGTGAGTGGTCATGGGATAATGTCTGACTTCAAATTATTGTATTATATGAATATAGAAGAACAAAACTATCAGCAAAAAAATGAAAAAGGAAGCAATTTAATTTCCCGGCTGAATCTTCATGCTGCAGGTGCTTTACTCACAGTGAACGAAGCAGTTTTCTCTTTTTGGCTCCGTCGAAACATTCCAGCCACTGAGGGATTTTTCTGAAATGGATCACATGAGGATATGAGCGCTTGTGATTGGTTTATAAAGTAGGCCACAGATGCTTGTCAGGCCCACTGCTGAAATACCTGTTTAAAGTCGGTGTCGTCTTTAGGAAGTTCCGTGGAGCTCTGATGAGGAAGAACGAGGACAAAACAATTTGAAAAACTAAAAAACATACGAGGAGGAACGTGGCATTTCATTGCGTGTGTTTTTGTACCTGTACATCCTCAGCCTCAACTCTCTTATGATGATCATGTCTGGTCGTGGTGTTCATTTCCTACACACACACACACACAACAGCCATTTAGACCAGGAGAGAAACATGAAACCTGGAGTAGCTCAGAGTGAATCTTTACTGTAAACTTTACTATCACTACACTCCAGATAAATAGTTGTTGGCTTAGTTGTGTGGAAGTAGAACTGGATTCTGTGTGTCGTTATTTAATTCAGTATTTGGGTGTACTTCACCTTTTCTGTAGGTCTGGGTGGAACTACAGGAGTCTCCATCTGGTTCTCTTTTACCTCTCTTGGCTCAGAGTTTCCGTTGGTCTGAAACAGGCAGAAAACTGTTGGTACAGTTTTCTTTCAAAAAGGTGTAGCAGATAATTTGGACAAATTTTCAATGCACATTTAGCATATTAGGTTCATATCAGACATTTAATTTAAGTTAATTTTGTTTGTACAAGATAGATTAATCTTCAGTTTCAAAAAACAAAATTTTCAAGGAGAATCTCAGATGTTGTGACATCATATCCTCCCTCCCCTTTGTTTTCTGTGTCTATGTATGTGACAGAATCTGCACCAGTGACTAAAAACAAACATGTACATACCTGTTTGTCTGCTAATTGTTTTATCCGGTATTGTGTGTGACTCAGTTCCTGGACAAAAGAACAGAAATCATGTGGTGCCACTCTGAAAATCGATCATCAGTATGGACCAACCATTATCTTTGTTCTTCCCCCATTTTTACTGACTTCCTACAGAAATATGTCAATATTAAAAAAAAAAGAGAAAAACCTAATATCGCACAGCACAGTAGATGCAGTTAGTGTTTGTGGGGTTTAACTGACCACTTCAATTGATATTCCAATTATTTAAAGTAAAAAGCAGAACAGAAACATCAAGCAATCACTTCAACACATCATTCAACATAATTATATATAATCTCAAAAAAATACATATAGCAATTGGTTGTGTCTCAGTGTTCAACATATAAAACCCAATGAAAGAGTTCATATTTGAACCTACAGCGTCTGTCGGACGTGAAGGCACCGCAGGAGTCGGTTTCTCCAGTCCTGGAGCGTTTCTGTTGATCTGTAAAGATAGTTTCAGATTGGTTGCAACAGTTGTTCTGAAGCCGTATCTATACAACAAACATGTTTGATATGAAGGTTTTGGGTTTATTACAGTACCTCAACAGGCTTTGGAGGCGGTTTGGGCTGTGGAGAAAGAAATAGAGAACAGAATATAAGACAACATGAGACCAGAGTGTGTATAACAGAGAATATAGTATATATGCAAAGTTACATATTAATCTGAAATACAGCATATACAGTTGTTGTTTTTTATAGTATCTACAGTTCTGTTACCGGCTTGGGTTTCTTTTTTACTTCAGGCTTCATCATACATGGCTCCATTCTGCCTGTTCAGAGAGAAACCAAAAAAAAAAATCAGAAGTGTTTGTGCTGGTTTGTGATTTATTCAGCTCCACCAGGAACACCTCTGTGAACACACCTGCAGGTGGAAGTAAGAAGCCAAACTACTTCCACCGTTCTTCACATGGGAAGCTCACATCGAGAGAAAATCCCTTCACAATGACCTCATGTAATGAGATGAAGACACAACTAACAAGTCTTCTCCAGTTCAATAACTGTTTCAAAGTCTAGCTGAAGATAATACAAAAGCATCAGTCTTGCAAAATGTATTGAATCAAGTTGACCCCTTTCACTGTTCTTTTTGTTAGGTTTATACTTCCCTCATAGCTCAACAGGAAAAAACTGACCAACGGGCACCTGACTGCTTCACTTTGAAATAGTGTGAACCTAATACCTGCAGATACCCTGGAGGATAATCTCCCAAAACATTGAAATCTCCTGATAGGACCTGGGTGACACGTTATTTTTTTGCACAAACGAGGCCTGTGGATCTTATTCTAAAAATGTATCAATGTGAATTTCATGTGTTCTCTATAAATTAACTACACCACCAGCATGTTCAATGAGCCACACTAAGCCCTTTTCACACAGAGGAATTCACCGTGTCAGATTTTGGCATCACAGACAATTACTGATCACTGCTGGTTTGTGTGTTTTGGGGGGTTGTTGACACTGTAATCACCAATAACATTTGTCACTTAACCTGTTAAAATCTCAAACCCCCTGATATGGAGGCAGCAAGTTTCATACATATAATTGCATAAGAAAACCTAAATAAAGTATTTTACCTGTAGTAAAACACAATGTTAGGGTTACACTATCAATAGAATAATATAATACTGTAAAATGATAAAATGACAAAATGATATTGAATATAGTAGCAGTAGTACGACTGCAAATAACTATAGATATTTTATTTAGATTTGAATGTTTACACTATTATTTAATTGGGTCCTTCACAATCGCCTTTAAAAGCATTTTACAGACTATATTCATGTTCTGTAATGATCCTCTGTGATTTATACAACTTTACAGACAATTATTTGATCATTGAACTTTGCCTTGCAGAAATTTTAGCTTATTTGTTTTTCCCTAATTTGGTTCAGTTTGGTGTTGTTTTAAATAAATGTTTAAGTGCATAATACTTGTCAATGTAGCCATATTTCGTATTAATTATTATTTATAGCAGGAAAACTAAAGAAAATAGGCCTGGGAATTTTGCAAAGGAGGAGAACTGTGGTGTTTCTTCTAATGATTAATATGAACGGTTAAGGGGGTGGGGGGGTACATGTCACAATTGGAAAAACTAAACTCGTCTTTAAAATTAAACCAACCGTCACAACAGAGAAGTGTCACAGACAAAAACAATACATAAGGCACAGCTGACATGTCGAGCTGTTCCCTGGTTTCCTGAACGCACCACCGCTGTTTGTAATTAGCCTCGCGGCTGAAAACGTTTAAGCAGTAAAGTGTTGTAGACCCTAAAACCCGTTCGCCGATTCAAGGCGTATTTAAAGCGTGTCTGTGTCGACACCAGGTGATTCCTGGTGATGTTGAACCTACCGAAGCTTCGAGGGCGACTCAGAGACACTTCACATGAAGCAGAGACAGCGGCTGGCGGCTCCTTCGCTGACAAAATATCACACACGAGTTTCTAAAACTGCACAAAACACCACACCCGCACATCTGCACGCAGGACGCGTTCAAGGGCTTCTCCCGAACCTCCGAAATTACACTTCCAACCCTCGCTCAGCTTTTAATTTGTAAGTATATCTAGCACATTTATTGTTGTAGTTTATCAATGCGAAGATATATAATGGTTAAAATCATAGTATACGTAACAGGGGTCACGTGCCGCCACCACTTGATTCTAATATCAACTTCTTGTCAAGGGCTATAAGGAGTTCTTGACTAGGATCAGATGTTTGTGTGTGGAGATGGTTAAACATGCAGGGGATGGGCCGCTGACCCCTGCTATACACTTCACACTATGACGAAGGAGGGGGACTATTTACACTGTAAAATTAAAATAGATTTACATCTGAAAACTAAGTCATGCTATATTTTCACATTTTATTGTAATGCTTAATTTTTTCATATTGTGTTTGTATGTCATCAATATGGGAAAAAACTTGGGCTGAAACTCACGTCTTATTGAACATGTATGGTGTAATTTGATCTTTATTTGGGTAAAGCTCTTGTATGGTGTGTGTGTTAAGACAACACACCGTAATTTGAGAGGTTTCCTCAAACATGTTCTGGTTTTAGATCCGAAAAGACATTGGTAGAAACACACAGAAACATGACATCATATTTAAAGTAATATGATTGAAGTAGTTAAAAAGCCTAATTTAATTTCAATTTACTTGTATAGCCCAGAATCACAAATTTGCCCCAATGGGCTTTGCAGTTTGTACAAAAGCAACACAACATCCCCTGTCCTTAGACCCTCACATCGTACAAGGTAAAACTCCCTAAAAAAACCTTTAAAATTGAAGCCTGTAGAGATATTGAATCTTGACCATAATGCTGTCATGACATCAGAGTTGTTTTTGCAGCTCCACCTTAAAATCTCATTGCCATCAGGTGCACTCCGTTGCCATGATTCACATGTACTTTATTTACCATCACACTGCGTAATCCAAATATACTCAACCACCCAAAGGAAACACCTCTTACAGGCTGGACAAAGCATCTTAAACAAACCGAAACACACCCTGAGAGCTTCTGAGCCACACATCCTAACAGGGACAGAATCTGTTGCATTACTACACAAACAAGCTTTATCTCGACGTCTCTGACTGTTCCAGCATGAAATGTCCAACATCTCACCTGGGTCTAGAAGTCCGGAAGCAGGAGAGAGCGGAATCCTTTGTTTCTTCCTGTGTTTGTGCCTCTGGACTCACCTGGGAGTGGGCGTGGCCAGCTTGAGGTCTACCTGAGTCTGTGGGAGTGAAAGAAAACCTTTCCCAGACGTTGTCTGACTCATCCCAGTTTCACAGGTGGAAACCTAATCATACATCAGCAGAACTGGGCTAAAAATAAAAAATAAAAATGGAAACCTATAATCATCTTAAATGCAGTCATATCAAGACTGAAATCTTGACAATGAGTCACTAACTGCAGCTACATGTCTATACATTATAATGTTAGAAATACTATATAACTATAAAAAAGATTCAATATTCATCATAGAAAAATGGAAGTACACTTTCCCATATTGGGGGGGAATCAAAGCCTTTCCAGTGAGTCAACATGCACAATACCAGCATTTTGACTATTTGACCCTGATGAACCTTAATTAGTATCATAATTGAGACCTGTATTCACCTGCTGTTTCATGTCAATGTGGCATATTTTAAAAATGTCTAATTTTTTTATTATTGCTGAGGATATGAACAGTGCAATTTTCCTAAACTTCAAATAGAAAAATATGACCTGGAAATACTGTATCTTATGACTTCTGTGGTAAATTCATAGAAAAATAAAAAAAAATAGTAGTAAACTATAGTAGTAAGTTGTTATATCCAGGCCTTTTTAAACAATGCCCACATCATTGATTTGTTCAGCTATTCAATAGTGAATAACAACTGAAATTAAATGTCAATTAAGTCAGTTTTTGTTGTCACAATAATAAAATGGGAATAAAATCTCACTTTTAATGAAACTGGACTTTTTAAGAATGACAGAAATGCAGAAACAAATGCAGCTTGCATCTTTCACCTATATTCATCATGGAAAAAGTGATAGATTTTTTTTAATCTTGGTTGGTAAATATCAACCCCACAAGTTGTGGGGTTAAGTGCACAGTAATTTCTGCTGTAGGAGGAAGGTAGTGAATTGTTTCTCACTTGCATATTGATTCAAAAGAGACAGTCATTGAAGGTTTCTTTAACCTTTAATTATCAACTTTATAGTCCTATCATTTATTGCACACAAAGGTATCACCGCATAACCAGCTCCACCCAGATCAGGAATGAAAAATATGTCTTTAAATGAACCAGAGTTGACATCAGAATTCAGACGGCAAAGCAAGTTTAGACTTTGAGAAAGAAAATCAATGCCCTCAAAAGGAAAACGTGAATAAACTTGACTTGCTTTTAAGTGTCATTCCAGTCATCTAATAATTGAACATTTTACACCTTTAAAACAAATGTTGGAAAACAACTGTTAAGCTTGTAGGAGTCTTAAAAAAACACAAACTGTCATTTTCTTTCCCGCATTGATGAGTAGCTTAGACTGAAGACTTTCAGAGGTAATAACCTGACATTTGAACTGAATTCTGTTTAAAAGTATGCAACAGGGGAAAAACACCATTTACCTCATATTACAAAATAAAATCTATAAGAATGGGACTAAACTACCAAATAGCAGATCACTCAATAGTTTGGAACTAGATATTGGCTAATAAAAACTACAGGAGGACTTTATACTGTATATACTCATGTTTTTGCATTAAAATTCAGTTGTTTTATTGGCTCTTTTTAAAACAAAAACAAAACATGTTGCACAGCAGCTTTTCAACAAAGCATATTACTGCAATTCATTTAAACAAGGCCAATACACCACCCAGCTACTCATGATTTCTAACCTGTGTCATGTACCAGCTTTAACATGCAAACAAGATTGGTTTACATAGCAGCTATGAAACTTCATGTGAAAACAGACCAATACTAATCTGCATCGTACTGCATATAAATAACAAAAGAGACAATCAATATATATGAATTATAACATCTCTACACCTCACCAGTAACAGTATTTAAATATTAACAAATACAATTTGTTAAAATTTCAAATTCAAAGTCTAGCCTGCTTCTTTAATTAATTTAATAACCTTACAATTCAAGTATATGATTAAGTTACATTAATCTTTGTATCCCATGATCTGGAAAGACCACATGGCAGTTTTAAATATTGTCACAGTTGCCAGCTATGCAGCTGTGACACTTGATCCACCACAAAACCTCAGTTGGTCCCATTATTGTAATGTGTATTGCTGTTAAGTTCCAGGTCAGTTCCCTAATAGAAAGGCTCAAAGGTTTTTAAATCCTGTCAAACTTTTTTTTTTAAATATTCAAACCCATTTCCATGGGAAACTGGGATAATGCCTGATTACTCCCTTTAAAACCCTAATAAAGCAGTTTAAGCAGGTTTCCACGTTTCAGTATCAGTCAAACATATTCCCGGTTCTCAATGTCCTTTTTAATGGCTTTTTTAATGCGGTCGATTTCGTCTTCTGAACGGTCATCTCCCTCGTCCTCCTTCTTCTTATCGCTCTCCACATTGTCTTTTCCTGCGTTGTTTTCTGGCGTGGTGGACTGCAGCTCCTCCCTCAGCCCGTTGAGCTCCACCAGGCCTTCGTGCAGCTGCAGCGCCACTTCCCTGATCTTGGCGGCGAACTCGGACTTCGCCCCTTTCTTGAGTTCTTTGGAGTCTTTGGCCACGAAGTAGATGTCCATACCCACGAAGAGTCCGGTGAGCACGCCTGTCGCCATGCTGGCGATCTGCACCGCCCGGGCCGCCGTGCTGCCCGCCACGTTTGCGATCTGCACCACGCGCATAATCTCGTTGGCGTTGATGAGGATGGCCTTCCCCGCCATGGCGCCATCCTCGTAGAAGCTGCTGCTGAGCACGGGGAAGTCCCGGTTGTAGGCATGCTTCTTCATCTTGATCAGGTCGAACTTCTTCAGGTTTTCGATCCCCTGCTTGATGAACTTCAGGCACTTGTTGAGGTCCACCATCTTCTCCTGGTAGTCCTCCACGATCTTCTCCACCTTCTTGCGGTCCATGGAGTTGTTGACCTGGTTGGAGATGCCGGCGCCCGCCGAGGTCAGGCCGCCCGCCGTGGCCACGCCCAGGCCCACTGCCGTCACGATCAAGGAGGTTCCCATGGTGACCGGGGCCAGGGCGAGACCGGCGATCGTGGCTACTCCCCCGATGGCGCTGGTGGAGCCGCCTGTGATCTGAGCGATCTTCGTCTTCTTGTTGAACTTGTCCAGGGCGTCAGCGATGCTGTTCAGGTCGATGACGTGCTGCCACAGGCTCTCAGCACGCTCGGAGAACAGCTTGTTGAACACACGGATGCCCTTCTGCACCTTCTCCGCTGTCACAGCGAACGCCCTGAGAAGAGAAAGTTCATGAAGCCTCCATTTTGAAACACCTATGACAGCCACTTATAGTGAAATTATCGCGACACTGGCTGAATGTCGTCTCAGTTTGTGCCTCCCACACAGCTGTATAGAACTGTATATTATGCAAATAACTGAAATCTCATAGCTGATTATAGCTGGCTGCCAGCTGCACATCACTATTCATGCATTATATTGTGGCACGTGGAACAATCAAGACATTCTTGCTTAAAAATTACTACAACAATTAATTGAATATTGTTTAAAAAATCAACAAATTGATGAATTCTTACAGCTCTAATGTTTATGTTATTTCTATATTTATTTAAGTTACACTGAAGCAAACATCTATTCATCTCCATTGTAATGAGGCAGGTCGAGGGACAAAACAGGTGGATTTCTAAAGACATAAAACTGAAAATATTGACAAGGTGAAGTAAAAAAAAAATTGTGTTTTTTTTTTTTATTACACTTACTTAGCTTCTTCTTTTTCTGTCATGTGGTCATTCTGAGGCGTTTCTTCCCAGGCTGAGGAAGAAAAAGTATGAATGAATGAAGGATACTTGTTAAAATTCTGTTTCATGGCCAAAACTATGTGGACACATTTGTGACTTGTTTTACATCTCTTTCAAACGATGAGAATTATTAAGATGTTGCTGTAACTGAGTCACGCCACTATAAAAACAAATAGTTACTAGAGAAAGTAACCATTGTATTTCTTTTTTAGGCAATTTAGTAGCTGTGTGTTGGCAACAGTAATGGTGTTATATGCTGCTTATTTTAACTGGTTGCTATAACAGGCGCCATCCTCCTTATAGGAATATATTCCATAACACTAATTATTTGATTCAATATGGTCCCAAGAGCACTAGTGAGATCTGCCTTTTGACCAGTTTTAGGGTAGAAATCTATTTTATCCCAAAGGTATTGGATAGGGTTGAAGTCACTACTTTGTAAAGATAAGTCATCATTATTCCTAAAGGGAAACTTTCATGTTGTCATGTTGTTGACTTTGTTGTCCACATATGGTGTGCCAATATAGTTTTTTTCATTTTTTTTTTAGACCAAAGATTAGATGCCACTTTCTTACAAAAAAAAAAATCCATGTTTACTTACGCTCCACTGTGTTCCACCAATCCATGAGATTCTCCGCATCCTGAAACAGAGACAATTTGATTGTCTATGATTGTTTAGTGCAAAAACTAGTAACAAATGATGCATCTGATTGTACTGAAACTTTACATCTGGGGACAGATTTTGCTTCAGAAACCAACCTGACTGTCTTCAGGCTGTGATGGTTCAACACGCAAGTCCTCCAGCTGGTCAAACAAGGACCTATTTGCACCATCATTCTGAAACAATATAAATAACACAGTTAAATTTGATAGTTATTTTCTATTGTCCTGTATGAGGTAAGAGTCTTTGTCAACAGCATAGCTGCCAGTGAGTCAGAAACACAAAAATGAACAAAGAGCAGGGATTCCTATAAAATTATCAAGTGTCCTACAGTATATTTTGTTGCAGCTGAAAAGGAGGAAGTGATGGTAAAAAAGATTCTGAGTGTACAGGATTCTTAGTTCTGTTTTTACAGAAGTAAAAGGGCCCTAATCTTCCATTGACTTGTTGAAACGGGAAGCAGGGAAACAAGTCTGAGCACATAGCAGCCTAATCTCAGCTCATCTACCATGTAATGGACATGAGTCCTGCAGGGTGTGGGGGTGTGGGGGTGGGTTTGGTGTCAGCTGTGTGGTGTGTGTGGAGGAAAAACAACAACAAATCCCCTCTGCTGGGAGCAGAGCGGACACCCTGGAGACAAACTACAAGAAGAGGGGAGGGGTCATGTGACCGAAACAGGGCTTTTGTAACCCTGGACAACAATGAGAAAGAAACACTAGAATGATCTAAAGTAGCTTCTGGTTTAAGACTGCGTGGAAATGAGGAGATGAGGAAAGAAAATGAGAAGTAAGTGTATGGGTTTCTGTCCCACTGAGACACACATGGATTTCTGAATCTGATTTGATTTACCTCTGCAGCTCCGTCCTGTGCATTCGTCTGAATAACTTTGGCCTGAAACCAATAAACACAAACACACGCAAACACAGTTAGGGCACTTGTACTAGCAATATAAATACAGCTTTTAACCTGTATCAGTTCCCGTAGAATCCAAATATTAATATTCTCCATCCATTTCCCAGAGACAGAGCCACTCTGGAGGCAGAAGTGGACTTGGCACAAATTTAAAATTATATATTATAAATGTTCATGTTATGATGGAAAGAAGGAAAGATTTGCAGTCACCAGATCTCAATCTAATTAAACTTTGAGAAATTTTGGACTGATCTCCATGATCGTTAAAACACAAACAGATTGATCTTTTTGAAGGCATTTTTCATGGTGTTTTACATGTACATTTATGGTAACAGTTCTACATTTAGCCTCATATGAACTCACATTCTTTGGCTTCATGCTTATTTTACAAATGGATTATTCCTGTCTTCAGAGGATCATAGGATCAGTATCAGCAGTAACCTTTTCTGAATATAACTGCGTCAACTTAGATTATAGGTTTTAGATTATATCTCTTAATTTAACTGTTATTTAAACAGATATAATACAAAAAGGATGGGAACTTTTGCAAGGGAGCCAAGACAGCACCATAAAAATAGAAGTTGAAGACTAGGCAATATAAAATCTGAAAAGAATACATTTCACTTAGGTTTGTGTGACTCAGCAGAAACAATGTATGAGAACGACATATAGTGTAATGATCTTTTTGTTTTACACTGACTTCAGATTTTAATGTTTATGGATGAAAATATCCTAGTGGATGCAGTCCAAGACAGATTGTGCAGTTTTCCTTCAACCTAGATGATCTTCTAGTTTCTAAAGTTAAGTGAAGAGCAGGAAAACAGACCCACTGTAATTCAAATCAGCAGATTCATATTTATAGGACTGTAAGGATGTGAAGGAAATTGCTAAAAAAAAGTTTTAGTTTCATAACTGATGTGAACTCTTCAATGAGCCCAGAGTGCAGTCATACCAATACTATCCTTTTAGTATTGAGTCAGTGTGTTTAAAGACATTTTATCAGTGTATGAACGCAGTTACAAAAGTCCCAGGTTTGAATGTTACCTTGACCCGAGGCATGAAAGGATTGTGTCTCTTAGGTTTCTTGATCTTAGTCTGAAAAGATTAAACACAGGGACTTTAGTAAATCTAGGTGCATTAGAACACTTTATTATCACTGTCAAATCTAACCACACATTGTTTCCTGAGAAACAAATTGCAGAGTGTAAGAAATGTATCAGAAAAGACCTCCTCTGATTTGTCGCTGCCCTCCTCTTCCTCCTCCTCCTTCTTCTTTTCCTCTTGGGATGACGATTCCATTTCTTCTTTCAGCCCTTCATCATCAGATGGAGCCTGAAGTAAAAAAAAAGCAAACGGGTACAATGAAGTAACATTAACCACTAAAAGCTTAAACACAGGAACTCATATGAACTCCTTCCTAATTTGAAAGGATATTTGAAGAGATAATTACATATAAAATTATATATTGATGTGGGTGAAAAGTGGATAGCATGTAAAGTGTGGAGTCCAGATAAAACAGAGTTATCATGTACCTTGGCTGCAGTGCGTGGCATAAACGGATTATGGCGTTTGGGTTTTTTCACATTAGTCTGGAATAAAATGGCACAGTGAGATTTTAGGTGATATGACAGCAATAACTGGAGGAACTATATTTCATTACAGCTTGTGATAATTCACATCAACATTTAGGAACAGCACCACTGATAAAAAAGGATTCTGTAGTTACAGAGCGATGGCTGCCGTGAATAAGATATATAGCTGCAATAGCCTGCGGGTGACATGTTTTGCATGGCTCTGGCATGTGAGAATGGATAAGCAGGAAGCTTAATTCTAAAACTTACAATTCAATTCATTCATGTAAGATTAGTAACAATGACAGTTTGATGATGAAGAGAGAAGCTTACACGTTTGCTTTCTGGAGGATTCACCTTATCTCCCTCTCCACCTTCAGCAGACACATCTTCTTTGATGCCTTCATCGTCAGATTGATTCTGCAGCAAATGAAACATTTTGTATGAAAATGTAGTTCTATAGTACAGTGTGTGCATATGTTAGGGCTAAAGGCTTGTGAAAACTGGTGATTATATTATTTATTTGAATTAGTAAATAACAAATATTTGATAATGATATTCAAATAATATTCAAAAATCAGAGAAATTCTATGCCAGGAAGTGCAATTTCTCAATTTCTTTCAGTTCTGTATTCCATTCGAGGTGGAAAAGCCTCTGTAATTTTGTTTCGTTAACAAATGGATTTTTGTAAAATAAAATGTGCAAAGAAACATTTTTCTCCTTACAAATCACCTCAAGGCATTTGACACAAAAATACTCTTCTTGGAAAAATGACTTGTGTCTGACATGCATTTGCACAATAAAAAATATTACAGTCTCACAGTTTGTGCACTGCAGGCTTCACTTTTGTATCCTACAATATTGGACTGCAATTAGTTCCAGAACTAGTTGTGCTGTCCAAAAAAAACCCATGCCTGTAGGTAAAAGCTTTAAAGAGTTTTAAGATGAGCCCAAATAAACGTTACCCTTTTCAGTAGATTCTAGGGTCAAAAGCTGCACATTTCTAGATAAAGGAGAGCTAATTTTTTTTAGCTGTGGCCAGGACAAAACCTCCAAAACAGTCAACGATTTATATTTAATGCCAAAGCTCTAATTGGTCATTTGTATCAGCAAACCCTTATAGGAGCGTAGCCCTTGTCCAAACCTGATGGTTGTTGTTCTGCTTTTGTAAACCACGTCTCGCTGCCTGCTGCAGCTCCTGAAATCAAACCAGGAAATTTCCAACTATAACAAAGGGCTCACAGTGCAACAGCTCACCAATACACACTGATGCATATCATGTCCAGACGGAAGAGCCATTATTGCGTAAACACTGAAAGCTTACACTACCTGCTCTGACTTTCTGACAGCAACTACGGGAGTGTCTGCAGGTCTTTCTTTTTTCTGCATGGAATTCATATCCTTGTTCTCCTGCAGGGGACACATATAGTGTGTGAACCTTTCAATGTTAAACTTCAGATTTTTTAAAAAGCTTAGTATGTTAATAGCATGCTCAATGCTTGCTTTACTAAAACATGCAACTATTTTAATGTGCATTAATCTATACATATGAACACTACACAGTATCATTTGATAAATCTGAGTAGAAAAGTACCTGAATATCGTTATTCCCTCTTGTTCTCACATTGTCATATGTGGATGTCCCCTTCATCTCCTGTAAAATGACACTGGAGCTTTAGCAACAGCTTTGCAGAAGAAGTTAGAACATATTCTCACATAGAGAACATTAACGGAGCGTTAGATCGACTGCTGGCGAACCTCTTCAGTTGGTCTGCGTGGAACTAGCGGCGTTCCACTTCTCTCCTTCCTCTCCCAGTGGATCACGTTACTTTTGACCTGGCAAGGACACGGACAGACACATAAGACACAAGCAGGCACAGGTTTGTGAATAGGCAGGATTTAAAAGGGGAGGTAAGGAGATGAGGAGGATGTGGTGGAGGTTTGAAGAGGAGGAGCATGAGCAGGGTGGGTATTTTTAACAGAAGTTGATCAGCTGTGTGTGTGTGTGTGTGTGTGTGTGTGTGTGTGTGTGTTTGGGGTCACTGATGACTCAGGTAAAAATAGACTGACCGTATTTGGCTTTTCCTCCACTTGTTTCTCAGTCTCCTTGAGTGTCTCCGTGTCTTCTTTGTCTTTCTGAATAAGGGACAATCATTATTAGCTACTAAACTGTATCAACCAAACACACATGACCTGTGCAGAAATTTAAGGACCACACCAGAGTGAGTTCTGACCTCATTTACAAAAAAAAAAAAATCGTACTATTTATATAAATGGACAACTCTTGAGGTGGGGGCGATTAGTTTAAGTGGACCTTGTTCGGTGCCTCCATTGTGGAGGCGGCTGACCAGAGCTGTGGCCGTAAGGTTGTCGGAGCCAGTCAAGCGGAGAACCTTTTTGGCCTGCTCCTCCTGACTCCTGAAGCAGCTGATGAGTATCGGCGTACTAAGTGAAGCACGGCCAAAATCTTCGATGAAGCCATAGAAAAAGACTTTGGAATGGCTTCAAGGAGGTTCTGGACCACTATTCTGTGAATCAGGAGGAGGAAGCAGTGCATTGTTCATGCTGTGGATGGGGTGCTGATGACCTTGACTCTGGACATTCTGGATCGATGGTGGGGGGGGAATATGTCAAAGACCTCCTCAATCCCACCAGCACATCTTCCATTGATGAAGCAGAATTTGGGAAACAAGTGGGTGGTTCGCCACCTCTCTCATCTCTGAGGCAAGTCCCTTGGTGGCAAGGCCCCGGAGTGGATAAGATCTTCAAAGCTCTGGATGTCGTGGGGCTGTCTTGATCGAAAATCTGTACCATTGCATGGACATCGGGGTCAGTCCTCTGGACTGGCAGACCAGGGGGGTGGTTTCCCTCTTTAAAAAGGGGGACTGGAGTGTGTGCTACAACTACAGGTGGGTTGACATCGCTCAGCCTCCATAGGAAGGTCTATTCAGGGGTCTTGGACAGTAGGGTCCATTAGGTAGTGAAACTTTGGATTCAGGAGGAGCAATGTGGTTTTTGTCCTGGTTGTGGAAATGTGGACCAGCTTTAAACCCTAGTGTATCCTGGAGGTTGCCTGGGAGTTCACTCAACAAGTCTCCATGTGCTTAATGGACTGGTGAGGTTTTCCAGGCACCTTGCCCCGGGATAAGGCCCAGGGGAAGACCCAGAAGGGGAAGACTATGTCTCTCAGCTGGCTGGGGGCCACCTTAGGGTTCCCCTAGAAGAACTGGACCAAGTGACCCGGAAGAGGGAAGTCTGGGCTTCCCTGCTGAAGCTGCTGCCCCCACAACCTGAGCTCCAAAAATCAGAAGAAGTAGAAGATGGAGGAAAACTCCTGGAATTTCTTTGTTTGGTTGACTCATCACAGCAAACATCAAGTCTGTATCAGTTTATCAAAGTTGCAAAGAGAAGATTTATTTTTTACAGACATGAATGTGTGGATGGTTCTACTGACATAACAATTTAAATCTGAAAATTAAAACCACACCAAGGCTGTTTGCAAAATGGTTACTTGTGGTGTTTAGAAATCATGATGATTTGTAGTAAACAGGCTGAAAAAATGCAAAACCACAGGTCTGGTATAATCCTTAAATGGTGCAGGACATCATCAATACTTGTAGAAACATACAAAAAATCCACCACAACACAAACAATACCACCACCAAACAAACTGAAAATGCTATACGACAACCACACAAACATCTACATCGACACCAAACACATTCAATATCATAGTTACTTTATTTGGAGAGTGGAATATGTTCAGTTTGGATTTGACTCCAACCAAGGCGCTCTGAGAGGAAGGGACACATCTGTGTGAGCCACTTGCCACATTGTGTTCAGAAGGAATTGAACTGTCATTCAATTTTAATATATTTGTTTGTTAGTGTTGTTAGCTTTGCCTGTTAATACTAAGAGGCAGATCTATTCCACTGAGGAGCTGACTTGTAGGCCGACATCAACGAAAGAACGGAAAATTGAATAAAGCTGGTCGGAGAACAGCTGATTTCTCAGTTATGCTGAGTACAAACAAGCCATTGTTACAGAGAGTGAGCGTTAACGTTGCATCACAAGACAGTCGAGGAGAGTCTGGTCGAATGGTAAACATTTCAGTCTGGTCTGTTCAAAAATGTAGGAGAAGCTTCCATGCTCGCTGCAACATTTACTTGAAAGACCAAGAGTATGAGTTTAACAGGAGCAGGCATGACCAGACTAGTTCAGCTGTCTCAGGAAAAGATGGGAAACGGTCAGTTTAGGATCCACATAACTGCACGCCTGCAGACGACCTCAATGTCACCAATAGCAGACTCAAACAACCCTAGAGGGTGGGTTGGGATATGGACTGAAGACCTCAGGATGCACATGTGATTTGCAGCTTGTTTTTTTGAACAAGACTACACACTTTAGACTGAGTGATTAGGAAACATTGAACTTTCCTTGGAATAAGAGCTGTGTAGTAAAAGTCTGCTAAGAAAATTATCAGTTTAATATAAAAAATGACAAGATGACAAGAAGCATTCATTAATAATTCTCTCCAAATATACATTTTTTGTTTATGTTGGTTTCTTGTCTCAAGTCCATTTGATCCTTTTTTTCCATGATTTTGTGAGATTTTTTTGACATGAAAGAGAGAGATAAACTATCTGGTACGAAGTTGATAGGGTTACACGACATGACAGTTTGGACATTATCCCAAATATCAACGTACCTGTTTGTTGCCGGATGACTTCTCACTGCTCTCAGGTGGATCCTCATCATCTGAGCCTGTCTGCTTCTCGTACTGTAGAGAGAACATAGGGAACACACAATTTCAATTTCATTATCTCACAATCTACAGTAGCACTATCTAAAGTTTACAATTTATACGCTGCTTACTTTGTTTCCAGATCGAAATGGATTCAGCTTTGTCATCGCCTCGGCCAGTTTATTCTGATTGTGACACGACCAAAGAAAATGGATAAATTACAAATAAAAGCCCACATACATAGTTAAAAGGTATGTAACACAAGCTTTACAAACCTGTTTGTGAGTGTTCTGGTTCTCTGCGCTGTCTGATGTCTCCTCCATGTCGGCGTCCGGGGTCTTCTCCTATCGGTGTTTATTGTAAAATATAAAGCGGTTGTATTACTTTTATATGTGAAAGGTTGTCTACAAGAGAGATTCTCATGAGTAAGAGTGTTATGAAAGACACTAACATACCTGTTTGTCAGTGTAAAATGTGCTTTTCATCATCGCACTGAAACCATTCTGAAACCAGACAATGATGAAAGTGTTATTGACTTTAAGGGAAGGGATGATCTTGCAATACACATGATGATTCAAACAAATTCAAAATTTAATAAATTATTCATTCTAATTTTAATTGAGATCATCTGTGCAAACTCTGAATTAATAAATCTTAGGTTCATCAATATGATTATTTTGTGTGGGAGTGTGTGTATTAATCTTATATTGCTATTACATATCCACTGGAGGACAAACATATTCTTGTAATATAGCACTGTTGAGTTCAACCATATCACCCAGTCCTGCCTCCTGTCCATTTAAAAGACTGCTTATTGGTGTAATTATCAAATTAATAATATATGGAACCTTCTGGAAACATCCAATCCTACCTGCTTTGCTTTGGGCTTCTCTGTGGAGGAGAGATTCTCGTTTGAGGCTCCTGAGCGTTCAGGCTTTTCCTTCTCCTTAAAAATGGCATAAAGGACTTTATGTAGATATATTCAGTATCAATATTTTACACATCCTGTTAGATGGAGAATTAACCGTTGGAGAAATTTACCTGTGATAAGGAGGTGAAAGGATTCTTCAGAATCTTCGCTGCCATTCCGCCCTGACAGAAAATTTCGAGCAGATAGAGTTACATTCTGACAAAATGTGTATTTGGTGTTTCAGCATTAATCCCGTCCAGATCTAAGTGAACAGAATACATAAGAAAGAGAGTTCGAAACTGCTAAATTTCTGACCTTTGAAGACTTCTCTGTGAGACTGTCGGTGCTGGTGGAGAGATCACTGTTCACACACAAATCATCCTAAAAGACAGACAGGAGCATACGGTCAGAATGTAAAAAAAAAAAAATAGAAACAGGAAAAAGAAATGGATTGTACAATATTATTAGAGTAAGCAGAAATTGGGTTAAAAAGTCTTGAATGTTAATAAAATCTGTGCAAGTCAAAAAGCATGCAATAATAAGCACTTAAGGTAAAATTTCTTATATTTTAAAATAAATAAATAAATGGTAACCTATGGTGAGAGCTTCAATAAAGTCAATTTAAATAAAATGAACCATGCTTTATTCACTTTTCATCCCTCAAACTAGATTCTTAACTTGTGATGAACTGGAATCCTACCTGAGATTTGGCACCTTTGAGCTTTGGTTTTCTGAACACACCACTGAAGACTCCTCCTTTCTCCTGAGAAATGGACATAATAGCAACATATACTATTACAGCAGCTGATGATATGGCTGATGGTAATCGGCTGTAACGAACCTCACCTTTGTGTTGTTCTCATAAAGATTCTCATTGCTGCCTGACAAATCATCCTGAACAAGAGAAGGAAGTACAAAATTACTATCAATCATGTCCTATGAAAAATACAAAAACATGGTTAAACAGGGAGACGAGTACACTGCAGCTTCTCCTCATTACTCACTTGAGAGGGTGTCCTCACTCCCAAGGGCTTTGAGGACTTTTTAAACATTCCACTGAACATCCCACCCAACTCCTGAAGGAAAAAAAAAAAAAAAGATTTCTTACTAGAAAACATGAGCATTTCAGGTCAGAAAAGCAGGAAGAGATTTCACACATTAACATATACTTCCAATTAACCTGCTGATGCATGTTTACACACATAATACATTATTCATTTATATTTTGTAATCAAGCTGTACAAATATGGTGCATTATATAGTTTTAGTAAAAAAAATATGCTGTTCATTTGTAGTCTGTTGGAGAGTAAAGTTTTATTATTAGCTGAACATCTATTATTTCATTATCATTAATAGTATCAGTGTGATGATAAAAAGCAACATATAAGAGCAATATTCATTCTCTTTCCTCACAACAACTTTAGTTCATACCTGCTGTTTTACAGAAGATGTTTGTCGGTGCAATATTGAAGTTGACAGTTTGTTGTGAACTCAGAAAGAGTGATCTTGCTTTTTTTCCCCCCATGTTGGTTTTAGTATAAAAGATTATTCAAAGCAAATATTTTTTCAACCATAGTGCCTCAGCATTTCTATCTGCTGGTTCTGAGTTAGCAGGGGAAAGTTGAACAGACTCTGGACTGTGAGTCTGCCAGTCTCAGTTAAAAAAAAAAAAAAAAACGCCTGCTTGAATTCTTCAGCTGTATGTGCATGAATAGGAGTGTAATGTGACCTTAAAAAAAAACATAAACAGAAGAACTGAATATCTCACATAAGCAGCAGCAGCTACAACAGCTGAATATTGACAGAGATCTGAACTTTTGTTTGTATTTGTTTCCATTTATAATTTCCATTTTTTTAAATACTAAGGCGACCTTTAAATTGAGGTTGTTGGTTGCTGCAGAAACACGCGTCTGGTTTAACAATCCTCACCTTAGAGTTGCGATTCACAGACAGATTATCACTGCTGCCTGACTGCTCGCTGGATGCGGACAAGTCATCCTGAATGAGAGAAACAAATTACCCCATAATTAATATTTATATAAACATTTAAAAGTGAGACGAGTGAGATGCACAACTGTCACCTGAGACTGTGTCATCGCGCCAGACATCTTTGGGGATTTTTTAAAAATTCCGCTGAATATCCCTCCTGTCTCCTGTTGAAAAGAAGGAAAATGGTCAAATTAAAACTCCAGTTTGAGAAAATGTGCACACCGTAGAGGATGCTAGACAGACAGACAGGGATTTAGTGCCTCACAGCAGCCTATACTCTCCAAACCGCTGACACATGCAGGTTTTACCTCACTCCTCCAAACAGACAAAAGCAAAAAAACAGACACACACCCATCTATCAATGTTGTGATTGGAGCTCTGCACATTCAGTTTGACACCACAATAACCAGCATAAAGAGTTAGGACAACAAGGAAGCACTTAATGTCATTTAAAGAACGAAATCTCAGTTTAAACCAGTGCTTCTCAATTATTTTTTGTCGCGCACCCCCCCCGATAGAAGAAGAAACATCTCGCGCCCCCCTCCACTATAAAAAGTTTCATTTGTCAATAAGATTGTTATAAGTACACCTCTGCATAACACTGTATCCTTATTAACGTATAAGAGAATAAAAAATAAAGAAATCTGGACCAACTTACAACAAAAAATAGCTTTATTATTGTAACAGAAACAATTTAAAGTGCATCTGAAAATTAAAAATTAAATGAAATCCTTAATTAAACATTTTTGACTGACCATGTTGAACCATATGATACTGAAAAATAAAATTGCATAAAATTGGCTTATCAGCGTGATTGGGGTGTAATGTCTTTAATTTTTTGTCTTCCTGCTGTCCGCTGGCAACATTTTAGACACAGTAACACACTGGTCTTTCACAGTGGACCAAGCGCTACAGACGCTTCGTCATATTTCCTCGTCTTAGCTTTGGGAGACTTTCGTTAGTCTCTTTATCTCCGTCTCTCTCCGCCTGTCTTCTCATCCCTGTTTCTCATGGCGTCACTTGAGGGTCTGCTACACTTTGTGTCTACACTTCATACTCATACTCTGTGCTGTATGCTCCCTGCTCACACTCAGCAATGAGAGCGCTACTCCCCCTAATGTAGTGGAGGTGCAATTGTACTTTATTCTAGGAAAGTGGAAAAAAAAATCTAAGTAAAACAAATTTAAAAAAAAGCAACCACTGGTTAAACATAGATATATTATCATTTTCGTAAAAAAAAAATTTAAAGTTATTCTGATTAAACAAAACTTAATTTATTACATTTTAATTACGTATTATTTCTAAAAACGATTTCTACTTTAATTGTGTTTATGAGTAAATTGTACCTACACTATTTATCTCTTTATGAGAGATACATAAAAGCTGCAAATCTTAAGATTTAAGATTCAAACACCTACAATATCATGATATCTAATTGGTTTTGTTGATAGCAGTTCAGAATATATTTATTCTTGTGTCTGTATGTGTTTAAAAGTATTAATGAGACTCACCTTAGTGTTGGTGCTCTCAGACAGACTGTCGCTACTGGCTGTGAGCTCGTTCTCTAAAAGATCCTGAAACACACAAGTCAGGTTTTACTGAAATATCACTACGCCGTCATGTTGCTGTGATCAGGACGAGTGATGGCAGATTGTGTGTTACCTGCGAAGGCCTCCGGACAATTCCTGGTTTGGGAGATCGTCTCAGTATTCCACCCAACACACCCGACTTGTCCTGAAGACAAACGTGGAGATGAAGATTTATTTACAAAGACTTGAGAAGAAACATTACAGAGCAGAAAGTCAGCTCACCTTTGATGGCTTGTTGTCAGTTAAGCTGTCACTGCTGGCAGAAAGATCTGGATTTTGAATCGAGAGGGTGGCCTAAAATCATAATAATCATTATTAATAAATCCTAAAATAGAGGGATAATATTGAGGGGGGGAAAACTAACTTAATGCTTAATGTTGCTGTGATCTCAAGGTTTGGTTTATATTTGCTAAATTATCCTGAAAAACATGGCACTAATTTCATTATAATCTTAATCTATTATTTATTTAGCAAATACATTTCCAAAAAAATCCCTAATTCAAAAATAGTTGAATTTTAAGTTTAATGAATTACCTAAACCATTAACCATTTGTCAAAATAATTACATTTTCTGTCAATCAACTTATTGTTTCAGCTCCAGTTAAATATCAGGAACAAAATAATAATAATAAAGCACATGTTCAGTAAGTTCACCTGAGGCCACTACAAACCTGTTGTGGGCCCTCTTTGGAAGGCTTGGTTGTCTTCTTAAACATTCCTTTAAACACGCCTCCTTTGTCCTGAAACATCAATAAATATATCAAATGATGGAAAAAATATCCAAATATCTAAATAACCACTGTTCCCCCACCTTGGTGCTGTCTGTCAGGCTGTCGCTGCTCTCTGAAAGTTCACTGCTGGTTGATATATTGTCCTGTAGCGTCAACAAACAGCTGGAGTGAGTGGATGTAAAATCTGATTGTGTTTATATCTTTACACAAATTAAAGGAATCACTGTGCTTCACCTGGACTTGGACGGATAGTTCTGCAGTCTTGGAGGATTTCTTGAACATGCCACCGAAGAATGCTGCTTTATGCTAATTTTGGTATAGAAAAACAGCAACATGAACATAAAACAAACATATGTCTGAAAGTGGAGTAAATTCCACTGGGGTTATGCACTGGCATCCTGCCCTCATATGAGTGACAATGGGTGCAAGCTGCAGACCCGTGAGTCAGCAGCATGAATCTGTCTCTCTGTTTTATGGAGACTGAACCGAAAAAGATGCAGATGTTTCACTGATCATTAATGTGACGGTAGGGTGTATTTATCTTCTTCAAATCTCATAGTCTGGCTTCTCATACATTTTTCAAGTCTGAACATGAAATCTAGTTTCGTGTCTGGACTTGAATTCATGATGATACTAAATTTAGAGTGATCTGTGTTTCTAGCTTTGGGAAAATAAGCATATTATATTACTGAAGGGGGGCTGAGGGGGTTGTGACTTCTTCAAATTACCTAAAGTCTACTTGTGGCCTAACATCACACGTTATGGTCTCAGCTTGGAAATTATTAGTAAACAGTTCAAGTATCATATTTCATTTAAAGAAAAAATACAACCTTGTATTAAACATGTTAAGAAGCAGGCAAATAGCCTACATAACAAGGTGTACACACACACACACACACACACACACACACACAATTACATCATGCCTATGTCATCACTATCACACAGTCTGGCAACAATCAACAGCTGATCAAGATCAGTTCATTAAAGAAAGAAAGTCAACAAAACAGACAGGTACCAAAGGAAGTCCCAATAATTTTGCTCCATCTCTCTTTTTCATTGCATAAAAGTGTTACAAAATTTTAAAATTAAAATAAAAAGCAAATACAAATAATACACCAAGGATAAAAATGAGAAAACGAAACACAAGATGTTGATTTTGACTCTATAATGCATTAGTATGCATTTTTTTAATGTTCAATAACTGTATGTACCCTTAATTCCTTTTCTTTATTTTTGCTTTTACTAAAAGCCTAACAAGGCAGGAGTTGGGAACTCGCATTAAACTCTATATGCAAAACACAACTTTAACTAGTCGGTAACACGTTGAAGTCACACAATGTTAATTTAAGTTTAATTCAATCAATTTAAAAAAAGTCATATGAATTTCTGACATTTTCTAGACCAACCGATTAATCGGTTATTCGTTAGTTAGCATACCATCTGCATAGTCAGCATCCAAGCACATGAAAATGATCCAGAAAATAATTCTCAGACCTTCATAGATTCGCTTTGCAATAGTGCAACTCAGAATTTAACTTTGTTAAAACCATATTAATCATCCCTGTTCACGTGGACTGCAGCGCGTGCGCATGTTGTTACGTTCAGTGACGTTAACCCAGCTCCCACGAAGTAAACAGGGATTTTGATTGAATTCGCGTTAAATGACAAACTTAAAAACTTAAGTTTAACAAGTTACAAACTTTTAACTTAAAACTACTCACAGCAACGCCTCCTCCATCACACTCCAAATCCAAGTTGTCGTACCGATCCTGTCAAACACGAGTCATGGAATTACTGAAACGGTAAGTTTTATATTATAATTTCAACTTCAAAGACATTTCGAACAAAACTTTTGTCTCGAGCTGCTTAACATGTCTCGAATGTCGCGTTCACCGTTTCTTTTCCATTTCTCATATATCCGTCAAAATCTCACCATCGTTCAAAACTGAGCCCGTCCGAGTGTGGCGTTCAAGTGTTCTTTATAGACGAAAAGGTTTGTGGTAATAATAAAAAAAAGAACAAGAAAGAATATGTCCGTTTCCAAGTGTTGATACTGACGGCTGTTTTCACTGTGAACTTAAAGACCCTCCCACCTTACTGAGGAAAAAAGAAGCAGAGGCACTGTGACTTCTATTAGCTCCCATAAAGAGGACATATCTAAACCAGTAGATCCAGTTTTTCTTTCTTTTTCTTTTTTTTAACCTGCCTGTTGTTCTCCACATCTCCGGGCGAGGGGAGGGCGTGGCCTGCGTCACCTGGGAACGTGAGCTCAGCTGACGTTCAGGTGCTGCCCGGAAATTTCAGCTTTTTCTTTCTGTTTACAGTCGCTTTGTATCTAAAACGCCTTCTACTTGGTTGAGTCTTATTTAATCAAATAACAATTTAATAAATGTTTTTCTCCACCCCTTATTCCATTCTGTAAGATAACTTCTTAATCATCATCAACTTCATCAAACTGTACTTTTTAAATATATAAAAAAGTAAAAGTACAGTATATATATATATATATATATATATATATATATATATATATATATATATATATATATATATATATATAGAGAGAGAGAGAGAGAGAAAGAGACAGATGAATAAAATAGATAGAAAAGATAGTCATAACACTCAATGAAAGAAGACAGCACACTGCACACACTTCAAGCAACATATTTAATCAAGGCCAAGTTTCCTAGTTGTATGTCAGGTATTTTGTTATAAAATAGACTCTTAAATATACCAATGTATCCCATCAAGGTTTATATTTTTATACATTTTATGTTGAAATCATTCAGTTCATTGGTTTTATTTACTCAGTATATTTTATTGTACTTAATGTTGCCCATTTGTCAACTTTATGAGCAATTCAGAGCAGATAAGAGAGGTATAAAAGGATTAGCTGATAAGCTGTTTACATGTCTGCTACTGATACTATTGCTAGAACAATTTCCATAAAACATGTCAAATATTGATTTATTGAAGCACTCTCTCTCAGTCTGTCCCTTATTTCTCATACGCTTTCTCAAACGCTGTCATTGTATCACACAACCCATTATGATGTTTTGAAATATCTTGTTTTGTCCAGAGTCCAAAGATGTTTACTGTCAATAGAGGTCTAAAGAAACTACAACATATTTCCTTCACAATCATATTAGAAAAGCTTAAATCAGAATTTGGCAGTTTTACATAAAAAAAAACTCAAAGATATGTAAAAAAATGCCAATTCATTTAATCATTGAATAATTGATTGGTTACCAACTAGTAATCCGATTAAAGCTAATTCTCATCGTTTGGGTCAATCTACTTGCAAGTAACGTTTTCCATTTATGCACAATAATTAAGATTCATAACTTTTTACATTAATTAGACTGTGATGTTTGACCAAAAACAAGCTTGGTTTAATCCAATATGTCAATCAAACAAACAACATACAGATTGAATATATACAGCAGAGGCCAAAGTTTTGACACACATATGAAATACATTAACCAAGCCACAAGTGTTGATTTGAACATCATTTATTATCTAAGAAAAGATCATGGATGGATGTAGCTTTAACCTATTTCAAAGTGCTTCATAGTCCACATTTTCTAATTTCATTCAATAACATAAATGTTACCATCCAAATAAAAGACGTGTAAACATGATAGCGTAAAGCATCATTCCTAATAAATGGCACTGTATGTGATGTAAATGTTTCTGCTTTCTTTTCCCATAATGTACATACAGTATATTGCACATTTAGCATCATCCACACAAACAAACATTCCTGAATAACTTATTATTCCCTCCATGAGAGAAAATACAGATTTCCCTGTCCGTCACCGCAAACCATTTCAGAGGGTTTCTGTGGGTTCACCTCCAGGACCAGCACCGGACCCCTACACACAAACATACCCACCTAGAGGAGGAGAGAGCGCATATTAGACCTGGTAAACGCGAGCGATTACAACAAATTACCTGTGTGGCATCCGGACTGTGATGTACCTGCTTCTTGGTGTTTCTGTCCCACAACTTCAGTGTCTTGTCATAGGAGCCTGAGATGATGGTGCTGCTGGTGAGTCTCAGCACGCTGATCCGGTCACTGTGGGCCTGAGGGTAAAACCTCAGCACAGTTATTAGAGAACACTGAAAACTACAAGCAACTGTCATTTCTGACTTTTTCAAAATGATTTATTTTCACAGCTACTGTTTTTTTTCATCCATCCATCCATTGTCTATCCCGCTTATTCCCTTTCGGGGTCGCAGGGGTCTGCTGGAGCCTATCCCAGCGCGTTAAGGCGAGAGGCAGGGATACACCCCAGATGGTCGCCAGCCAATCGTGGGGCACACACACCATTCACACACCATTCACTCTCACACTCACACCTATGGGCAATTTAGAGTTTACCAATTAACCTGAGCATGTTTTTTGTATTGTGGGAGGAAACCGGAGTACCCGGTGAAAACCCACGCAGACACGGGGAGAACATGCAAACTCCACACAGAAAGGCCCCAGACCCAGGCCCAAGGCGGTCTTGAACCTGCGACCTTCTTGCTGTGAGGCAACAGTGCTACCCACCGCACCACCGTGTCGCCCACTGTTTTTTTTATTATTTCTATTTTAAAAAATTAAAGCTGAGGACATGTTTTTTGCCCCAGATGGCCTTGTCACTTGAAATCATTGCTGAAATGATTAATCTCAATCCAATTGTAGTCAACCATAGTATTTATGTAATTAATATAATTGAATTATAGTAACAACATAAGTTTATATACAGTATTTATAGTTACATACTTGTTTTGTCGCAACAAACAGATATGTCTAAGTAGTTTATTATCATAGAGGATTAAAGAAACCACAAATTAGTCACATTTTTTTTTAATTCAGAGTTTGGAACTTTAGCTAGCTTTATAGAAAAAGTGATTTGGAGCTTTTCTCTGTTTTACGGGCTGTATCTGTGAGGTATTACCTCTTATCTTTTGGACTGTTGGTTTGAGGAAGCAAGCTATTTAAAAGTTGGGACCTTGGGTTATTTTGATTGTGATACGACAACATTTGTGTAGATCAAATCAAAAATGTACACGACAACAGTTTGTAATTCCCCTCAATTTTCCTTGAACACCAAGATAACACCGATCAAAATCATTGTGTACCACGAATGACCGAATTAATCTTAGTTTTAACCATTTCTCTCCAGTCTTACAGGTTTTCTGTTGCTCCACGAGGAAAGATCAGGTGGACGGCTAAACCACATGTTGCCCTTCATGTCTCCACACACTACAAAATCTGAAAGAACAATAGAGAATCACATAATAATGAACAATAAAACAGGTTTATAGAGTAGTAATATGGCATCGCCCAAAGAGTAGAATGAACCTAAATGAAAGCGGTGCAATATTTGTTGGTACCTTTGTCCACAGTTACAGCTGTGATCACGCCTCCTTTCTCCTGCTTGTCCTCCTTTAGTTCTATGCTGCTGAAAACTGAATGGGGCTTATTTTGGAGGCCCACAATGAACTGAAAGGAAAAGATGTCTACTTAAACTCTGATCTTATATGTCAGCGCTACAGCTGGAGGACCCTCCTCATTCCAACACACTTGATACTAGTTGTGTCAACTTGATATCAAGAGGCTGAGACTTGTGAGTGTTTATTATTTTTTAGAATCAGGTATGTTGGAGTGGGGGAGCTTCTTAAAATAAGCAGGACAGGAGCCCTCCAGGACCATATGTTTATACCACATATATATGTGATGGAGATTAAAATAAAAAATGCTTCTTTTTTTTGTTTTTTGCTTTGACAGCTTTTCTGATAAATTGTAGCAGTATATCTTAATATATCAAATAGAAGAATGATCATAATGATCATAATGCAATGATGACATTAGGGGATGAGCTGCCGGGTGAAACTCACCATGAAGCCAATGTTAACTGCTCCGTCTTCCACGCCCACCAGCCACATGCTTTTCTCATCATTACGGCTCACACCCAGAACTTGTTTCTCATTTCTCCAACTGCAATGATGACAAAGTTATCAATATTAATATTATTATGGATTTAAAACTGTAAGTGTATAAGCAGCGAAACCAACATACACAGCACAAAGCTGGCATGAATGGCAAAATGAGGTTGCATGAATGTAAACTTAAATATCAAATTTAAAAAGTAATCTCTGTCTTTACAAACAGTGATTGAGTGAAGTACTCAAAACTGTTCATGCAAGTTTCACCAAATGAACTTGTGTTAAATGACCAATATTAATTTATTTCAGCTAATGTAAGCAGGACATTTTCAAAAAGTGCTTTATGCTAAAATTCACTTAAGTCTTTTTCAGACACACAGACAGATGTGTAGGAGAGGCAAAAAGCTGTATAAAAAAAAAAGGGAAACTCCCGCACACTGGCGATCACTAGTAAAAAACAGATTTAACCGAGCAATATTTCGGTCCCCAGAGCTTCATCGGGAGGTTTTTCTGCCTGATGAAGGTCTGAGAGACGACGTGAATAAACCTATGTTTTTGCTTGTGATCGACAGTGTGTGAGGGTTCTTTTTTCCTTTCTTCAATTCAGAAGGGAAAATCAAAACTATAGCAATATCGTCAACAGCCTAATGCCTTTAAACACACTGCTCATATTCTGAACACAATATTGTATGTAGTATTACTTGTAGATGTCATATTGACAACTTGTATCTCCACTGCAGCGGCAGGTGGTGAATATCCATCCAGCGTCCGACACACAGATCAGGACGGAGCAGTACATGAGGTGGATCACATGTTCGGTCACTGTGTACGAGGCTGCCTTCAGCAGGCTGAGAGCAGCAACAACACAGGATAGAGCCATTTAGTAGTAGTATCAAATTCATTACGCATTATTGCATCTTCTCGTAGGAAGCAGCACTTCAGAAACCCCGTTGTTTAGTACCTTGCCTTCCCGTGTTGATGATTCCACACCGGCTTCCACACATCAACGCAGAGTTTCATGTAGCCGACAGCGAACTGTCCGTCGGGCATGGAGCAGATGGCTGTGACGGGGCTGTCTGCAGCCTGAAACATGCAAGGCAAACCCGGCAGGGTTAAACGAATATATATAACCAACATATACAGCGCTCACATCTCTGATGTACACGATCACCTGCTTGTGGCCAACCACCACGCTGTGCTGCCACAGCTCCAGCAAACCGGACTCATACCCAGCGAGCAGCAGATGATCACTGGGAGAGAAGCACACAGCTGTGACCTGGCCTCTCAGGCTGAGAATATGGTCTGTAGGGAAAGACAACATGCAGGTGATGTGGGACAGTTGTTTATCTTACATCAGATATAAGTGCTGCAAAGTTAATCATATAGTAGTCAGGATTACACCCATGCATAACATGAATTTATACATGATAGCATAGACAGTACAACAGCAACTAACAGTTATTTTCATCTTCCATCTCTGCCAATTGTTTTCTGTGGTAATTTTGTCTTAAAAAGTACTTAAATGATTATCAAAATAACTGCAAACAACCAAGTATTGTCTGAAGTTGGCAGCCTGACATCCTCAATAACTCTGTTTTGGAGCAACACATTTCATGGATGGACAGTGAGTAACCTTTGTGAGCCCAGGTTGTTGGTCTGTGGTATCAAGTAGAGGGAGAATATACACGGTGTTACCTGTTGTGTGTGTCCAGCATCGCAATGAGCGGTCTTCAGAAACCGTGAGGAATTCTTTGACTCCTTCCTTACCAACGACTCCATGAATTGCACCACTGTGACCCTGGAAGGTGCCGAAGTGCTCCACCTGACACGGAGATACAGGATGTGTATGAGAAAACTACAACTATTACTCTACTATAAGAAAAAAATGACAAAACCTGTAAAAACAAAAAAAAAGTTGCAAAATGTTCAACTAAAACACAAATTCTACGTTAAATATGAAATAAAAAAGCGGCCTACAACTGTATTCTGTATTTACTCATTTCCTTGTAGCTGACAGACCTGCAAAGGTTTCCAAATCTGCACTGTGCCATCATCAGATGCAGTGAAAACAGTCATTTCTTCTGGGTTGGCTTCTTTGTTCTTGTCTTATGAAACCAAGCAATGAGTTTAAAAAAAAGAAAGAAAGAAAAATATTAACATCAAAATAAGGAAACTCATATTAAACGATGTAAGGAAGACTCCTTCCCAGGAAGCGTACCTGTATTAGTGAGGACAGAGCAGTGGTGTACGCGCTGCTTGTGGGCAGAAATGTGGCAGATTTCTACGCTTGCTTCCCAGTTCCAAACATGCAGCGCCCCCTCTGCACAGCCAGCAATCACAAACTGTCCCTGCACACACATACCACAAACTAGTCAACATACGAAATAAAACAAGCTTAGAACTGCTTCCTCCCATAAAACAATTAACTGCAGACAGGAAGTAGGAAAACATCTCATATCTCTGATGAATAGCTGGATCATTTCCTCACCAGACAGCAGACGGAGGTGAGTGGACTCTTCCACTGGATTTCCCTGAGACTTTGGCCTGTCTGCAGGTCCCACAGACAAAGCCGCCCATCATTAGACGAGCTCACCTTGTAAAAAAAAAAAAAAAAAAGCTGGTGAAGGCAAGGCAAAAAATATTAAAATAGAAACTAGCGTAATAAAGTTTGACAAATTGACAGCAAAAAAATGATGGTCTTGTAAATCCCAATAAATACATATTTTTTTGAATTATTTGAATACAGTCATATTGAATTATGTCCCCACATAGGAGGTTGAACAGCGCTGACCACTTAAATTCTAAACACTGTTGATTACACAACTTTAGCCTGTTTGATCATAACAGATGTGTTTTTTCACAAAAAAGCAACAACAGGCTTTTCAGGTTGTTGTAATGTGCATATTTAATAAAGCCCAGAAAAGAAAACCTCACCACGCAGTCTGGAGTCCAAACACAGCCAGTGATCCAGTCTCTGTGGGAGTGAAGGAGCGACTTGGAAAGAACAGCAGGGGACGAGCACACGTCCCACAGCATCAGAGCCTGAAACAAGTTGGTATTCATTAAAACTGAGCAAGATCAGATAACAAAAGCATCAGAATGCCTATTCACCCTATGCAGAGACAAAACTTTAGTTTTGTTGCAGCACCCACAACCTCACCCGATCTTTTCCACCGGACAGCAGCTGTCCACCGTCGGGGCTGAAGTCCAGACAGGTGACTCCCCCGCTGTGGCCCGTCAGTAACGCCACCGGCTCAGAACAAGAGTCCAGGGCCACATCGTTCATCAACCACAGAGCTATTGTGAAGTTTTCTAATTCAAAAGGAAAACACAGGAAAAAGTTGTTCACAGAAAGTAGGATGTTTTTATTGTTTTTTTTTTTAAAGAATGTCCAAGTTGACTGGCAAAAGCACCTTCTACCTAAAAAAAGATAGTATGTTCCCTTTATAGAATGTATTTCTGTAATGTTTAAGGACTTGTGTAGTGTCTTTAGTTCATCAGCTCGACTCACCAGAAGCTGTAGCCAGGTAAGTGGAGGTTTGTGCCAACGCCACGACGACGCCCGATTGGCTCCCAAACATTCCGTGCTCCGTCAGTCCTTCCGGCGTTCCCTCCCCTCCTCCGGTTTTCTTCCAGACCCGCAGACGTTTGTCCACGCCCGAAGACACCAGCAGCTCAGAAGTGGTCTGCTCTGTGTCCGGCAGCAGCCACAGCAGGCACACGATGGACAGCTGGACCAGGTCTTTGGCCCAGATCTCCTTACCTACAATCGAAATAGATAAATAATGAGAAAAATACAGATAAAAAATATAAAAGCAATAAAAAAAAAAAGTAACAAGGAGAAAGATAAAACTCATAAGGAGATCAGGCCAGCTTATATCAAGACAGGTTTTTTCAGTGTTCACCCTTTAGAAATGTTCATGTGGCAAAGCTGCTGTAGCTACATGTAGAATATAAATACAAAAAAAATTCAATCATAAAATATAACATTGTACATCGTGTCAGTACTTTCAGTATGCATAATCACATGTGGCACATTGTTGTCTTCCACACATAAACACACCAGAGTCAAGACTGAAGAGTTTGAGGCCGTCATGCTGGTAGCCCACAGCCACGTGGTCCCCGTTGGCTGCCACACACAGAGCAGCCGACCCCGAGGTCACACTCTCTAGAGGCTCCGGCCTGCTCTACAGAAACAATGGAGATGGCATATTTGATATTTGGACAAATATACATAACCAACAGACTTAAATAATCCTTTGTTGTTAAAATACTTACTATTTTATAAGGTACAACTAGATGTCCTATTGTAACTATGTACCACTGATATGTAAATATTCACATTTTTTCCTTAATGGAGGTATTTTTTTTATACCCATAACTGTTCATCTACAGACTATGGCATAAATCTAGCTCAAATAGATGAAGTAGGTGGCATAAATTAAAAAAAAAGAGCTTACTTTATCACTTTTTAACGCAGCAACTGAACGGCCAAGTCCCCCCGACCAGAGCTGGAGCTGTTGGACAGGAAAACAAAATGTTTAATTGATTTGCTTCCTTTCCTCTCGTTCATATGATGAATATCTATGATTTTTTTAACTGCTGGTCAGACAAGACAAGCAGTTGATAAAAAGTCACTTTTCTCTTTTAAGTGGTGCTACAGGAAGTAGAAAGATTTTAAAAAAGAAGAAGTGTATATTTGTGTGCACATGTTTCTGTTAGTATGTGTATTCAGTTTTTAGTCTCACTGTGTTAATCATCTTTTGCCTTTTTGAATTAAAAGTTAACAAACTGAGAATAATCTTTCCCCTGCAGTATGCCGCCTGTGAACGCCTCACCATGTGATCGGAGCCGGCGCTCAGCATCATGCTGCCTCCCTCCAGGAAGGCGAGGGCCTCTGCGGCTCCACTGTGGGCCTGGAAACAGCCCACGCAGGTGGAGGTGGGCACGGACCACACCCTCACCTCCCCGGACATGGAACCGGAGCAGAGCATGGAGGAGGAGGGGGAGAAGGACAGACTGCGGACCGAGCGCTGGTGACCCGACAGGGACTGAGGGAACAGAAAGTCATGTTTAAGACTCAAGCAAGAGAAGTGTGAAAGTTCAGATAATAAGTAAATCAGTAGCATTGCGTTTATTCCTGTCCTGTTAGCTATTTGTATCCATTTTCATTCTATAGTTTAAAGGACCCATATTGTGAGATTATAATAAATACTAATTGTTATATTCCAACTGTGTTTCAAAAGAAGAGATGAGAATAGAGATGAAGAGAGAGATCTAAAACTGTCATTCAATAGTTTGGGGTCACTTGTTTACTATTTTTGAAAGAGAAGCACAAAGATAACATTAAAGTAATGAGAATTACACTCTATATATATGTTGTAAATGACCATTTTAGCTGCAAATGTCTGTTTTTTTAATGGTCTACATATATGTGTATAGGGACTCATTTCCAGCAAGCATCACCCCAGTGTTTTAATGCTACATTGTGTTTGATAATTGCATTAGAAGCTAATGGATGATTACAAAAGCTGGTTATAGATGGAGCATTGTTTAACCAATGCAAAGTTTGATGTAGAAAATTATTATTCCAAATTAAAAAAGTCATTATTCCTAACCATGTCAATGACTTTACTATATTTTCTATTCATTTTGCAACTCATTTAATAAATAAGTGTGTCCTTTCATGAGAACACATGACAGTGACTTGAGCTCCTGGTCCCACCAATCCCTCCTGTTTGTAGCTCACCACTTTACTTTTATTCTGCAGCCAGTTCCACACAATCACATTCCCATTCCAGCAGCCAGCAGCCAGCAGGCGACCCTCGGGGTCAAAGGTTACACAGTTTAAAGGACTGATGTTGGGCAGAGCAGCTACTTCATGACCCTTCGAAGAGGACCACACCTGAAGAATAGAAAAAAACATTAGAACTGCACCTAACAATCATGTTCATATTATCGTTGATTGAATTGTTTCATCTATAAGATGTCAGAAAACAATGAAAAATATGCTTGGTACAATTTTTTAGACATATTTCAACATCTTATTTGGGCTAAATTCCAAAGATAATCAATTTATACAGCATCATGTATTGCATAACACAGTTTAGAATCCTTCACATTTGAAAAGCTGCAATTAGCAAAGTTTTGGCATTTTCCTTAAAAAGTAGACTGTATAAATTAATTTGTTATCAGTATACAGGGAGATGTTTTTGTAGATCCATTAATCCACTAACTTATAGTTGCAGCTCTAGGATCTATATAATTAATTATTTAATATTTAAATATTGATTGCTTTAAACATAAGGAGCTTAAGTGTTGAGTACAATTAAATAAAAGTTGAATGTGATTGGGTTGAGACTAACTTTCAGCATGAAGTCCAGGGACACAGTCGCAAGGTGTTTCTGGTCTGCAGTGACATCACTTGCTGTTATCACATTCGTGTGAGCTTTAATAATGGAAGTCCTGCGACGAGAATAGAATGTGGAGAATTCAACAGAATCACCAGGGTTTGTCTGATCCAAGGCGTTTGCAAATTCTCCATGCGGCACTCCACTTACCTGCATCCAATCCCGATGTCCCAGATCTCTATCTGTCCATCATAGGAGGTGGTAGCGAGACGTCCGTCCTTCAGGAAGGCACAGCTGGAGATGCCGTCACAGCTGCTCACCAGCGACTTCACTTCCTGTTCACACCCAGCAGCAACGCGAGATCATAAATTTCCTACTCCTCAGAAAATGAAACACCAAGTCATTTTTCTCTGAATCTAAATAATGACATGATGTGATGAACACACAAAAAAAGACAAAAAAAGTAAATCTTCCATTCGTTGATTGTTATGTTATAATAATAGAAGCAGTAAGGATTTTCCTACCTGTCCCGTCTGTGAATTGATGAAATGCAGCGTTCCCTGTGTTGTACCGACCACCATCAGCTCTCCATCCGAACTCAGGACCAAACACGTAGGTTCAGAGAGGAAGGTCGACACCAGCCCACTGACATGAAACACAACAACACTATTACTGAGTACTGAATCAAACATTGAACGCACAAAGGTAAAAGACAAAAAATAGGATTTGCCACAAGAAAGTGTGTTTATAAATACAAGTAAAGCCAAAATCCGTATAATAATTTTTATTTTGATGCATTGGGAACACTGCATCTTATACCTAAATCATTTGTGCAATGTTGCATTATACAAAATGAAGAAAAAAATATATTAGCCTCTTCAAAGAAATAGCAGTGTCCAATATTCATTTTCTGTAAAGCAATTAAAAAAATGAAATTTTTCTTGACATGTTGATTTATGATATAAAATGCAGTATTCCCAATGCATTAAAATAAAACAAAAACTAATTGATTCATGTTTTCAAACACACTGCTATTATTAAGAACACAACTGCACCTGGAATCTTGAACAATCTGACTGTCGTTATTCAGCCACTCAACCACCCGGCCCCCTCCCTTTCCCAGCAGGCTTTGTGCCCAGGTGTGAGCGGCGGTGTGCAGGGGCTCGTTGAGGGCCTGCTGCACGAAGAGCGTGGGCCAGGAGGAGAGCAGGGCGGCATGGCGCCGCAGGAAGCTGCAGCAGTCCTGCAGAGCGTCCTGGCAGCCAGCTGACAGGATACACACACACTGATGTCAGGAAGGAGTAAAACACATCACACAGGAGTGTGAAGGTAAGTTCAAACACTTACAGGAAGGTGAGGACTTGTGCTTCTTATCTGCAGGGAAGACAAATGTCAATATCAAGGGATGTAATAACAGTGATCTATGCTCCCATGTTTCTCATACAGCATCATCCAGCGTTGTGATCCCTCACCGTACAGGCTGTAGGTCTCCAGCAGGTGGTGCAGCAGGCCGTGGCGAACATTAGCGTACAGGAAGTGGTAGCTGGAGAGCAGGGAATGCAGCGCCTCCAGCTGCTCACTGTCAATCTAACCAAAGCCCAACGGAAGCAGGCGAGGGTTAAAAATCTACGGCAAACACCAGTTTTCTGTTTCTGTTGTCGCACCAAAGTAAAAATGTACTGTAATCTAAAAAGCCTCTGAATGAGAATTCTGATTGATGATAACACTCTTCAAGTATGTTATAAATAGTATAAACTTGAGAATACAAATGATTGCTTTGCTACAGGTGTATAATAAACTTTGTTAACTGGTGCCAAAGCACTTTTGGGTATTGTGTATCATTTATCTGGACAGATCACTAACCAGGTTGGAGGGCAGCTGCAGGACTGAGTCGGCCTCAGAGTGTAGGAAGGATCTGGTGTCCTGAGTGTCAGCCAGCACCCACAGATGAGCTGTGGACAGAACGGGAGAGCATGAAGCGGACCGTGCAAGCACACAGGGGTGTAGACTGTGTATTTAAACACAAACAGTGTGTACATTACCTGCCAACACCAGGTGAGCTCTGCTCCTGTCACCATCCGCTGGGAGCAGAAAGTCTTCGAAGGCCCGTCTCACCTCTGGGTTGTTGAGAGTCAGCAAGTGGTCAGAGTCGTGGTGAAGAGACGAGCCAATCAGGCTGCAGATCAGGACCAACGTTTTAAAATTGTTAGCCTTGGACTTTTTCATGTTTTGTTCATTTATATTTGGTATTTTGAGTTCTTGATTCTCACTATATGTCTCAAAGTATTCTTGGTAGTGACACAGGAATAAATTATAGAGAATAGGGAGAGTGTTTTCTTTGTGTATTTAACACTTTAGTTAAAATAATACAGTAAAAAAAAAAAGCTTTATTCTTTTTTGTTTGTTGTAAAGCAGAGAGTGTTATTAAATAAGGGAACATCTTGGCCTTTTTGTTTTTTGGGCATTTTGGAGAATTACTGATTACTGATTGTGCCTTCTGGACTTTCTAGTAGTGTAGAAGCACAATCTGCATTCTCGGATGCGGGTGTGGTTTACCCTTAAGAGAATGTTTAGATTTTGAATTCACATTGTTTAATCTGGTTTAAAGGAACATTCCAAGAGAGTAAAAGATATTGAGCACACACTATACACTTTCTATAACTATATACACTACCATTTAAAGATTTATGGTTACCCAGACAATCTTGTGTTCTGCTTAAAAGGTTATACTTTTATTTATCAAATGAGTTGCAGAATGAATAGCAAATATAGTCAAGACAACTACAAGGTTGGAAATATTGACTTTTTTCTTGTAAAGAATAATTTTCTCTTTCAAACTTTGCTCTCATCGAACAATGTTCCATCTAACCAGCTTTTCTAAACATCCATCAGCTTCTAATGCAATTAGCAACACAATGTAGATATTTCATTAAAAAGTAGGAATTTGCAGCTAGAATATTTATTTACCACATCAACAATGTATAGAGTTTAAAGTTTAGTTAAAAGTTATCTTTATTAAAACGGTACTGTGTTCAAATATATTATCTCAGCGATAAGTCATTGATCACTCTTTGTCCCCATTCCCTCCCAACATGTACTGGACCTACCTGTGTAGGCTCTGCACCATTTGGGTGAAGGTTGCCATGGGAACACGTCCTTTGGGCTTCCTGGACAGGCGCAGCACGTCGTGCCATTCGACCCGTCCGTCTTGCGAGAAGACGCTGTTGCACGTGTTCAGGATAGAGTAGAAGTCTCTCTCCCTCAGGCCTGGAGATTGAGAGGAGGAAACACAGCGGTTCAGATGGTGGACAGGCATTTCAAACCACTCTATAAAAAGTACTTCTAGGAACAACATGCCAGCTTCTCCTCATCCCATCTTACCGCTGGTGCTGACGGCGAGCACCGCCAAAGCCCAGCGCAGGCCCAGCATGCCTCTGTACAGCGAGCAGAGCCTGTCCAGGCTGTGCTGGACCAGCTGGCCCAGAGACTGGGGCAGGCGCTGCAGGCTCTCCTTCAACTGGGACACAGACAGAGAGGGTTTGACAGCTTTAAACATTCTCCTTTTTTTAAATAACATTTTTTTTTTCCTACTAGAGGCAGTAGGTGAGTAGATGACTTAATTTGTTTTTTGACTGATCAACACAATAAGATTCTTTAATGTAAAAGTTAAGTGTAGCATCGGTAGGACTCAGAGTCACAAAACGTTCTAATGTAGACAGATGGTGATTCTTTAATAGTAAGTTTGGCTGTTAAATAAATGTAGTACAGTAAATGGTGCAGCATTTTCCTCTGAAACACAGTGGAGTGAAAGTACAAAACAGAACATCGAAATACTTTAAAACAGAAGTACCTACATACATCTATACTAATACTGACTTGAGTTGCGTATTATAAGAGGTTTTTGTTAAAAGTATCCAAATGAGAGCTTCATCCCACCTGGAAATAAAAACGTGTGTCTAGAAGGTGACATCTGACCTTATCAAAGGAGGCAAAGTTCCTCAGGTCTTCACAGGCCAGGTGCAGGTAGAGAGGACTCACTGCTCCCTTCTTCATGGTCAGTGTCTGGAGCTAAAAACACACATATAGTAGCATATTTTAATAATAGACTGTAATACAAATGTGAAATTGATAAATCCAGTGTCATTGTTTAGTAGCATTCAGACAATGGTTTGTGTTAATTACAGCTACCAGCAGAAAACACACACTAATTTATAAGCAATATAAGAAGAACCTGGTTGTTGAATGCAGAGTCGCTGAGTTTCTTCCCAAAGGCATCAAGTCCTTTCTGGACGATCTCTTTCCGGTCCGACATCGTAAGCTGGCCCAGTGCAAACAGGAGAGTCCCTCTCTTCTTGGCCAGGGTTTGTAACAGAGCTGAACTGGATGTGACACTCACAACCAAACACACACCCTGGTGAGGAAAAAAAAAAAGAAAACACACACACAATAAGCGGTAATATATAAAAACATTTTTGACAAGATTTATCCAAATTGTTTACTACAGACCTGTGGAAGATGCTGTGGGATCCAATCAGAGGTGAGCTGACCCCTGCCGTCACGGACAAGATCGATCCCATCGACCAGCAGCACTACTGGTCTGTTCTTCTTCAGGTCACTCAGACTGGAGTGAAACTCTGAGAGCAAATCTCTGAGGGAACAGAAAACACGTCTTAAAACATAACGAGAGCAAAGACGATCTGATGAACCTCCGGAAGATTCAAAAGTCATTTCTACCTGTAAGAGAAGGGCAAAGCTGACTCCTCCTCGGCATCTCTCATCTTTCTCAACCACTGGACGAGGCATCGCAGAAGGTTTCCCACGGAGCGTGCTGATTGGCTGGCAGCTGTAGAGTAGGAGATGACGACGTCCCTCTTGGATTCAGCTCCGGTCCTGAGGGCGTCTGCTAGAGCAGCCTGTGTGGAGAGAGGAAAAGGTGCGTAGGGTACACAAATTATGCCAAAAGATTTGCCCTCAGAGTTTTTTTTTTTATTTTATCTTTTTAAAAAATTCTTAAATTATAGATTAATTTAAAGTTTAATTTCAGTAAGACACAACAGTCTTGCTCTTGAAGCTCTAACTTATTTTTATATATATATTATTTTTGAAAATTTTTGCCTTTGTTTAGATTGAAATTCAAGAGAGGGGGAAAGAGAGCAGGGGAGTGACATGACAGAACATGGCCGACAGGATTCAAGCAGGGGTCTCACTACTCAGGACCTGCTGGTCTATCTGGTTTACAGCCTAACTCTGCTATTAGGATGTCCTGAGCTCATTTAAACTTAAAGCAGGTAAAGTAAAAGAACAAATATGGGACAATAAATAAATATCCAGCACCTCAGTAGAATTAGGGCCTATTTGGATTCGCAAATTACAATTTTTTGTAAGGTTTGAAAAATATCCAAGTTACAATAAATAAAAAAGATTTAGTACAGGCGAATAAAACATACAACACACAGATTCCCATGTGCATGACATAGGTTATTTTTATTTATAGTCCATATCTGGACTTTCTTCATAAACGTTTACTTCGAATGCATCACTAAAATCACGCCTGATTATCATTACGAGTGATTTCCCCTGTTCATGAAGTGTTTCTGTTATTCTGTTCTTAACAGAACACCATTGAATACAATTCATGTCGTGGAGCAGTTATTCACCATGAAGACAGTTTTGCCTTCTCCAGGTGCTCCCTCCACCACCATCATCCCTCCTCTGGCCTGGACCTGAGCCACCATCTTTGCAGCACCGGACAGCAGCTTCACCCTGCCGAAGAACTGCCTCTGTAGCTCCCCCTGGTGCCGCTCCTGCTCCACCACATCTGACATGGCCTCATCCTCGTCTGCCTTCTGTCAGTTAGACAATAAAGAGGTGCTTGTTTGTTGTGGGTCTACTGTATGAAAGCGATGTACCCGTTTAGTAACTTTAGTGTTTCACAAAGCTGAATTTGGTCAAAAAGAGATGAAGCGTCAGAGTAACTTACGTCCACAAACTCCTTCATGACAGCCGTCCACAGGTCTTCCAGCACGGCCTTGCTGAACTCCTCCAGGTTTTTCAGACAGGGTTTCCTGTCTATGACACCTCCCCACTCACATGGGTAACTGCAACAGAAAAGCAGGTCTTCAAAGATATATCCTGTTTCCCAGTCAATATTAATAAACCGCCCCTGAGGTTGTAGCATCACATGACGCCAACACTCTGGAACTGTTTATTCTGTAATTGTAAACCCCCTTTTTAATTGGCTTCACACTTTGAATTGCCCAGTTGTTAAAAAAACTCTTATAAATTATTCATAAATGTCAAACTAATGGTGTCACTGAAGGGAAATTCTGGGGTTCATCCTTTGGGGGATCATGAAGGTTTGTGCAACATTTAATAGCATTCAATTAATTAAGAAATACTTACTGGGATATTTCAAATTTGGACCACTGTGGTGGTCCTGGCTACAATACACACATCAAATTCATCTGAAAATCTCTAAAAAAATTCTAAAATGAAGCTCACTTCTTAGTGACCTTGACTTTACTGGCCTGGATCATTGCCTTCAAAGAGGCCATTTTAGACTCAGTTTCCTTGGATTCAGGAGCAAAATCAGACCTCCACGCCACAGGAACTGACCTGAGACACAGAAAAACACATTTAATAGACTCACAGGATGGAATTACAAACACTTGATGCTTAAATGGAGAAAAAAACAAATTGGATTTCTAATGTATAAACACAACCCTGGGCCACGTACTCAATGATGTTTGGATCTCGGAAGTAGCAAAACATCCGCTGGTGTGCCGTGTCGGGGTAAAGAGCCTGAAACTGACGGATCTCCATCTCTGTGATGGACAGGCCGGCCGGGGCGGATGCCAGCTACACATGAGACACAACAATATGTAATGTTAACAAACAAAAGTGGAACAGCGTCATAACTAATTTCGGAACCCATAGTTTAGAATTTGATGACAGATTAGCCTCTGGGAGGGAGCTCCTTTACTTTTTTACAATACTAACAGCTTTGTATTTTTATAGGCTTTGCATATGATTTGAGACAAGTAACATTTTTTGAGCTGATCTGAGGGTCACATGAAGTTTGGAGGACACAGAAGTGATAGAAGTGACACCTGATTCTGATTATTTGGATGGGTGAGCGAATACTTTTGGCAATATAGCATAATCTATACTGTATTTCACACTGATTTTTTTCTAGAAGGTCTTACCCAGCGGTGCTGCGGCAGGTCTGGGAGGACGGGTCTGGGGGGCACCAGGCCGTACCTCTCCCCCAGGATTGCTACCATCATGTGGCTGCGACACACCTCCGACAGACACAGCTCGGTGGCGCGGTCCGACTCCTCCTCCGTCAGGCCCCAGCGCAGGTCCACCTCCTGCAGGTGGAGGCAGTGGCGTGCAGCGCGGCGCCGCAGCTCCGGGAAGACGCTCTGCACCAGGACGTCACGCTCGGCGTGCATGTCCCTAAAGGTGGAGGAGATAAACACCCGCACCCCTAGCCACCTAAGAGTAGGGAAAGGAGTTGCATGAACACAACAGGAAGTCAGGATGAACTTTTTATATCTTCTCTATAGAAAAATACCTTAACTTGGGGCTGGCTGGTATTGAGATGACGTTGGTAGTGGTCTGAGGGTCCTCGGCTCCATCTGGTGGTGGGATGTCGTACAGTTTGTCCAAATGCTCCACATGGTCTAGTAGCCTGGATGATCCTCGTTCTGCCACAAACCTGCTCACATGGTTCAAGTTCCACTTGTTGTCAGCACGCCATTACGAGAAAGCAGAGGGTTTAACCACATTACCTCCACAGGACACAGGCCTCCCTTTCTTGTGGTTTAGCTTTAAGCGGTAAGGACCTTGTGTTTACAAAAATATGAAGTCTCCATGTCCTATTTGGAATTTCCCCTGGACCTTTGTAGGAAAAAAGCTCTCAACCTTTACACATAACAAAACACAGACAGCTATTTCCTTAAAACACTCATTCAAATTTTAGATAGACAACAATTGTCAACTTTTACTTACAGTACACCAAAGGTCACAAATTGTAGTGAGTGAAATTTATTTCAATTTTATATATATATATATATATATATATATATATATACATATATATATACATACATACACACATATATATATATATCAAGACCTTATTTATACAGATAGTTACCGTGGTTCAGAAGCTACATTTATTTCACAGAATTAAGATGAAGAACCAGATGTTTTACCTCAGAATTTGTTCACTGAAGCCATTCAGCGTCACAGAGTTCCTCTCAGGTACATGTCCCTCTCTGCAGCAAGTCAACAAAACACATACATGCCAGGCAGGTTAGGAACATGCAACGTTTTAAATTTTTTGAGAGGTGGATGTCATTAGAGTATAGAGTATGCAGAGTTTCCCTGATACTTAGGAAAAAGACAACTGTTGTATAAGATAGAAAACGTGGATGAGTGTAGGGCCACAGAGGGACAGGGTGCAGCATGATGTGCAGATGTGAGGGGGATGTTTTATTTGCACTTTAAGAGGAGAATTATGAACATTTCTGTGAGATCAGAGAAAGACAGCAGGTGCAGCAGCGAAATAAAGCATTACCGATTGGACATGTAGATTGAAACCAAGAGGGCTTTGTGGTTCATGGTCTTCCTGTAGCGGTTGACGGTCCATTCCAGGTCGCAGTCAATCCAGCTGTCTGACAGTATGATGATGTTGTCCATCTGAAACACCGAAATATATTAACATGACTTTATTTTCCCTATGGTGTATTTCATTTCTGCCTTTTCCTCTAGATGCTGCTAAATGCTACCAAATCGTTGTGAATTATACCTTTAATGTTTTGGATGCAATGTATCACCTTTCACTCTCTCTCTCTTTTTGTTTGAATCAATTAAAAAAAATTAAATAAAAAAAAAGATACAATAATAATACAATACAAATAAGATACAAATCAACAAACCTTGTTTCTCTTGTTGAACACTTCTGAGCAGCACATGGAATAATGAGTTGACCCATCACTGGTTACCTGCAAAGGAAAATATTCATTTTTCTTTCAAACCATACAGCTCAAATAACAGTGCAGCCATATGGTTCAATTCCATATAATATTGACACTTTGTAGTTGTGAATGACGAGTTCCAATCTCAGATGCTGATATATGAAATGTCTGTTTAATCCTTGCAAAATAAAATTAAAAGAATGTCTATGAGATGAGATGTTGAAAGATAAAAACAACTTTTCAATGACATGATACACAACATATCATACTGAAGGTTTCTGACCTTTGCTTGTTGAATCACACTCCTGACGTTGTCCAAAAGGTTGTCAGACTTCAGCTTGACTTCTTCAAGATGTCTGTGGCGAGTTAAGTAGAGCTGGCCGTCCTCAGCACTGCTGCTGATCATCAGAGCGAGCAAAGCCGCCACCTCCATCATCTGAGAGAACAGAAGAATGAGGAGAGAGCAGCAGCATCGACCTGCAGATGTTCAAGAACAGGCCCTTACAGAGGGAGTGAGCTTGTCTTCCTTGTTCTTCCTCCTCTCTCTGCCGTCCTCTTCTTCCTCCTCCTCCTCGTTCTCGTGCTCAGGGTCTGGTGGGAGACAGAAGTCTCCTTTCTGGTTCCAGGTCCGAATGTCCCTCATTTCGCAAAGCAGGACGACTGTTCTTCCGGGCAGGGGGGGCACGTTGTAGCGGCAGGAGATCTGAACGGCCTTCTCCAGAGCTCCACGGTAACGCTCCAGCTGGGCGGTGGTGTACCGCCTCTTACTGGGTACACACACACGCATACACACACCACAGTCATACCACACACAGTTACATGCATATGGTGATTTGGCTAGTATCTTCTTACTTTGTATAGTCAAACATTTGCCTAATAATTGAATATTTTAAAGCTGTTGGTTCTGATGTTTTGCACTTCCCTAAATACACTTAAATCAACAATGTCTATAGATCAGTAACAGTACAGACTATCACTGCTCAAACAAACTAACAAGTTGCTGTTGCCCCTTAAAACATAAACTGCTTAGCAATGCTATAAGGCAACAATTGCTTTGGCTTAATATTACTAAAAAACAGTGATATTTAATAAAATAATCATATTATATGACCAGGAAATACTGTTTTCACACCTTTTTACGTGGACTGACAACCATCTTCTTAACCACCAGGGCACATTTGTTGCAGTGAACCTGAATATCGCAGTGCATTGTGGGCCAAAATCAGAAAGAGCCCAATATGACAAAATTTGCATGTTGTCGCTACGCTATGCAATAGAGGGTTAGTTTCCCATCCTGTAAAGATTCTTTTAACCTAAAGGGTTAGGGTTGGGGTAGTAGAGGGTAGATTGTTTTGAGCATGGAAAGTCAGCCACCAGGAATCATTGAATCCGTTTGTTTTAGGGAAAGACCTCCACAGATAATCGAGGTTTTCTGCAGGAAACCTCCTGAATGAATAATCCTAAATTATTATGGAGGCAAAAGCTCCCATGATCCAATTCAACCAATTACATCATAATCCCCATCTTTCGTTGTGATTAGATGTAGCGGAAATTCAATTAGAAAGAGGGAAAACTTGAGGAACCAGCTCATACTTGGCTTTGAGGAGCTGAGCCTTCTTCATGTTGTATAATCTAGAGACCAGCGGCACTCCGAGCGCAGCCTTCAACTTCCTCCCGGGTATCGTCCCCCAGTCCAGATTTTTGAAGTACTGGCTCCTGGGAAACTTTTGCAGGATTCCCTTCAGGATCTCCACAGTGGAGACACTTTGCTGTGATGCCTTGGCTAAGGAAAAGTGAGGAAAAGAAGGGGGTGTAAGTGTTCTTATTCATCATTATGACATTTTGGGTTTTGCTCTAAAATCATTGCTGAAAATTATTTACCATCAGGACACTACAAACCGCCTTCAACTTGCTAGTGTCATACAATGCATATCTTATATAGCATAATATTGCCCTAACCCACCCACCGAACATACAGCAATGTTCCCTCTTGATTTAAAGCGGTGGGATCTCAATCGAATGTGTCTCAAGTGTGTAGTTAACAAGTGGAATTAAGCCATCCACTTGGATCAATCACCCAGAACAAATATTAATACCAAATAGTGTTAGAAAATAAAAAAAAAATAAAAATGTATACATGTACATTTTGTTCTTTTGTTATCAAATATGGAAAAGGGGTGAGAACTAATAAGTTAAACTTTTTCTCACTCCTTTTAGTTATTTATTTCTATTTACTTACCCATGATGTATTTGTGCTATTACTATTAGTTTTGTTTGGTATGTTTTTGCATAAAAAAAAATAAAGAGATTTCATTAATTTATTCACTCATACCAGGTGTGCTTTTGAGTCATAGGTTTTAGAGCCTCTTGCATCTCACCTGCAGTGTGAAGCTCCATAATGACTTTGTAGGCAGCGAGGAACCTGAAGGGAAACTGTCGGCTCTGAATAATTGCTTTCTGGAAATAGGAAAGAAAAAAAAAACATTTACAGAGCGATACTTTTACTTACGAAATTAGAGCTCTAGTCCATTATGCCTCACCTTATTGGTCAGTTTGCTGAGGATCTTCTGGTGATGCGTCTCACTGATGCCCTGAGTGATCATGTTCCTCAGGTTCCTCAGCATGGCCATGAAGGGAAGAGACTTGTTGTCTGCACAGTAAAGTTATTACCCGTTATTATGTGTGTGTGGACACATGTTTTTGTGCGGGTTTTTTTTCAAATGCACTACACATGGACTTTTGTCCGGTATGTAAACCATGTTGCACTATAAACCGTATGATACACATGCTGCAGCCAGCAGACCTATGAGCTTCTCCCAGGTGGCAGCGTTGTTGCCCTCCTGACTGAGCAGCCGTTCCCACGTCTCCGGTTGGTTCAGCTTCATCCGCTGCCCGGCTCTGTCTCTGTCCCACACACCTTTCATTCCGCTGCGGGTGAACGCCTTCAGGTCGGCAGGATACCTGGAACGGACACAGCACGCACAACACTCAGTAGAAGCAGGGAGAGCCCAGACAGTTAGAAAGTCACCTTCCTCCAGGACGGTGCTTCCCAACCTTTTTTTGGCTTAAGTATCCCCTCACAAATATGCATTGATGATTCTCCAAAAGTAGAGCATAACACAGTGATTATTACATTTAGGTCATTGTATTTAATCTCGTTGACTTTAATGTAAAAATCATACCCGTTCTCTTTTTAACCTAAACTTAATTCAACATTAAAAAAAAGAATGTTTTCTTGGAACATAAATAAGCTCCAAATGACACAGTGCTGAAAATATATATAATCTTTGAAATTGTGTTAAATAATTAGCCTATTAAAAAAACTCCACAGCAGACATTCTGTGGTTCACATATTATGAGTTGGCAGAGTTATTGGGACTAAAATTTTGTGTGACATCTTGAAAAAAGATGTCCTGAGACTGGACTGTTTTTCTCCTGCAACTCCATTACATTGATAATACATTCATAAAACAGTAATAAACTCTAACTGTAAATGCTTGGTTTCTTCTAAAGAGACAGGTTGTGTTTCTTGTGCACATTTTCACTTGTTCATTTTCACAAACTGATGCAAACACTACAAGATATATATATATCTATACAGATAAAAACACAAACCACTTTTACTTCCTAGAAATACACCACACAATATACATTTTATTTTCCACCAGAGGAGTGCATGAGCTACTGAATTGAACCAACTTAAGTGATCATACAAACATGTTGCAGCCTCTGTGGAAGTCCTCAGTGTTTTTGTGTCTTACTTTTTTCCCAGGACGGCCATGACATGTTCAGCTGGCTCTTTAATGTGAAGCCTCTTGATCATCTTCTTCAGACTGAACTCGCTCTGCTTTTTATCCACCACTTTTCTGTCCTCTTCCCACAGCTGCATATACACAAGCACCATTCAAAATCTGATGTTTCCCAGTGTGCTGCAACACAAGCAAAGCTACAAAACTGCAACGGAAGGCATGCAAGAAAATATAAAAGTTCTGCTCTGGTTGTAGTGTTCAGAACTGATATTCACCCTTACAACAAACACTTAAATCCTTGATCTGCATTACAATATGTTAAATATATCTTAAAATTTATAAACATTCAACAACCTTATTTATGACAAAACAGAAAGGTGTATTGACTTACAAACTTCTTCAGAATAGATTTTTGTGATTTGAGCAAGGTGGCCCACTTTGTCAGCTGCATTTCTGTTGGTTTCTGGGAAATCTGAGTAGATATTGTATGTATAAAAACATGGAAGCACTCTATACTCAATACTACAATATGGAATACACTATGCAAATATTTGTAATAAGTGATAATAATAACAATAATAATAAAAGTAATGACATATTGCATTGTTCTCACTCTAAAAGTCAAAATGCACAGTTAACATACATGATGTATGTTTAACTTAAAGCAACAAAGAAATACTATCAAATGTTTTAACAATGAGAAAGTTAAGTTATTTAAACTTGATAAATGCTTCTTATGCCATTATAAATAATTATCATTTTCATGCATTTTATATTTTTTTTTGAATGTCTATTAGGACCCTCATTCTACATTAACACAATTTTACAAGAACCTTAATAAGTATTCAGTATCCATTAACAAAAATCACACCAAGATTACTTACATATTTTCTTTCTTTATTACTGTATATGTAAAAGCTGTGCAACATTGTTGGTTTCCTGTACCTTGCCTCTGCAGCTGTGCTTGCAGCGGTGTTTGCGTGTGTTGTATTTGGCCAGGTGATACTCGCTGAACTGCTTGAACTTGTCCGTCATCGCCTTCTTCAGGCACATCGGCAGCGAGCGACTAAAGCACTGGAAACAGTCAACGTTGTTCAGACTGGAATGGTGCCGGCATACTCAGACTCAACCAGAGATGCTGATTATGACTCACCGTGCTGTAGATTCTGGCGACCTCTAGCCAGTCTGAGGGCAGCTGGACAGCGGCACAGAAGTACCTGCGGACATGAGGCTTGGTGGAGGGCTGACTGGCAGCCAGGGCCAATAGGAAGTTTGCCGTGATGCGGATGTTCAGCTCCTGTCGGGTGTAGACTGCCACCTGGATGGGAAAAGAAAGAACCTGGTATATGTGACTGATGACAGTGGTTCTAACTCTTCACTGCTGCACTGTGAAATGTCTCATTTTCACTACTGCACCACCCTAAATGTGTATTTTACACTTTTCCTGGGTGTTATTTGAATTTTGGTTTCCAATATAGTTTCTCAATATGGTTTTACATCTTTTCTCTGAAGCTACTCTCTGGAACCAGGAAAAAAAAACTGTGTCTGCCTTTTCAATGTTAATAAAGCACTCTTCTGATTGCCTATTTTAATGGCTGTGAATGGTCTGCGGTACTCTATATTTGTGACATGACAACTTGCAGTCCTGATACTGGTTTTAAAGCACAGTTTCTAAATTATGGGCCATGTTCGTGGAACAGTATTTATATAACCCCTAAGATAATCATCAAATAGTAATCTCACTTTCTATAACATGGGACCCTTTTTTACAGAATTTATCTGAATATTAAAATTGCAAAAAAACAACTTCTAAATATAAAGCTACTGTCGCTGCTATCGCTGCATTTACAGAAAATTACGTAGTGGGTACCTGCAGTGGCCTGTTGGTTGACACACATACCACATTACTGCAATGTCTGGGTTTGTTTTCCAGCTACAGGATACAAGATAATAACCCACGCACATGCATTTCTGCAAATGAAATACACCAACACTTGCAAATACACACAAAGATAATATGTCCAAACCTTGAGAAGAAACTGGGAGTCATTGACAGAAATGTCCTTGGCGAGGGTTTGGATCCTGGTCCACACACTGTCCTCTGAATCCCAGTATGTCTGTCCTGGAGCAGTGCTCTTATTGACCAATGAGCAACACACTGTGTTCAGCAGGAGATACTGAAAGACAACACGGGACGGCCATGAAGAATTCATCATTTACAGCTCATACAAGTCACTTTGAATTGCTGCATGAAATAAGAACAGATATGACATTCAATATCCTGTGTAGCATTTTCTCCTACCTTTTTATTTGTTATCTCTTCTTCAATATCATCCATTCCTCTGTCGAACTCAGCAAATTCTTGTTTGCTGACCAGAGTTTGGTCATGTTCCTGGATACTGATCCCTGTTTCCAGGACAGGTAACTCTTCCTTCTCTGTCTCCATCTCCTCTACTGACACATCCTTTTCCTCAAAGTAATGCAACATCAGATTAAAAAAGTAACACCATAGAATGGGATTATTCCTAATATTGAAATTAAGATTAGCCCTATTATAGTTCATTTCAAAGTCACTTTGACCAAAAAGTAAAAACAAATGCTGAGCATTTCATGTACCTTGCTTATTTCTGCACAAGAGGACTGCAACGTTTCAGATGTTTCCTCCCTGCCTTCATTTCCTCCATCATCGTCCTTTTGTCCGCCATCCGGACAAAGATGAACAGATGAAGTAGAAGGAGCAAATCTGTTGAGCAGAGCACGGCTGGCCAGGGACGTGGAGAGCAGGGTGTCATTGGTGTTTGATGTTGACGTGAGACGGGATAAGTCGCTACTTAGGAGCTTGGACTGAGTGCTGCTGAGGTGGGAAGGTGAGAAGGACGACGTGGAGAGAAGGGTGGAGGAGGTGGAGAGAAGAGTGGAGGAGGTGGACAGAAGAGTGGAGGAGGTGGAGAGAAGAGTGGAGGAGGTGGAGAGAAGAGTGGAGGAGGTGGACAGAAGAGTGGAGGAGGTGGAGAGAAGAGTGGAGGAGGTGGAGAGAAGAGTGGAGGAGGCGGAAGACAAACTGGAGGGCTGGAGAGAGGGGCAGGAGGAAGGCGCCACTGAAAGGTTTAAAAGGGGAGAGCTCGGCTGCAGGATCAGCGTGGGAGACTGCACCAAGTATTTATTCTCCAGACTCAGAGGAGCATAATTGGAAGCCAAACTTCTCCCACATGATGCCTGCTGCTGCTGCTGCTGCTGCTGCTGCTGCTGCTGCCCTCCTGAGGCCATGTTTACCTGCTGCAAAATCAGCGGCCTCATCTCTGTAGAGAAACGCAATCAGAAGGTCAAAGGCCATCACAAATTTGAGCTCCACCTCTCAATAACAATCACAAACCTTCAAAGTCCTAGACAGCACCTTTAACGGTTTAAACTAGCACTGCAGTACATTAGTTAAGGGTGTGTTTTGCAACGCAAACTATCCATAAAAAGGGAGCAAAGTCTGGACGGACTTCACACACACTCAATGAGTTTCATGTGCACTATAATGCACAGATAGCATTAAAAAGAGCCAAATACTACAGAAATCAGAAAACCTCCACACAGCCGTATTCAGTCTAGAACAGATGAATCTCTGCCAATGAGAAATTGGATTTTGCCAACAAGAAGAGAGACACAATGTTTTCTTTCACCCCAGAAAGATTGGGACCCTTAAAATAAAATTAAAAATAAACCAGAATGTAGTTCTGTACCAAATTAAAACTCTTCCTCTATCAGAAAATAATGTACAGGCACAGGTTGACATGCTTTAATCCCTTTGTACCTTTATCAGAACATTGTTTCCCATCGATTCGTGTAACTGTAAAGTTTAAAACACTAGACAAAGTGGAGAAAATAATACTCCAAGATAATATTGACTCTATCACTGTCGGGTGTGGTAGTTTAACGTGAGCATATTATTATGCCCAATGCACAAAACTTACCAAAAATAAATCAGTCTTCAATCAATCTTGTCAGAGAGACAGAAAGCAGGCTGGTCAAACGTGTTTCTTGGTGTTCGTAGCGTTATTTCTTTGTCGTTCATTCAGCCTGGTTAAAGTTAGTGGAGCTAATCGTTGTGTTTATCATTCCGCTTCTCTCGTCTTTAGTTCCTCATACAGCAGCTGCCAGGCCGAGCGCTGATTGGTGGATAAAATTGTGTACTTTTTTACCGTAATAACAAACATATGGGTGCCTACTGCCCGAAATTTTCAAATTCAAACAGCTTAATAAAGTGTAGATTGTTAAATCTGCATTAACGATACTTGGAAATCAACGCAAGCAAATAAAACAATTTGTGTAATGTTTTTCCCCATTTAGTTTATTTATAGAAAGCGTCACTTCAAACGTGTGTAATATTAAACACTTTTAAGCAACCCGGCATCGTAGTACAATAAAACACATGATTTTACTTTCAGTTGATGGTTACAGTCAACATGGTAACAGAAATAATATCAAATCATAGAACAAAAATTATTAGAAAAGATTTTGGTTTATAAAAAAAATAGAGTTGTGCTACTGTTCATTGTGAACGAGTTTTGACTGAGTTGCAGCGATTCCTATAAACAACCTCAAGCCTCAATCTAAAAAGGACATTCTCTACATTTTATAAACAATGTAATGGATTTCATTCTAATTCTTTATATGTAATTGCCAATATTTCTTTCTCTAAGGTAAATGGCCAGAAGCAACTGTAATTTGTTTCAAAGACTTGAAGACAACCTAAGGACAATCTTTTAATTCAATATCAACGACTTTGTTCAGCTGAAGAAGGATGGACGTTTAATGTAAAAGATAATGTAAGAAAAGAAAAATACACATAAATAAACACATACTTACATTTTGGATGTTGTATATACACGATTAATTGAAATACAAAAAGAAAAAAACAGTACAATGCAAAATCAAGTTAACAAGTTTTTTATTTTATTTTATAATATTATTTTTTTAATGTAAACCAAGTTTTACTTTCGAAATGTAATTTAAACTTACAAATTCAAGGGGAAACACGATGACGTTACCGTAACTGTGTGCGCTCAAAGGAGGAAGCGAGAATGCTCTATTTCCGCTGCAGCAGCGAGAAACGGGCACGTCAAAAAAAGAAAGGAAAATGTGGACAGAAAGGACAAACTGAGGCCACAGAAGCAGCGTCGGACCACTTCCATCGCCCCTCGGAGTTCGGTTTCCAGGCAGCGGGCATCATTTGAAGTTCACTGTCGAATATTTTGACGGTTTAAGGGTCGTTTTGAGGTGAACTCGTCCACCTTGTTGTGTCGCGGTCCGCGTTGAGGAAGCAGCTCGGCTGAATTAGCTGCAGCCGGAGAGAGATGGGGACGAGAGCAAGCCGCCTACAGGAAGACCCGGTTCCCTCTGCTTTCGGAAAAGATGGCACAAAGCGAGATTCCTACCGGCGCCCGCGCTGTGCCAGGCCCACCAGTCTCATGGTGGACTTCTCGGGGAGCTTCGAGGACACGGAGGCCAACCGGAGCCGCTCGGAGGAGGGCAGCGACTCGGACCTAGGGGGGCAGCATGGGGCGAGCGCCGACGGCAGCCCCGCGGACCACCACAGCATCCCCTCCTCCAGCGGCGGCCAGGCGTCCCCCGCGGACGACGTCAACAGCGAGGGGAAACCCGAGGAGGACGGGAACGGGAGCCCGGAGGCTCCTGTCGCCGACGCGGAGCACCACCACCAGCCCGAAGCGGAGACAGGCCGCACGCCCCACCGCACTTTTTCCGAGCGGCTGCCCGGGAATCGGCACTCTTCCGCCCGCAACGTCGGGGCAAGATCTGCCCGGGTCCGAGGTACACACCCGCGGCCGGTGTCAGAGGCTTGGATCGGCCTCTACCGTGTCAACAACCGCCATGGCAGTAAGTCAACATGTTCACGCTATGCAGACGTGCATTTACAGATGTATATCAATAGTATTTTTATTTTAATATTGTTGCTCCATAAACCAGTAAAACACAATCATTGTCTGGCTTCTATAGCTGGTGGTGTCTTATGTTGGCAGATGTTAACATAGCTCACATGTACATTTTAAGCTTGGCTAAGGGAAGTTACCCAATATCTAAACACCGTAATGTTAAAGCAGAAGTTCCATGTGCACAGACAAAAAAATATGTGACATTACATAGTCATCAAGCCAATTAAACATGTAACAGTATAGCACCCACTGGACTTAACGTTACAGGTTTTATATATTATATTATATTATTATTATTTAAAATACAAAATGTCCTTGAACATGTACATTAATAATTACTGTATGTTGGGACAGGCTGTATATACTATACATAAACACCTACTGTATGTAGACTATATCAAGTGACATCACTTTTTTTAACCATGCAGTATTTATGTCAGTACTATTTGTATCCTGTTAATAGAAATGGTTTCACCTGTATGTAGACGATGTATGTCCACCTGTTTTCCCCCTATATTTACAGGTCTCTATTTTTCCCACCTTCTTGCTTCTATATATTAGGGATATGTTTATGCTTAATTATTGTTTTTCCACTTATTGTTCTTGTTTATCTTTCTGAACATTGTTTTTTCTAGTAACTGGAGTCAAATTCCTTGTATTTGTAAACATATTTCCCCAGTAAAGCCGTTTCTGGTAACCGTAAAATAAATTCATGGAAAAAAGGCAACATTTCCCCCCTAAGCAGCCCTTTAAAGCCAGGGAAAGACATCTACAAACTCAAAGACAACCCGTCTGTCTTATATCACGCTATTGATTTTATATCAGAAATATCTCCCAGCAGCACAGCCCTCCATCTACCCAGTCTGAAATTAAAATGGATTATTTGTGGAATTTACATTCCTGAACAGATAATCTTCTTTCCCGTGCTTGCATGACGACCATAATAATCAGAGACCCTATTGTATGAGGGCAGAGCTGTGGCGTAAAACTGACAAGCTCTTTCATGTCACCACAAGGCCCGCTTTCGTTCAGAGTCCGAAACATTAAGCAACTTTTGTCTGGATTAGATCATCAAATGCACAGAAATATGGCGCTGTGACGGCGAATGCGATACGTCGAGCCAAAACATAACAGCGTGGTGGATTTCCCAGGCCAGCCCTCTAGCAAGTGTAGCGAAATGGCTCAAAACCCTAACGTGCTTGCTCAGGGCTGGCAGCAGCTCGTGCGTGGAGGAGGAGAATGTAGGGCAGCAAGGCACCGTCCCATCCATGGCCGTCCCTCAGGCCTGAGTCACTGTTTTTTCTGCCGTGTGTGCGGTTAAATAAGGCTTCGAACTATTTAGGGTCAGTTACACTCAAAATGATTTGAATTATCTCCAGGACAGGAATACAGCTGTTAGACGTGCTGGCTGCGTGACGTCAGCCTGTGCAATCTTGATGTCTAAACACGTTGCTCGGGCTCAAAGAGACGTGCATATCATCTATCATTCATGTCTCGCCCGTGACGCATCGCGTTAATCTCAGCCCCGTTGTGTCTCCGCTCTCCGTGCAGATATCCGCTGTCCTTTCTGCTCCAAGCCTTTCCCAGGGGGTCGGATCGAGGATCACCTGTTGAGCTGCCTCACGTCTCCCCCGCTACCATACAATAGTAAGTATCCTGTGACGAAAACGATCCCTGACGGCTGTGTATGTTGAAAAGCTGGAAATGCTGATGTTTGCCGTGTGTGTGATTACAGCGGACGTGCTCAGTAAAGACAGCGGTGAGTGCTCCATCTGTTTGGAGGATCTGGTACAGGGGGAGACCATCGCCAGGCTGGCTTGCCTCTGCGTCTACCATAAGAGGTAACCAAGTTCACGTTTGTTTGAGGACAAAGGAGAGCATTAGAATGCAAATGATATTGTGTATATGGATGAGATCTGAAAGAGTGGGCTAACTTGGCTGAGTTTCTGTATACGAGTAAAACAACGGTTGTGTTTTACTAGTCCACATATCACTACACATTGTCCTTGTGTGATATGATCTCAAATGTTTTCAATACACACACTGTTTAAATGCTGTAGCAGCATCATTTGGAACCCAAATGTGCAGAGAGGGAATAGATGAATACTTTTGTCCTCTAATAATTTATTACATGGATATTTCTCAGTAGAAAATTCACAACTGTCAGAACAGCTGCATGATCATGAAAATTTGATCAGATGTCATCCCAGATCTATCGGATCTCTAACTAAAGTGTTTTCTAAGAACTTGGGAACTTCCAGGAAAACAAACGGCCATGGATTTGTGAAAGGTTGTTGTATTTTATACGAGTTTCCCCCAAACTTCCAAGCAGCTTTCTGTTTCGTGTGACTTCATACCAAGATTAGGCAATGCATCACAGGGAAGATTATTTATGCTTTATTTTCTTTGTTGTTGCATTGTGATTGTTTCTTGAGATGCCGAAGTGCGGACTGATTTGAAAACCCAAAATTTATAACCCCGACAACAATAAGCAGACATGGTGTGAGAGTGAGAACGTGGAGTCATGAGATATGTCCAGCTCTGATAAAGAAACCATAAAACATGTCCATCTTTTGTGTTGGTCCCGGGGTGTGTTGGCTTTCACTTTTGTACCACAGTTTATAGGTGTGGCCTTTTTGGCTGTGTAATTGCAATTCTGTTCCACCCAGTAGAGCAACTGAGATTTAGGAAAAAGCCTGGAATTTTGGAATCAAAAAGATGACAGAGTTGAAACTAATAACACGGTGCAAACAAAGCCACATACTGCACAAGGAAAGTAAAATGCTTTTATTAGTGATTATCTCACGCGCTGCTTCTAGCATCTTATTTCTGGTTCCTTCTCACTTCCAGAGAGCCCTTGCACTTATTCACAGCCCACTCCAGTGATTACATTTAGACTGGTTTCACACTGTGAATAAGTGGATTAAGTCATGTGGGAGACCTGTCAGTCAAAAACACACCGTAGAGCTGTTGGCACATCAACACGAGTTCATAAACAATGTAATGATGTTTTGGTGTATTTGGTCTTTGTCACTGTAGCTGCATCGATTCCTGGTCCAAGGTGAAGCCCTGCTGCCCTGAACATCCCTTCGATTGACTCTCAGGTCACGTGTATTCCCCACAGTGACCAACCAGACTCAGGTATGTGTGTGTTTGTGTGTGTGTGTGTGTGTGTGTGAGACTGACTGAAGGAAGAGGAAATGGGAATAGCTGTACCTAAAGTGCTGGATGCAACAATGCTTCTGTTAAGATAATGAGCAATAAGTAAACTTGACATAACAAGAGTAGATAATAGATTATGCTGATTATTTTCTAAAGTAATCAATTAAATTTTGTCTATGAAATGTGTATGGAAAAACCGGCATCCATAATTTCTTAAGAGACCACAGAGATGTCTTTCAATTAGCTTTCATCATCAGACTTGCAATTAATTATTGTAAGAAAAACAGAGAAAAGGTTTTATTTGTTTAAAAATTATTTAAATGATTATTTGATCATTCAAAATAATTTCAATCAGTATCGATTTTATCGATTGATTGTTAGTCTAGATTAGAGCTCACTTCTCACTTTTCTGTACCAAACAGGGAAGAGTAAGGGACCACACCACCAAGATGACTGAGTCATTTGAGTAGTGTGAGATCTGCAAGCTACAAAAAACATGATCAAAAATAGATAGTCCAACTCAACCCATTTCCATCACGGATGGATTTTGTTCTAAATATATACACATTTTGGTTTGTACCAAAAAACTGATACGGAGGTTCAAAAGAAGCTGTGTTCATTATACGCCAATGTACAACAGATGTTGTCTGCAGTGAGTCAGGAGTGAGTTTAGTATGTGTTTCTAATAGTATCCATAGCAACAGGTGTGAAGTATTCCCACAGGAAATGCACCAGAGTAGGGTGTGTTTGATCTGTCTATAAAATTTTATATCCAAGTAAGACACTTATTGACCCCTTGTAATTTTTCAGTACATTGTGATTAAAATCTACTTATCTACATACATACATTTATTTTATTTATATTCATTTGAACAGTGTTGCAGAAGTGACGTCAGTCTTACCATTTATTAGCTTTCATTGGAATGATATCGTGATGATACTATCATATTTTGTGTTCCCTTTGTGAATGATTCCTATTAGGCATCCCTGTCTAAAGTGGAAATGAATGATGAATCCTCTTGCAGTGCACGAGCTGACATATTTGTGAAAACATCTCCATATGCAGGCACCCAATGTAATATAAACCACTTTCAAAATCCAAGACTGGGTCCATTTTGGAGTGTTTTAGACTAGACTAGTAAAACAATTTTTTTTACATGTAAATGTAGAGGAAAAAATTGAAAATATTTATGGAGATCTTTGCTTTTGTTTGCCATTTTATTCGAAATGTTATGTCAAAAATGATTACTCTGTTAGAGTTGCAAAAAGTAGTCCATTAATTTGTTAGTTGATTGACAGAAAATGCAATTAATCACCTCAAATATTTTCAGATTTTTAGCCTCACTAAAAGATAACTTTGATAACTGATGTTTTTTGGTTATGGATTGTTGCTGGGTAAACAAGACATTTAAAGACACCACTTTTGACTCTGGGGAAACTTGGATGGACATTTTTCACTAATTTCATATTTTATAAACTAAGCACTTGATCAAAAAATAATTATTTGCAGACTATATTTAAATAGTCCTTACAGTATGCATTATTATGTCTAATTATCTTTTTTCCCACCCTTACAGGAGACTACACTGAATCCCAATGAAATCTCAATAAAAATGTGTATTTGAACAAATTTAAAGCCCACTGTCCTCTCAGAGCGAACCTATATTTGAGCGGAGGACAGCCGATCCTAAGAAGAAGCTACGGCCAACGCTCTCCATACTTGGTCTAGACCATTTCAAGCAAGTCAGACGGTCTAATCTCTGGCAGAGACCATTTTTTTTTGGGAGCAGAAGTGGATGGATTCCCTCTCTTTTTTGGACTTGAATCCGCAGAACATAAAAAAGTATCTCATAAATATTATCATCATCCCAGAACAATGGAACTTGCCCCCAGAAAGACCTTGAACTTGGGGAAGAACGTTAAAAAAAAGTTCTTAACTGTGACTCTGGATCCTCTCCTGTGTATTTTTCTCCCTCCAAACGGGATCGGTCATATTTTATCAAGTATTTTGCAGAAAGAGTGTTGTTCCCTGTCATAGATCGGATGAATGTTTCTTTCCTCGGCTAAACCCCAAATGAACTAACCTCATACTGAACGTGTGAACTGTTACCACACAAACATTGATTTATTTTTGAACCAGCTGGAGGTTGAGGGCTTGTTTTTTTTGGTGAATGGTGGCTGCCGTTATTTGGTGTTTTCTGTTTTCTATTACCTGTAAACATTTCAGGGGAAGTTTGGAGGCTAATTGTTCTTTTTTTTTTCCCGAGTAGGTCAGTTTCATGTAGGCCATAATTAGCGCTGAGTTTAACGTGCTGCTACTTGGTGAGTGTCTAGGAAGGTTGTAGGTATTTCATAGGGCCATGGTAGCGCTGGTGTTGGCACCAATTTGAGCACTTTTGTCCCTCAAGGCTGATTTTCTTCTTTTTTTTTTTTTTTTTTGTTTGTTTCACATAAGGTCTGGGATAAGTGTGTGTGTGTGTGTTTGTACGCAAGTGTGTGTTTAAGTTCAGATGATGACCAGGGACAGGAAATGTCCTGAGTGTGACTGCATTTTCGTGGAAAATGTGTGTGTGTGTGTGTGTGTGTGTGTGTTTACTGTAAATTGCCCAGAAGTCTGCTTGGTCAAGCGGGTTATCCTTTTTTATTTTTAATGCTAGTTTATTACTCGTGTCACTCTGGCAACATCCCGTTACACATGGCATTGGTACGCAAAAGTGGCGGCTCGCGGTCTTGTTCTGAATGTGATTTGGGTCCCCCCCCCTCCGATTTCCCCCCCCTCCTCCTGCCTCTTCATTCTCATCCCTCTCTGGGGTATAGTCCGTATTTTTTGGACCAGACCCCAAGCGACAGTTTCGCCATCTGGTTATATTAATGCCAGATCGGGGAGGGATAAAAGGGACTGAGGGATGTATTTTTGGGGCATGTTTACACCATGTGGCATCTGCTTCCCCCCCCCCCCCCAAACCCCCGACACTGGAGGCTATGGACAGATGATGGTTAATAATTGCATAACTAGCCCCCTCCCCTTCCCTTCCGTATTTTTAGGGTTTTAGATATCATATTACCACATTACGATCATGATTATTGCTAAATGTGTTACGTGGCTTTCCTTTTGCCTTTTTGTGTGTGTGCTGATTGCCTTTGCCTGGTGAGGGGATTCTTGTGCAAGCAGGTTATTTGTGGTGTTGTTTTTTTTTATGGCTGGACTGAGGTGAAGGCCCAATAGCGGGGCTGCTCAACAGATGCTGTCTGATACAGGTTGTGCCCAGACCAGGGGGGGGGGGAGAACAAAAGCACGAATTGATTGCTTTTTGCTGCCTGCTCAAAAGGCGAGTCCGTTCCATGTGTTGAAATCTCTTTCCTGCAGTGGTATGGATCAGCGCAGAGGTCAGCCCGGAGCACTGGTTTGTTCACCAGGCCTTCTTTTTTCTCCTTTTTTTTTTTTTTTTTTTTTTTTTTTTTTTCTCCCTCCTTTTCGCTCCCTGGTATTCTGCAGTCTGAGGTGCTAAGCCCTGTGCATGCTTCTCATATTTTTTTTGTATTGCAGAGTTTAAAATAATAATGCCAAAAGTCTGCCTGTCTGTGCATTGGAGGCATTGTGTGTGAGCGAGTGCGGAGGACGAGGTGCATTGATCATTAGATGTTACACTTATTGTGGTGATAAGTTATGATGTTGTATACTTTCGCTCGGAGGGTAGGTTGTTTGTGTGTGTTTTGGGAGGGAGGGGAGTTGGGTTGTCGACAAAGACAATAGACAATCTAAACCCCCACATCACTCTCATTTTATTTCTTACCCCCTTTAAGCTGTGTGGTGCAATACCTCAATTTTTACCAATTCTATCCAAACGCTCTGTGTGTAAACTAGCTCCTCTCCAACCAAGGACGGTGTTTTGTACAAGTGTCCCTAAATCCTTGGTTTTAAAAAGCAGGGCACCGATTGGGTCCGCCCTGTGCTCTGAGACCGATGTATTAGATGAGAATGTTTTCCAATGAGTCACCACAGTGGTATCTGCATCCCCAAGATATGGACAATCTGCCTTTTACTCTGGTATAAAAACAAATTGAATTTTATTTATTAAATTGTAAATATGTAATGCAATTCAAGAAAATGGCTTGGTCTTTGTCTGTTCAATATACTGTTTCTAAGCTCCAATCTTTTGTATGTCTCAGAAATTGTTTTTATATGTATTTTTTACAATAAATATGTGTGAGAGATGTTTTGTGAACGTCTGTTATTGTGTGTGTTTTGTAAGTGTCAATGCATTTGTGGTTGTTTGTGTGTAGTTTAGTGAGATCAAAAACAGGACAAGTGTAAAGAAATTTTAAATGAAACTGTACATTACTAAATAATGGCATAACTGCCTTTAAAAGAATATTAACCTACTTTATTTAGTGATCATCAAACTTGGATTAATTATTTAAAATGTGTATTTCAAAATTAAACTAAAGCTAGTTTAAAATGTTACAAATGTGAGCCTGACCTTAAAAAACTATCAAATACAGAGAATATTAGATTTATTAATCATTTCAATCAAAAAGGCCTTGACAGTGGCTGACTGTGGACATACATAGAACATTGTTATCATTTATGCAACATTAACAAATGAACAGTCTTTTTCATTTCATCGAGCAAACTCAAGTGTCAGGTCAATCCAATTTTTCATCACTTTCCTCAGTCTTCTTTGGTTTTTTTTTAACACAACTCAGTTCCAACATCCAGTTTGGACAACTTTTAAAAACTTGAGGTGTGGCAAACTTTCCAGGAATTGATAACTTGTTTAATGGACTAAACTTTATCGTTTCATGGAACTTCATTGTGTTCTTTATATTTGGATACATATTTATTGAATTTATTGATATACACAGTAATTAAAAATATATTATTAAAGTAGAAGTTGTGGAATTTAGACTAAATTAATATAAAACATTATAGCTTTAAGCCTTTGTCATGTATTTATTGATTCTAGATTTAGAGCTTCTTCTTGCTTTTTGAAGGGGTTACCATCATGAAACCTTGTTTAATTGCCCAGTCAAAGTCAGGGCAGTATTTTTTTACTCTTTGACTTGGACAAAAATATTTTCCAAAGGTAGAAAAATTAAATTACCATTTTCCTTGAATATGATAAATTCAGTTCAGAATGAGGGTGATTTTTCCTGATGTGGCAGCATTATCAAGTGATGATTTAGGTCAAAAACTCACTTAGACTGTGTTTAGCAATGTTTAACAATGTACATGTTTAATAAATTCAGTTATTCATACTTGAATTTACATTGGTAATGAAATGCCAACCCACAAGACAATAAATTACATTTTAAATATTTTTGTATGTTTAGGTCTTACATTCAGAGTTATGATTTTACAGAATCAGCAGTACGTATGTGTTGTTACCAAAAGTAAGAAATAGAGCTTTTGATGCATCAGCTGTGTCCAAGGTAAGCAAATTTGCTTTCAATCTCAACTTCCCAGCTCAATGATCGTTTAGGTCCACTTTCCATTTGGACTACTGAAAATAAACTGAGAGCTCACACATTCTGGTTTTTGATCATCTTATCACGTTTCTGGATTCTGAAAGTGGAAAATCGTTTTGTGAATAGAAGATGCATTTCACACTTTTTTGTGTTATTTTACTTTAAAGTCTTGCCTGGTCAAATTAAAGTTCAACCACGTCACATTTTGCTGTGGAACCTCCAGAACCTCTGGAAAAGTCCCAGGATTCCAGTCTGACTCTGACTGCCACTGACCTACTATGAAGCAACAGCGATATTTCCACATTCTGCTTTCGCATCCCCAAAAGTTTTTTTGTTTTTTTTTCTACTTCATTTTCAAAGTCTGTCAGGAAGTGAAACTCAACCATCTACGTCACGCATCACCATACAAGGATGGGTTTTGTGACATACTTTCCTGTCACACGATCACTGTGTGGAGGTAGAGAACAAACACAAGTACAATCCACCAGAGAAGGTAAGATAGCAAACAGCTTTATTTCTAATATAAAACTAAACATTCTGTATGTTAGGTCAAAGCGGCTATCAGACATCAACTTGTGTTTACTGGTACTCTAAACAAATGCATCATAATTCTGTAAGAGAGAATAAAGCTTCTATCTAGTAGGGCTTTTAGCTAAAGAATGATGTCTCTGTATTCACTTTAATTGCCCTGAATGTGTATTTATGTTTAATCTAGAAAAATTCAACAAACAAAATTGTGTCCCATTTAAATGTAAATAATAACTATGAAGCAAATTGTGCCTACAGATGCAAACTGTTCAGTAATATTTGTGGTAATATATTTGTTCAGATTTTGCTAATGTTTTCTTTAGCAGTTTGACAATTTGACTGTTACTGACTTTCTCTCCTCGTGCTCACAGCGTTTTACAGAATGACGGACACAGCAGACCTCCTTAAATCCAAAGAGGCTGAGGGAGGCCCTGGCTCTGACGTGTCGCCCTTACCACCACCACCGTACTCCTACCAGGACCAGCAGCCTCCGCCGTACTCCGCAGCCCCAGCAACGCACCCTGCCGCCAAAATACACACAACCTGCACCTACCAGACAACCTCAGGATATGAGTCTTTCCGCGATATAAACCCAGAGATGGTGTCTGACACAACTCCGCTTTTTTTGGACTCGTCTTCCTTCGATGACAGGACAGTGAGGATGGGGTTTGTTAGAAAGGTTTGTGGTGCTAAAATTTCACTTTTGCATCTGTATTTATCCAAAAACAACAATGTGACTGATGACAAATGCCTTTTTGGGGGAAATCTATATAGTTTCAGACATCTTCTAAATTAAAAGAATATAACTTCAGTATATTGTGGTGCATGTTCAAACAGATTAGGGAAAAACTGATCATTTAAATCCATGCTTAGGAGAGAATTCAGAGTCCAAACCTGACTCACATATGAAATATGAGGGGTCATGATGAACATATTTCTCAGGATGTTGTGATTAAGTATTCACATTTAAAATTTCCATGGATACGTAAAATTGTTCAGTTTATCAGTTTGGAAATGAATGGAAGTAAACGAGTTGTTCATGTCATGTCATGTATCATTCTAAAAATCTCTCTTTTTAATTACAGTGGGGAAAATACGTATTTGAACACCCTGCTATTTTGCTATTTCTCCCACTTAGAAATCATGGAGGGGTCTGAAATTGTCATCGTAGGTGCATGTCCAGTGTGAGAGAGATAAACTAAAAAGAAAAATCCAGAAATCACAATGCATGATTTTTTAATGATTTATTTGTGTGATATAGCGGCAAATAAGTATTTGAACACCTGAGAAAATGAATGTTAATATTTGGTACAGTAGCCTTTGTTTGCTATTACAGAGGTCAAACGTTTCCTGTAGTTTTTCACCAGGTTTGCACATACTGCAGGAGGGATCCTGGCCCACTCCTCCACACAGATCTTCTCTAGATCAGTCAGGTTTCTGGGCTGTCGCTGAGAAACACGGAGTTTGAGCTCCCTCCAAAGATTTTCGATTGGGTTCAGGTCTGGAGACTGGCTGGGCCATGCTAGAACCTTGATATGCTTCTTACGGAGCCAGTCCTTGGTTTTCCTGGCTGTGTGCTTTGGGTCGTTGTCGTGTTGGAAGACCCAGCCACGACCCATCTTCAATGCTCTGACTGAGGGAAGGAGGTTGTTCCCCAAAATCTCACAATACATGGCCCCAGTCATCCTCTCTTTAATGCAGTGCACTCGTCCTGTCCCATGTGCAGAAAAACACCCCCAAAGCATGATGCTACCACCCCCATGCTTCACAGTAGGGATGGTGTTCTTTGGATTGTACTCTTCATTCTTCTTCCTCCAAACACGCTTAGTGGAAATATGACCAAAAAGTTCTATTTTGGTCTCATCTGACCACAAAACTTTCTCCCATGACTCCTCTGTATCATCCAAATGGTCATATGCAAACTTAAGACGGGCCTTGACATGTGCTGATTTAAGCAGGGGAACCTTTCGTGCCATGCATGATTTCAAATCATGACGTCTTAGTGTATTACCTACAGTAACCTTGGAAACGTTGGTTCCAGTTCTTTTCAGGTCATTGACCAACTCCTGTCGTGTAGTTCCGGGCTGATTCCTCACCTTTCTTAGAATCATTGAGACCCCACGAGGTGATATCTTGCATGGGGCTCCACTCCGATTGAGATTGACCGTCATGTTTAGCTTCTTCCATTTTCTAATGATTGCTCCAACAGTGGACCTTTTTTCACCAAGCTGCTTGGCAATTGCTCCGTGGCCCTTTCCAGCCTTGTGGAGGTGTACAATTTTCTCTCTTGTGTCTTTGGACAGCTCTTTGGTCTTCGCCATGTTACAAGTTAAAGTCTTGCTGATTGTATGGGGTGGACAGGTGTCTTTATGCAGCTAACCACTTCAAACAGGTGCATCTGATTAAGGATGATACATGGAGTGCAGGTGGACTTCTAATGGGCGGACTAACAGGTCCTTCAGGGTCAGAATTCTAGATGACACACAGGTGTTCAAATACTTATTTGCCGCTATATCACACAAATAAATCATTAAAAAATCATGCATTGTGATTTCTGGATTTTTCTTTTTAGTTTATCTCTCTCACAGTGAACATGCACCTCTGATGAAAATTTCAGACCCCTCCATGATTTCTAAGTGAGAGAAATAGCACAATAGCAGTGTTCAAATACTTATTTTCCCCACGGTATATAAGCATATCCATACCTTTCAACAGTAGGTTGTGAGCTAAATTTGACATATTTATCAATATGATTATATTATTATGTTTTTCAGGTTTTGCCACAAGCATTTACACTGCAGCTTAGTATATTTTTTATATAAATATTCCTCTTTTGGGTTTCCTGAGCAGGTGTTCAGCATCCTGAGTATCCAGCTGCTGGTCACCTTCGGAGTGGTGTGCGTGTTCACCTTCTCCAGCGTGGTCAAAGAGGCGGTGCAGGACAACCTGGGGGCCTACATCAGCTCCTTCGTCATCTTCGCCGTGGTCACCATCACGCTGAGCTGCTGCAAGTCCTTGAGCCGTCGTCATCCTTGGAACATCGTGGGGCTGGTGGGTTTCAGAAACTAAGCGCATGAATCCTCACAAATCTGATGGGGGACAGTGATTTTGCAGGGACAGCTCCTGTTAAATTAACAATACAGGAAGAAGTGGATTCGCGGACAGTTAACCCTAATAAAGGAAAAATAAGCATCTTAGACAGTCACATCTTGGAATGAGATGTGAAATATTTTAGTCAAACAGACACCAAAAGAAATGTGGCTCAATATAGTCAAAAATGTCTTCTCTTGAGTTGGGCAACCTTTGATGCAAGAAGACTTTTCTCATTCACCTACTGAAAGCGGAAAGTTTCTCTGTGCTCATTCAAACTCTCGGCCTGAAACATAACTTTTGAAATCGCAACAATTTTGGGGCAAACTTTAAAAACTTGAAGCTAGACCGGCAATGATTACTGCACAGATTCTATTTGTAGCCTTATTTTCAGCAAAATTTGTAACATAAAAATATTGGATATATTATATCTAGATAGATAGATAATAGATAGATAATATTTCGATTTTTTATAAAATTATTTTAAGATTTTTAGGGGGTTTAGAATTTTTTCTTGGAAAGTCCATAGGAGAGTTAAGCGTCTTCAAACATGTTTGGCTGAGATCCTCAACTATAACATACCTAAGTAAAAATATAAATACTAAATTCAAATTACAAAGGATATGTGAACCTGACAAACATCCGAGGGGAGCTAAAAGCCTCGAGACCACCCGTAGACATTCGGATGTTTCTTTGAGCGTAGCTCAGCTCTGTGTTTTAGCCGTCATTGGTTCTAAATAAAAACCTCAGTTTCCTGTTTAAGTTGGGTTCCCAGGCTCACAGATTCACCATGCGGTTTTAGTGGCATGTTTAATCAGGACAGGCTCTTCCTGTATTGTTATGGCTGAATGCAGAGCTCTGCACAAACACTGGCAGGTTTAGCGGGGCGGCAGGTCTTCTGAGGTTTCCGGGGGTATAAAACATATCATTTTTGAAAGCCTGTCAACATGTGAAGCGGGATCTCACACAGACGATGAATGGACACCAACCAGGGGAAAGTTGTTGACACTCGATCATGTGTTGATTTTCGTCCCAACAGGTCGTGGTCACTGGTAGCCTGTCATACATGGTGGGAACCATCGCCTCCTTTCACAACACCACGATTGTGGTCATCACTATGGGAGTAACACTGACCATTTCCTTCTCAATCATCGCTTTCTCAGCACAGGTCAGACACAAGGGCTGAACTGAAGCTCTACATGCTGCATGTTTCTATTCTGATCCATTTTCCAAGTGAGGTGAAGCAATGCACACTTTTCCCTGACCTTATAGGCTGAGTTTTAAGTTCTAGCACTTAACTGATATCATGCAAAGAAAAAACATATCTGATATGTTGCAAGTGCTTAGGAAATGTCAGAAGAGGCACTTTACATACAACAATTATACTTTACTATACTAATTATACTATACTGAATTAGTAAATTTTATAGGACCTGGCAAATTCCCAAATCCTATCGCAGTTACTGTCATTGGAATTCAATCTGTATACATGTAATTCGTAATGTAACTTAACAGATATATTGAAGGTTCTGTTGAAATTGGACTTTAAAAGCAGGCAGGTTAAACAAATCATGACAGAGAATGTATTCATGAGGCTAATAATTTCCTGTGTTGGTTGCAGACTCGTTATGATTTCACCATTATTTATGGTGTTGTGCTGATTCTGGCTGTGGACGTGATCATGTTCGGGTTCTTCTGCTCCTTCTACTACTCCTACATCGCTGATATTGCCTATGGATGTCTGGGAGCTCTGCTCTATTCCCTGGTATGGAAGAAGTATATAGTACCATCTAAAGTGATGTACAGGTGCATACTAGGTTTGCACAAAACTTCCCTTTGCTAAGACATAGAGGGAACTAAATCATATAAAATAAAGGTAGTTCTGCAGGTTGAACAGTAAAATTATTGACTTGATTTTAGATTTCCACTCCTGCTTTGTGTGCTTTATATAAGAGTTCACATCAATGTCCAGCCAAAAATACATGCAGGTTTTTGAGTTCCTGACTAACCTTTGGCATAAACATCAGTTCTGCTGTCAGAAATACGGAAGCTCATTGTCACACTGGGTGTAATGAGATTTACAGGATGCTTTTTTTGTATTTGATTTCAAAGGTGTGACGTGATTTTCATGTAGAGCAGGCTTCATGATCAGCAGCAAATTAAGTTCCTCTATCAGTTTTAAAGGTCATGCACATCAGCCCCTGTGTGATGTGCATGACCTTTAAAACTGATAGAGGTTGGCTGATTTCAACTACTACATTCATGTCATACTAAAGTTATCATAATTACAAGATTTTGATTTGGAAATAACCAGTAAAAGGGTTTTTATATTTTTTTTCTTGTTCTTTCCTATCTTTATTGATGGACTAAGGACAGAATATGTATTGCTGCAAATATTTGTTTTGTAATATTGTGAAAACGACTTTTCTGAAAGCTTAGATATATCTGTCTTGGTGCTTCATAAACAAATTACTGTAAATTTAGAAGATTCTAGAAGATTCTATATCCTCTGTATTTGGGTCTTTATGAATTTCAAACTTTGGCTAATGAAAGGCCTTTTTGCTGTATTTTAAACTCAATATTATAAAGCACCAGCATCTTCAGAAAGGTTTTCTAGTGAAAATTTTCTAGCACCAATTTTCTAGTTGGAATAACCACATATTGAACTTGGCAATAAAATGCCATTTTCAAAACATGCTGATTTCCAGGTCTGTTTAATATTCTTGGACTGCTGGAATATCCATAATCAAGATCATGATTTTGATTTCATAAAAACATTTTTTTTTAATTCTTCTATCTATACGCAGCCCCTTAGCTCCTTTCTCTATAACGCCCCATCCTGTGAGCCCACTTTGGTCTGATTGGTTAGATAAGAGCTGATGCCCCCTCAGAGGCGACGTTCTCAACTCAAAACAGCTACTTCTATAATGGACCCATACATGTTGTAGTCTGAACCAGATCAGACCAGAAGTATACAACCCATGCAACACCATTAGCAAGAAAGGCTACAGAGCTGATGGTCATTTGTTAGCAGGCACCAACCATCGGACATCAGTTTTTAGGAGGAAGCAGAGGGAACTTTACAAGTTGCCTACAGCAGACTGAAGCCCTGGGTTTTGTTTCAGGTGCCATTTTCTTACTCACCTCAGGTTTTGACCAAGTTTAACACACACAGTAATGGCAGAAAGTTACAAAGATCATTCTATATTCACCCTGTCCTCTCCCTATCTCAGTTCCTGATGATCGACTGCCAGCTGATGATGGGGATGATGAGCTACCGTGTGGATCCAGAGGAATACATCAATGCTGCTCTCATGATCTACCTGGACATAGTCCTCATCTTCCTCTACCTGCTGGGGAGGAGGTGAAACTGTGCACACAAACACATACAGACAATCCAAACTACACCTACAGTCAAAATGCTCTTTATTTTTGTTATCTATATATTGTAACTGAATCCTATCATGACTGACAATAAATGAACGGTAATCAGTGTCTTTACATAATTTTTTCTTTGTCTCAATTTTGAATAAATATTATTCAAACAAACCAAACCATTCGTTTTTCCTTTATTCATGAGAGACATTAAGAAGTAACATCATTCCAGCCTAGAAGAGGTTTTAAAGATGTTTGTGTCATCAAAGTCAAATACTGATAAATCGTTAAGGCACCAACCCAGGAAAACTAAATGCATTAAATATTAAATGTTCTTTATACTTTGTGTTTTCCCAAATCACAGATGCATTTTACCTTTACCACAGCAGCAGTCTGATAAATGAGGAGGAATTGAAAAATGATTCAACAGTCAATCATCATTTCACGACTTCAAAGTTTTGTTGAACAGATTTCCAGTGAAATGCAGAAAACCTGTTCAGAATAACAGAAAAAACTAACTTCCTGTATCCATACACATACTGCAGACTGGATCTCATAGCCTCTGGACGCGTCACTTCCCAACATGTTATCTACAACACACACACACCACTTTATTGAAAAAGCATCATTTCAACTTTTTTTTACATTTGGATCCAGTCGAGTGTTCCAATTACCCGTCGTCTTATCCAGAAAAACACAAGACTGATTTGAGTGACAAATCATCCAGGATTTGCGGAGAGGAAATCTGCCAAACCTCATTATTTTGCAGAGCCTCACCACAGGGAAGAGTAATTAAACTGGACCCGCAGCAGGTACCTCATACGGGTCTGTGCAGGGTTGTAAACAATGAACTCGTTGTAGAGAAGGGAGTAACCGCTGCTTTTAGCCACCGCCGTCTTCACCCCGGGACCCATAGGCACCGACACGCCATCCCTGAGAAACAAAGGGGACACAAGTCAAAAATGATATTAAACTATAATGCAAGAACCATTCATCCAAACCACTTCACATTTTTTTTCGTCTGATAACTTCTTATCATATAAACCATTGATTTTCTACCACTTTTCATTATTATTATCACTTCTCCATCATTTTTTTTCTCTTTTTGATATTCTTAGTCTTTGCTCAAATGCTGTGGACAGTGCTTAATAGTTTAAAAATGACATATCTCTGGAAAGGTTTGTGCTATTACAAACGTATTTGGTGAACGTGTAGCTGTGATTGTCCATGACGTTTGGAGCCATTGGGCCAATAGGTGGCACTGTAGGACCATCATCAAGGACTCGTAAAAGACCCTTTCACACAATGTTCCCAGTAATTTACTGGAAACAACACGAATGATATTTGCTATTCACACATACAACTCCACTCCATAACATTTCTGTGTTGTTATGCCTGTTCACACAGCGAATTGTCAATAGGTGTGTAGTCAAGCATAATAAAAACAGCAGAGATTATCGGAAAAAGAGATGCAACTCTTTCCAGTACTGTTCTGTGTTAAACATCACCCTTCCCGCAAATTCTCTGTAATGTTATGATGTTTTGAGCTTGGTAATTGCCAGAGGAGATTTCCCAGATAAATAAGCCTGGTTTACAATTGAAAATTGCACTTTTCGGGAAAATAGCTGGAACATTTATGGGAAGGACTGCATGTGTGCTTATGACTTTCCTTCATATATCTCGAGAACCGTTCTTCCAGTCTACTTCGCATTCGGTAGGT